>OW240915.1:8227161-8298389 GCA_933207985.1 Pelobates cultripes
CATATGCACTGGCCAAAAGTCCCATTTAAGAAAGAGTGTTTCATAACGCATTGTTTTGTTGCCTATAAAATAGCAATCGCCAGAAACTGGAAAAATAATCAGATTAGTATGGGATTTAATTAAAGAACAAATAAGGATCCAGATTAAAATGGAAAGAGATATAAGCATTCCCTTCTTTAACAATCCGAAAAGAAATGAGCTATGGCAGCAATGGGTAAATGAAATATAACAGGTTAACTATAAGACCCCAGCTCCTGAGCGAGAGGATAAACTCCCTGTCTTTCCCCTCAGTGTCTGCAGACAACAGTTAATTGTAGATTTGTATAAATATTGAAGATAACTACATTTGATGAATTGTATTTTTGTACTGTTTGTGTTTTATATTGTCTTTGTGAATATTTGTGTAAAAACTAATAAAATAATTTATATTAAAAAAAGAGCTAACTCCAATTCCCACTAACCCTAAACAGCCTTTAACACTAACTCTAAATAAACATCCTTTAGCACTAACTCTAAGTCCCACTATCCTTAACTCCTTAAGGACACATGACATATGTGACATGTCATGATTCCCTTTTATTCCAGAAGTTTGGTCCTTAACATGTATAAACTCACTGAACCTATCTTACTGCAACCTTGCTATGTAAGTGTCATGTTTGTCCAATAGTGTCACGGTTAATGGCATTGTAATTCTGATGTTTTCTTATAAACACAGCAACATTTCCAAGTTACTAAAGTAAGAACATTATAATGAAAAATAATTTTTCAAGCAAAAAAAAACTTTTTTTTTTTTTTTTTTTAGGGAATTCCCTGTTTCTCAGAGCAACAACATATATCTGGTAAAACACAGAGGGAAGTAATAATGGTGGGACATGCAGCTTAGCTCCACCCCCCTGATCCCTCATTTCCCAGAGGGTTAATGACATGTCTCTACTGTATGCTTTCTGTGGGGCACCAGTGATCCACTGTAGAATGATCAAAGATAAGAGAGTTTGTGCAAAAGACTGACTTTCAAAATAAATCAATAAATAATCAAATAATTACAATTAATTAATTGAAGAAAATAATAAAAAATTGGTTTGTGCAGAATACATAAAAAAATGTAGAAAACTATTTGCATTGCTTTTGTGCACTGTCATTACCAATGTTTTCCTTTGTTTTTCCTGAATAAAAAATTGAATTAGTTTAAAACATAGTTGAAAAGACTTGTGGCTGAAAAAAAGGTGTTACTGTCCCTTTAAACTGCCACCTTAACTAACACTATGATGTAATGATGCTTGATGTAATCAGTATCTATTGCTCAGCACAGAGCAGCACTGGTCACTTTCCTTGGTTGGTGTGATAGATTCGGTTTAGCTCCTTATTGTTGGGCTAATCCTTTAGCCTGCTTGGCCAAGGATCTTTGATATATCAAACAAACACAAGAAGACGTCAGAGGACAGCTCCTCTTGGGCGTTCCTCTTATCTTGTGGCTGAATACAACTGAGACCATCACTGATGGCTGCGAATATTCTGAAACCCAAGCCCTCGAAAATGTAAGTAGGAGAGATCATGGATAAATAGTCTGAATATTGTAATACATAGCACAATGTTACTGAAATGAATGTGGCTCCCATTCACTATGATCCTTATTGCCATCCTGGCCAGACACAGCTGGAGGGAACACGGCCATAGGTAGTAAACAGTTATCTAGGTCAGTATTTCTCAACCTTTCTAACCAAGTAATACTAGTGATAGGTCATTTCCAGCCAGGTTCTCCAAATGTAACCCTGTTTGCGAACTTTTACCCCAATGTCAACATTTACTGGTCAATGTATCTCAGCCAGAGATGTGATAGGTGCCAGAATGGACAGATACATGGTCAGATAAAAGAAGACACGCTGTGTTATAACGATCATATATAACAGGGGGCCAAGTTATTCCAGGGAATTATACAATTTCCTTTTTCTTTGTGTATTTTATCTGGTTTTTAAACTCTGTTCAGAAGATAGAAATTCTGAATCCTAACGCCATCTGTTCACTTTCAGGGCTAGTCTGACCTGGTCAGAGACCGTGGGTTGGAGTGTGACTTCTCGGTTAAAACCACGAGAAATTAAGAGACAGGAGGCGATACACGGTAAGTGTTACAATGATTATACACCTAGAATAAAGTGTGAATGGTCGGGTGTGTGTACCTGGGACATTTTCTTATCCTACATATTTCCAGATATTTTCTTTATAAACAAACCCAGGAGATTGCTTGAGGGCACCAGAGGGACGTACGGTGCCTGATGTTACTAAACTCTGCAAAGAGACACTTTATGCCATCTATGTGGAAGGGATGGCACAGGGGATAATCAATGGCAAAGCTCCAGTCTGTCCTTGTTCTAATCACTTTATTGCAAACACCATGTATTTTTATACGTCCTGCTTATTACCATATAAAGGGACAGTGTATTATATCTTATTACATGGTAGTGTTTGTGCCTGGAAGCAAATTATATTATGTAAACACACAAAATTAAGTCCTGTACTCAAACTCCCACTACTCCTGGTCTGCAGCAATAATTAAAATACACATCAACACCCGATACATAGAATAAAGAAAAAAAAATAAAAAAATTAAACATTACTTGTGCACTATCCCAAATCCCTATGCACATTTAAATAACTGGAGGTTTTTAGTAGCCAATGGTCTTTCAAGTGTAAGCTCACCTGCCAAGTCAATGCAAATCTCTTAGGTGGGTCTTACACTAAGAATTCACCTTGCTCCATTCGGCTAAAAGATAAAATCTCTAATGAGATGGAAAGGGTTACATTATGTGACAATGAGTTACAATGTCAGTCAATGTGTTATCATATTAAATGGTGAGAAAGTGGGATATACCCCATTACACTGCATGCCTGGGGGTTTTACAGCCTTATAAGAGCATCAAGGTAACTAACTGCGCAGATTGTGCCCCAAAACACACATTCCCTAAACTATTGATCTATTGATCTTTTTGTAACAAGTTGCTTTGGTGAACACAGATAACTGTATGACTCACAGTGATTGGAGTGGTCTGGGCGCCAACTCCCACCACCCTTAACCCTGCAAGTGTAATTATTGCAGTTTTTTATAAACTGCAATAATTACCTTGCAGGGGTAACTCCACCTCTAGTGGCTGTCTAGTAGACAGCCACGAGAGGGCACTTCCTGCTCTATAGCACAGAAAACCTGTGCTAGAGCGCTGCTGGACGTCCTCACGCTGTGTGAGGTCCTCCAGAGTCGCTCAATTCCCCATAGGAAAGCATTGAAAAGCATTTTCAATGCTTTCCTATGGAGAGCTCTAATGCGCATGCGCAGCATTGCCGCGCATGGGCATTAGGCCTCCCCAGCTAGCGGGCGGGATCAGTCTCGTCCAATGGCCGACGTAATGAAGAGGAGGAGCTGCAGCGGAGGAAGAAGCAGTGACGTGGGACATGTCGCTGCCTCTGGTAAGTCACTGAAGGGGTTTTCACCACTTCAGCAACCAGGGATTGGGAGGTGGGTGGGAGAGGGGACCTGCAGTACCAGGAAAACGGATTGTTTTCCTGGCACTGGACAGTCCCTTTTATAGGAATCACTAGAACTTCCGCAGCCTTCATGTCGCATGGAGGTTTGTAATTCAAGTCTGGAGTTCTTAATATGTTTTCTTTCAATGGTTTTATAACTTGTCTTCCCATAATAAAGTAATTCCAGGCAGCACTGATCATGTTAAATACATTCTCCTATTTCTGCTCTAGAACTCTTTGTGACTGAAGAGTCCCACCTTCGTGCTCTCCATGTTCTGGACTCTGTATTCTACCAGAAGTTAATCAGCGAGGCATTGCTGTCTCCGGATGAAGTGAAGCTTGTCTTCCCTAACCTGCCACAGCTCATTAATATCCACAGTAAGATATGGAACATTTCTAATGTATGCAGTAAAACTAAATAAATGCCCCAAGTGAAGGTGAATGTTGTGAGTGGACTGATAGAAGGTTAGGAACCCATTTATAGGGACTCTGTGTACTAAATATGACACCACTTATATCTGAAATATATTTCTTACTTTTTCATCATTATCTTGCAATTACATAAATTGTTATGGGAAATCGTAAACATACATTTCTTTCTCTGTCTTTCTGCTGACTAGCAGCTCCTCAGCTGCCAGTCTGTCATTTATTATGAAGCCATGAGAAAAACTCAGTGAGCCCAAAATTGATCAAATGAGGTGTTCAAATTGGTGGCCTCCGTCTCCCTTTAAAGAACTAATACATTCATTATTGATACATTCGTTATAGTGTCCTTTTAATAAACCAAGAATTAAAAATGAAATTCACAAAGTGCTGGGATCCATACTTACCACAAAGGTATCCTGACTGTCCACAGTACTTGATACCATAGATTAAATAAAACAATGCCAGGCCATTCGGGGAAATAAGAGGAATTCCTCAACTGGAGAATGGCTAGACTGTCACAACTAGGCCTTTTGCTGTCCCTCATTTTCTGTTTGTAGTCTATAAAACCAGAGTGGTCAGTCTTCTACTGTCAGCCAGTCATAGAGACATTGAATTTATGAGTCACCTAGGTATGAGCAACTACCTCTTAATGTTAACATTGTAAAGCGCTGCGGAATTTGATGGCGCTATATAAATAATAACATAATAATAATAATAACAATGGAACATGATATCGGTAAACTGCAGCCCACTGTGAGGATTTACACAAAATGCAGACTATTGCAGCTCATAGGGCACACATCAAGCAATGAAACACAGTATGGATTGTTTATCAGGATGGCACTATAAATACTGCGCTATAGAAGATGTAAATCCTTCTCTCCTATGATACTCACATCTCTTCTCCTTCCCACCAGACTCCCTGTTGGAATCCATGAAGCAGGTGCTTGTAGGTGGACTTTATGCCAAAGAAATTGGTGGAATCCTACTCTCCCACGTGAGTACTAAAAATCTGAAATACTGTCATACAATATCAGTTACCTATTGAGAAAAACATATAAAAAGTCTTCCATTGATGGAGTATGGGACAGAATGCCCTAGCTGTGAAATACGTCTGAAGTATTTCTTCTGCAGATATTAACAGCAACATTACAATAGAGGGACAGTTTTCACTGATATTGTGTAACTTCTGTCACGAAACCATTAAGGAAGAATTCATGAGAATTCCACAGAGATGTATCTGGATTTTAGTACCTGAGGTTGAGTTGTCTTTGCACCCCCCCCCCCCTCATAATTTTACATGTGTGTATTACCACAACCACTGTGTGTGTCTCTTCCACCTTTTTTTCTCCTGTTGTCTTTATTTAGCCACGTCAACCACCATGTGTCTCCTAATCCTCATGTTCATGTCTTTTGACCCCTTTATCTCTAAACTACCCTCACCTGCATATATGTCCCTTGAACTCCTACACCACCTTGTTTGTCTCTCCTAAACTGCCTCATACCCTTTTACATCTCTCTGACCCTTATTATCTCTACAACCACCTACTACCTCTGTTCCCTCCATTATCTGCCACCTGCATGGATTGTAGCATGTCCAGGGAAAATGCAGCTCAGGGTGAGCAGGTGAGGGCAATAGGTAGAAAGGAGGGTATAATGTTAAGTCCCTGTCCCTTCCTCTCATACTGCATGTTATGAACTCTGAGCAACACTGAAAGACCTTGCAGAGTAGTATGAATAGACTCCGGTACATACAATGCGGAGCCAGGAGGGGGATACTATCTGAATGCCTCTCCCAGCTGTCACCTGAGATGGACCCTGTCCCTTCGTACATTATTGGAATTTGGTAACTCAATTTTATGGTAAGGAAGGTTCATCTATTGACCTTAGCAGCAAGTCCTTCAGAACATAAAGATGCTGATAACACAATCTTTTCTTTATTTCTCTCCTACTCCTTCTCCGTGTTAACATTACACTATCTCTTGATTGTCTGGGTTTTCTAGTTTGACAGAGCTTCTGATGACATAGTGAAGGAAACAGTGAAGTTTTGCTGTAACCAGATCTCTGCGCTGAAACTGATTAAGAGCAAACAGCGCGAGGACACCAGGTTCAGGAGATTCATGCAGGTACTATGCCTACCATCAGATAGAGAGATCCCTATATGTTTTACAATACGCCTTCCCTTCTTTCCTACAGGACTTAGTTGGACCTGATAGTTTCCAACCATTGTTAAGTAGATGATACATAGTGCTATAGGTTTACAATGTTACATGTCACTGTTCACCAACTTCCGTAGGCCATACCAGTGAATGTCTGCCAGCACACTGCTTTGTAATTTCAGTGGAGTTTTATAAAGCCATCAACTCAATAACATGATAATATTTTAACACGTTTGGGTGTCTTCAACGAGCTACAAGAGTTTAGAAACATAGAAACATAGAATTTGACGGCAGATAAGAACCATTCGGCCCATGTAGTCTGCCCAATTTTCTAAATACTTTCATTAGTCCCTAGCCTTATCTTATAGTTAGGATAGCCTTATCCCTATCCCACGCATGCTCAAACTCCTTTACTGTGTTAACCTCTACCACTTCAGCTGGAAGGCTATTCCATGCATCCACTACCCTCTCAGTAAAGTAATACTTCCTGATATTATTTTTATACCTTTATCCCTCTAATTTAAGACTATGTCCTCTTGTTGTAGTAGTTTTTCTTCCATTAAATATAGTCTCCTCCTTTACTGTGTTGATTCCCTTTATGTATTTAAATGTTTCTATCATATCCCCCCTGTCTCGTCTTTCCTCCAAGCTATACATGTTAAGATCCTTTAACCTTTCCTGGTAAGTTTTATCCTGCAATCCATGAACCAGTTTAGTAGCCCTTCTCTGAACCCTCTCTAAGGTATCAATATCCTTCTGAAGATACGGTCTCCAGTACTGTGTTCAATACTCCAAGTGAGGTCTCATCAGTGTTCTGTACAATGGCATGAGCACTTCCCTCTTTATACTGCTAATACCTCTCCCTATACAACCAAGCATTCTGCTAGCATTTCCTGCTGCTCTATTACATTGTCTGCCTACCTTTAAGTCATCAGAAATAATCACCACTAAATCCCTTTCCTCAGATGTTGAGGTTAGGACTCTACCAAATAGTCTGTACTCTGCCCTTGGGTTTTTACGTCCAAGATGCATTGTCTTGCACTTATCCACATTAAATGTCAGTTGCCACAACTCTGACCGTTTTTCTAGTTTACCGAAATCATTTGTCATTTGGCTTATCCCTCCTGGAACATCAACCCTGTTACATATCTTAGTATCATCAGCAAAAAGACATACCTTACCATCAAGACCTTCTGCAATATCAAAGACTGCTGAATAAAACCCATCTGAAATCACATAGCAGAGTGATGAGGAATATTTACTGAGATTAAAAAATATGGACATTTATTGTATATAAACATTCTTTCAGTGTCATAAACCGGCTTAAAAACAAAAAGGACGAAAATAATATTGTAATAAAATAAAATGTACATACTATTAAAAGTATTTGAAATTCTGAACATAGATTTTCTTAGTTTGCCGTAATATGTTTATCCTTTTTAATGTGTTTCTTAGATTTCTCTATTTAATCTTATCTTTAATCAATCATTCATTTTCTACTCCTGTGTTGTAATTGCACGATTTTCAGATTTTTCTTCCTTTTCCTTTTCTTGTTTATCTGTTCTTTGTCGTCCATTAAACCCAGAATGCAGAGAGTGACCCTGCCTGCAGCCCCCAACTGCTTAAAGACCTGATTAAGTGTGAGATGCAGCGTGTTACCCAGTATCCTCTGCTTCTGAAGAATATCATTAAACGAACAGAAAGTGAGTCCATCTATCGTCTACTAACTTTCAGTCCAGGCAGTCACGTTCACGTTGCTCTAATAAAACATCAGCAACATCTTTCTATTCGTTAGATATTAACCATGTGACAGACCCATCTGTCTGGACTAAAAGTACTGTGTTCGCCTGTTTTGCCGTTTGCATGAATTCTCCCATTCGTATGCTTTGTTGCAGGGAATGTCTGGTTTTGTCGAACGGACTTACCAAACGGACGGCCACCCAGAAGAGAAGTGTGCTGCTGGTTAACCTATTGATCCCAATTAGAACGTTGCCGTTAACCACAGACACTTCTCAATTAAAACCGAATGCCAGGTGGTCGTCGTTCGTATGTCGACCACGAGGCGGCGGCCATTTTAACCATGCGAAAGACCAGCGGTGTTCGACGATTATTTCATGGATCTAAAAACGGACACATTTTCAACCGAACACCGCTGAAGCCATCGACCTCCCCTTCTTAATCGACAAAAGCATACGAATGCCGGCCGTTCGGGAGATTCAACAACACGAATGGACTTAACCCAGATAGCCTTCCCATGGAGTCAATCGCATACCGAAGAACTGTAATAGACTTTGACTCCATGGCGATTGAACTATGCGAATGGGATCTGAGCGCTATTCGCCAATAATATGCACTCAGATCCAGGCTATCTGGGGATGTGTTACACGAATGCAATATGTTCGGCAGTTATAAAGTTATAGATTTTTATGTGTTTTATGACTTGTACTTAAAATGGCGATTTGCCTCTGCTCGGGGAGATAATTTAATTACTTCCCAATTATCTCCCGAGCAGAGGGGAGGGAACTGTGATGCATGCTGGGAATATTGTGGGGATGTATGTCCAAAATGTCCCCATGTCCTTCTGTCATTTCAGTCTCCCATTTGGTCCCCTAGGGGAGTGTCCACCAAGTGGGAGACCTGCATAAATACCGGGCAGGTAGCCCACAGTAAATCAGTTCGTGTTTTACCCTCAAAGCGGAGCTTGGTCTCGTTATTGGGGGGATTTTATTACCGGCGACTAGAGACTGCTTATTTGGATTATTTGCCGCTTGGAAGATATTGGCGTTCGGCTAATATTGTCAGTTCGTGGATTTGGAGTTCGTGAAGGGAAAGAGCCATACAGGTACCGTTCGGGAGTTTGAAGTGTTCCCTAGCTGGCGGTTCGCATGATTATACTGCATACGCTACCAGATTACATTATTGAGAACGGGGAACATTCACTAAACGGCGGTTTGCACATTTATTACTGGAGGTACCGTAACAAACCATTTCTCACATTTGTATTATTATTATTTTATAAAGAGCCAATAAATTCCACGGCGCTGTAAATATTATCCCTGTGCTGTCTATGGCCTTCCCGTAATAGCTCTCGTAGGACCTTCGTTATGGGTTTAACCATCTCTAGGGTACAGCTTTATAATAATAATCTTTACTTTTCACAAATCTAAAAGATTCTATAAATTATCTTCTTACAGGTGGATCAGAGGAGATTGGAGTCCTGCATCTCAGCCTGGAACGGTGCCGCACTCTACTAAAAGATGTAGAGGCATCAATGACCAGATTTGAGAATCAACGAACCCTGCCAGAGATTAAAAAACATCTGGATACAACGTCTCTAAGAAAGAGCAAACATCCCGCGGGAGCAGAGTGTCCCCAGTAAGGCCATTCTATTCTTTTATTCTAAGTTTTGGGAAGTGGTTATAAAATATTATGAAATCCGTTCTTTACATAGTACTAATCCTTCTTCCTAGAAATTTATGGATTCTGACAACGTTTTCTGCCACTTTTCCACATTATTTGCCTTTCACATAATTTGATCTACAACCCCCGATATTGCTTTCTTCTTATAAACGTGTCAACAAAAGTGTGTTCAAATCGCACTTATTAATTGTGACATCTTGCACCTTGAATAAGCAATATAGCATGTTGTAATATTACATTTTAATTCCTACCACACAATATGGATTATTTCTAGAATTTTAATACATAACTACTCATATTGCTAATAGCCATAAAATACAATATAAAGGACTGGTTGCATGATGGATACCTGAGGAAAATTCCTATGAACTGCTCTATTCAAAATTGTGAGAGTAGTACATTGTGAAAGAAATGTATCTACGTTATAAATCTGGTATATTCATTGTTCCACCTTTCAAAGGTTTAATACCAAAGTCAAGATAATTGGCCATATTTATTGCTCTAGCACAAACCGTCCTACACACGTGCCTTCATTACCAAATATGTGCTCGTGCTCGCTAGTTCAGTCAGTGCGCTGAGAATCTGGTTTGGAAACTGTTTATAGAAATTCTGAATCCTAACGCCTTTTGTTCACTTTCAGGGCGAGTCTGACCTGGCCAGAGACCGTGGGTTGGAATGTGATTTCTCGGTTAAAACCACGAGAAATTAAGAGACAGGAGGCGATACACGGTAAGTGTTACAATGATTATACACCTAGGATAAAGTGTGAATGGTCGGGTGTGTGTACCTGGGTCATTTTCCTATCCTTCATATTTCCAGATATTTTCTTTATAAACAAACCCAGGAGATTGCTCGAGGGCACCAGGGGGACGTACGGTGCCTGATGTTACTAAACTCTACAAAGAGACACTTTATGCCATCTATGTGGAAGGGATGGCACAGGGGATAATCAATGGCAAAGCTCCAGTCTGTCCTTGTTCTAATCACTTTATTGCAAACACCATGTATTTTTATACGTCCTGCTTATTACCATATAAAGGGACAGTGTATTATATCTTATTACATGGTAGTGTTTGTGGCTGGAAGCAAATTATATTATGTAGACCCACAAAATTAAGTCCTGTACTCAAACTCCCACTACTCCTGGTCCATATCAACACCCGATAAATAGAATAAAAATAAATAAATAAATAAACATTACTTGTGCACTATCCAAAATCCCTATGCACATTTAAATAACTGGAGGTTTTTAGTATCCAATGGTCTTTCAAGTGTAAGCTCACCTGCCAAGTCAAGGCAAAGGTGAGTCTTACACTAAGAATTCACCTTGCTCCATTCAGCTAAAAGAACAGATCTCTAATGAGATGGAAAGGGTTACATTATGTGACAATGAGTTACAATGTCAGTCAATGTGTTATCATATTAAATGGTGAGAATGTGGGATATACCCCATAATACTTTGTGCCTGCGGTTCTTACAGCCTTATAAGGGCAGCAAGGTAACTGTTACGGATCACCTGGCACCCCGACTGGGTACCTCCGTTGAAGAATGCTCCTAGCGCTTACAGAGGGCTCCAAGCGCTCCGCCAGACACCACAACCACCATAGACCCCACGAACCGCCGCAGCTTGGCTGGGGTCTCGCCATCTCCTACCCACCCTGGACCTACGACAAGGCTCCAGGTTCCAGTGGGTGAACCTCTCCTCCTAGAGAGTGAAGCAGGAACAAGCTCTTACAAGAGCTCAGTGATTATAGCAAGGGAATATGCAGAGCATAGCAATCCCTTGTAGCAGATTCCCCCAATAAGAGACAGGACTCAGATTGAGGGTGAAGTAGAACTGAGTGGACTGGCACATACAGCCTCTTTTATTCCCAATCCACAAACTTAGTACTGCCCACAGGGTTTTACAGAACAACCAATCAATCTGTACCATACACACAGACACTCCCACACAAAATCCTCCACTCTGCCTGTGATATGATTACTGAACACAATGGTTAATCTAATTATCACAGGGAGAGAAATACAGTATCATAAAACACATCACAGGGACCCCAAAACATGCAATAATATAAAAATATATATCCTTGGAACCAGGGGATCTGGGTGAACCACATATCCAAAATTCACCCAAATCTGTTCAGTACTTTCAAAGATACAGTTTAATGCAGATTCCACAGAACATATGCAGGCTAAATGAAAAACAATTACTGTATAATGTGTCCCCTGTTGTATAGTCCAAAACCACAGCACGAAGTCCAAACAGTGTCTGTGAGTTAAAATGGCCACCATCGATTGTTCTCACCATGTGCTTCATCCATTGTTCTCACCATGTGCCACTGATACAGGAAATGGTGGCCACCCAGTAACTCCACAGTATGTCCCCAGATGGTTCTTAAAGGGCCAGCAGCAGCACAACACAAATCCATTATGCCCAAATCATGTCTTTAAAGGGCAATACACCCCAGGTGCCATAGTCACATGGCAGGAGGCTGGCAATCAGTCTTCTCCAATGCCCAGTGGTGAGGTCAGTTTTGCCAAAGTAACTAACTGCGCAGATTGTACCCCAAAACACACATTCCCTAAACTATTGTTTCCCAAATCTTTTTAGGAATCACTAGAACAACCGCAGCCTCCATGTCGCATGGAGGTTTGTAATTCAAGTCTGGAGTTCTTAATATGTTTTCTTTCAATGGTTTTATAACTTGTCTTCCCATAATAAAGTAATTCCAGGCAGCACTAATCATGTTAAATACATTCTCCTATTTCTGCTGTAGAACTCTTTGTGACTGAAGAGTCCCACCTTCGTGCTCTCAATGTTCTGGACTCTGTATTCTACCAGAAGTTAATCAGCGAGGCATTGCTGTCTCCGGATGAAGTGAAGCTTGTCTTCCCTAACCTGCCACAGCTCATTAATATCCACAGTAAGATATGGAACATTTCTAATGTATGCAGTAAAACTAAATAAATGCCCCAAGTGAAGGTGAATGTTGTGAGTGGACTGATAGAAGGTTAGGAACCCATTTATAGGGACTCTGTGTACTAAATATGACACCACTTATATCTGAAATGTATTTCTTACTTTTTCATCATTATCTTGCAATTACATAAATTGTTATGGGAAATTGTAAACATACATTTCTTTCTCTGTCTTCTCCTCAGCTGCGAGTCTGTCATTTATTATGAAGCCATGAGAAAAACTCAGTGAGCCCAAAACTGATCAAATGAGGTGTTCAAATTGGTGGCCTCAGTGTCCCTTTAAATAACTAATACATTCATTATTGATACATTCGTTATAGTGTCCTTTTAATAAACCAAGAATTAAAAATGAAATTCACAAAGTGCTGGGATCCATACTTACCACAAAGGTATCCTGACTGTCCACAGTACTTGATACCATAGATTAAATAAAACCATGCCAGGCCATTCGGGGAAATAAGAGGAATTCCTCAACTGGAGAATGGCTAGACTGTCACAACTAGGCCTTTTGCTGTCCCTCATTTTCTGTTTGTAGCCTATAAAACCAGAGTGGTCAGTCTTCCACTGTCAACCAGTCTTAGAGACATTGAATTTATGAGTCACCTAGGTATGAGCAACTACCTCTTAATGTTAACATTGTAAAGCGCTGCGGAATTTGATGGCGCTGTATAAATAATAACATAATAATAATAATAATAACAATGGAACATGATATCGGTAAACTGCAGCCCACTGTGAGGATTTACACAAAATGCAGACTATTGCAGCTCATAGGGCACACATCAAGCAATGAAACACAGTATGGATTGTTTATCAGGATGGCACTATAAATACTGCGCTATAGAAGATGTAAATCCTTCTCTCCTATGATACTCACATCTCTTCTCCTTCCCACCAGACTCCCTGTTGGAATCCATGAAGCAGGTGCTTGTAGGTGGACTTTATGCCAAAGAAATTGGTGGAATCCTACTCTCCCACGTGAGTACTAAAAATCTGAAATACTGTCATACAATATCAGTTACCTATTGAGAAAAACGTAACAATTCTTCCATTGATGGAGTATGGGACAGAATGCCCTAGCTGTGAAATACGTCTGAAGTATTTCTTCTGCAGATATTAACAGCAACATTTCAATAAAAGGACAGTTTTCACTGATATTGTGTAACTTCTGTCACGAAACCATTAAGGAAGAATTCATGAGAATTCCACAGAGATGTATCTGGATTTTAGTACCTGAGGTTGAGTTGTCTGTGCACCCCCTCATAATTTTACATGTGTGTATTACCACAACCACTGTGTGTCTCTCTCCCACCTTTTCTTTGTATTTTCTGACTCCGTCACTCCTTCGGTTGTCTTTATTTAGCCATGTCAACCACGATGTGTCTACTAATCCTCATGTTCATGTCTGTAGCGGAGAGCTGGTATTACACAACCTATCTCCACTTTAGATCCCAGGGAGGTTCAGGAACAAGCAATTATAAATCCATAGGGTAAAGTATCCAGCAGGCAAAGTAACACAGCAATATCCCAGCAGTAATCCCAATAACTGGACGACACACAGTATCAGGAGCAGAACTGAAGATTTATTCACACAGTGGCCTTTTAAAGCCTGCTCCCATGCAAGGGAGGGATTTCCATTAATTTGTACAGTAGCCAATCCTGCTCTGGTAACCTCCCACACATCTCCTCCCTCAGCCTGCATCATAATCCCCTTATCCAGCACACCAATTCCCCCCGTTTCTGGATGTACCCCTAAACTTAGGGGTACTACTTTAAATTATACATCCCCTGGTAGCCCTGATCTGGGTGAACAACATCCAAAAATCATCCAGATCAGACCAGGGGTTCGGGAAATTCATGGAGGGAATAAAATGACCATCCGCACTGGAGAGAACAGCCGAATGGGGTTCCATGCGATGGGGTCCTGCGGTCGGTCCTGGAGTCAGGGAATAAACTGCACGAAAGCCTCTAGCTACAGAGACTAGGGAGGGTTCTCCTGAATCCCCTCGTTCGGTTGTTTCTATCTACCAAACGAGGGGCCGTTCGGTAGTTTGGAACCGAACGGACCGGGCTTGTGGAGGTCTCAGCGGTGTTCGCCTAGTCGAGTGCCAATGTTGCAACAGGTAATTGAAGGCACGCTTCACACAGGGGAGGTCTGACTGTTCGGTAGTTTCATTCGAACAAACTAAGGGAATGAAACTACCTAACATTCAGACGAATACAATACATTTAACACATAGAACTTTGCTATTTTACACAAATGCATTCAAACACATGTAATTCTCAGGACAGCCCAGTGCCATCCGCTACAATGTCTTTTGACCCCTTTATCTCTGAACTACCCTCACCTGCATATATGTCCCTTAAACTCCTACACCACCTTGTTTGTCTCTCCTAAACTGCCTCATACCCTTTTACATCTCTCTGACCCTTATTATCTCTACAACCCCCATTATCTGCCACCTGCATGGATTGTAGCATGTCCATGGAAAAACGCAGCTCAGGGTGAGTATGTGAGGGCAATGGGTAGAAAGGAGGGTATAATGTTAAGTCCCTGTCCCCCTCCACTCATACTGCATGTTATGAACTCTGAGCAACACTGAAAGACCTTGCGGAGTAGTATGAATAGACTCCGGTACATACAATGCAGAGCCAGGAGGTGGATACAGCTGTCACCTGAGATGGACCCTGTCCCTTCGTACATTATTGGAATTTGGTAACTAATTTTTATGGTAAGGAAGGTTCATCTATTGACCTTAGCAGCAGGTCCTTCAGAACATAAAGATGCTGATAACACAATATTTTCTTTATTTCTCTCCTACTCCTTCTCCGTGTTAACATTACACTATCTCTTGTTTGTCTGGGTTTTCTAGTTTGACAGAGCTTCTGATGACATAGTGAAGGAAACAGCGAAGTTTTGCTGTAACCAGATCTCTGCGCTGAAACTTATTAAGAGCAAACAGCACGAGGACACCAGGTTCAGGAGATTCATGCAGGTACTATGCCTACCATCAGATAGAGAGATCCCTATATGTTTTACAATACGCCTTCCCTCCTTTCCTACAGGACTTAGTTGGACCTGATAGTTTCCAACCATTGTTAAATCGATGATACATAGTGCTATAGATTTACAATGTTACATGTCACTGTTCACCAACTTCAGTAGGCCATACCAGTGAATGTCTGCCAGCACACTGCTTTGTAATTTCAGTGGAGTTTTATAAAGCCATCAACTCAATAACATGATAATATTTTAACACGTTTGGGTGTCTTCAACGAGCTACAAGGGTTTAGAAACATAGAATGTGACGGCAGATAAGAACAATTCGGCCCATCTAGTCTGCCCAATTTTCTAAATACTTTGATTAGTCCCTGGCCTTATCTTATAGTTAGGATAGCCTTATGCCTATCCCACGCATGCTTAAACTCCTTTACTGTGTTAACCTCTACCACTTCAGCTGGAAGGCTATTCCATGCATCCACTACCCTCTTAGTAAAGTAATAATACGTCCTGATATTATATTTAAACCTTTGCCCCTTTAATGTCCTCTTGTTGTGGTAGTTTTTCTTCTTTTAAATATAGTCTCCTCCTTTACTGTGTTGATTCCCTTTATATATTTAAATGTTTCTATCATATCCTCCCGTCTCGTCTTTCCTCCAAGCTATACATGTTAAGATCCTTTAACCTTTCCTGGTAAGTTTTATCCCGCAATCCATGAACCAGTTTAGTAGCCCTTCTCTGAACCCTCTCTAAAGTATCAATATCCTTCTGGAGATACGGTCTCCAGTACTGTGTACAATACTGCAAGTGAGGTCTCACCAGTGTTCTGTACAATGGCATGAGCACTTCCCTCTTTCTACTGCTAATACCTCTCCCTATAAAACCAAGCCTTCTGCTAGCATTTCTTGCTGCTCTATTACATTGTCTGCCTACCTTTAAGTCATCAGAAATAATCACCCCTAAATCCCTTTCCACAGATGTTGAGGTTAGGACCCTATCAAATATTCTGTACTCTGCCCTTGGGTTTTTACGTCCAAGATGCATTATCTTGCACTTATCCACATTAAATGTCAGTTGCCACAGTTCTGACCATTTTTCTAGTTTAGCGAAATCATTTGCCATTTGGCTTATCCCTCCTGGAACATCAACCCTGTTACATATCTTAGTATCATCAGCAAAAAGACATATCTTACCATCAAGACCTTCTGCAATATCAAAGACTGCTGAATAAAACCCGTCTGAAATCACATAGCAGAGTGATGAGGAATATTTACTGAGATTAAAAAATATGGACATTTATTGCATATAAACATTCTTTCAGTGTCATAAACCGGCTTAAAAACAAAAAGGAAAAAAATAATATTGTAATAAAATAAAATGTACATACTATTAAAAGTATTTGCAATTCTGAACATAGATTTTCTTAGTTTGCTGTAATATGTTTATCCTTTTTAATGTGTTTCTTAGATTTCTCTATTTAATCTTATCTTTAATCAATCATTCATTTTCTACGCCTGTGTTGTAATTGCACGATTTTCAGATTTTTCTTCCTTTTCCTTTTCTTGTTCATCTGTTCTTTGTCGTCCATTAAACCCAGAATGCAGAGAGTAACCCTGCCTGCACCCCCCAACTGCTTAAAGACCTGATTAAGTGTGAGATGCAGCGTGTTACCCAGTATCCTCTGCTTCTGGAGAATATCCGCATACACACGGAAGGTGAGTCCATCTATTGTCTACTAACATTCAGTCCAGGCAGTCACGTTCACGTTGCTCTAATAAAACATCAGCAACATCTTTCTATTAGTTAGATATTAACCATTGCTCACATTTGTATAATTATTATTTTATAAAGAGCCAATAAATTCCACGGCACTGTAAATATTATCTCCTGTGCTGTCTATGGCCTTCCCATAATAGCTCTCGTAGGACCTTCGTTATGGGTTTAACCATCTCTAGGGTACAGCTTTATAATAATGACCAGTGTAAAGATAATATATATAACCCAGAATCTCTACTTTTCACAAATCTAAAAGAATCTATAAATTATCTTCTTACAGGTGGATCAGAGGAGATTGGAGTCCTGCATCTCTGCCTGGAACGGTGCCGCACTATACTAAAAGATGTAGAGGCATCGATGACCAGATGTGAGAATCAACGAACCCTGCCAGAGATTAAAAAACATCTGGATACAACGTCTCTAAGAAAGAGCAAACATCCCGCAGCAGCAGAGTGTCCCCAGTAAGGCCATTCTATTCTTTTATTCTAAGTTTTGGGAAGTGGTTATAAAATATTATGAAATCCGTCCTTTACATAGTACTAATCCTTCTTCTTAGAAATTTATGGATTCTGACAGCTTTTTCTGCCACTTTTCCACATTATTTGCCTTTTACATAATTTGATCTACAACCCCCGATATTGCTTTCTTCTTATAAACGTGTCAACAAAAGTGTATTCAAATCACACTTATTAATTGTGACATCTTGCACCTTGAATAAGCAATATAGCATGTTGTAATATTACATTTTAATTCCTACCACACAATATGGATTATTTCTAGAATTTTAATACGTAACTACTCATATTGCTAATAGCCATAAAATACAATATAAAGGACTGGTTGCATGATGGATACCTGAGGAAAATTCCTATGAACTGCTCTATTCAAAATTGTGAGAGTAGTACATTGTGAAAGAAATGTATCTACGTTATAAATCTGGTATATTCATTGTTCCACCTTCCAAAGGTTTAATACCAAAGTCAAGATCATTGGCCATATTTATTACTCTAGCACAAACCGTCCTACACACGTGCCTTCATTACCAAATATGTGCTCGTGCTCGCTAGTTCAGTCAGTGCGCTGAGAATCTGGTTTGGAAACTGTCCGTTCAGTAGATAGAAATTCTGAATCCTAACGCCATTTGTTCACTTTCAGGGCTAGTCTGACCTGGTCAGAGACCGTGGGTTGGAATGTGATTTCTCAGTTAAAACTACGAGAAATTAAGAGACAGGAGGCGATACACGGTAAGTGTTACAATGATTATACACCTAGAATAAAGTGTGAATGGTCGGGTGTGTGTACCTGGGTCATTTTCCTATCCTACATATTTCCAGATATTTCCTTTATAAACAAACCCAGGAGATTGCTTGAGGGCACCAGAGGGACGTACGGTGCCTGATGTTACTAAACTCTACAAAGAAACACTTTATGCCATCTATGTGGAAGGGATGGCACAGGGAATAATCAATGGCAAAGCTCCAGTCTGTCCTTGTTCTAATCACTTTATTGCAAACACCATGTATTTTTATACGTCCTGCTTATTACCATATAAAAGGACAGTGTATTATATCTTATTACATGGTAGTGTTTGTGCCTGGAAGCAAATTATATTATGTAGACCCACAAAATTAAGTCCTGTACTCAAACTCCCACTACTCCTGGTCGGCAGCAATAATTAAAATACGCATCAACACCCGATACATAGAATTAAAATAAATAAATAAATAAACATTACTTGTGCACTATCCCAAATCCCTATGCACATTTAAATAACTGGAGGTTTTTAGTATCCAATGGTGTTTCAAGTGTGAGCTCACCTGCCAAGTCAAGGCAAAACTCTTAGGTGAGTCTTACACTAAGAATT
Organism: Pelobates cultripes; assembly: GCA_933207985.1. Classification (NCBI taxonomy): domain Eukaryota; kingdom Metazoa; phylum Chordata; class Amphibia; order Anura; family Pelobatidae; genus Pelobates; species Pelobates cultripes. Next base: position 8,246,300 of record OW240915.1, read on the forward strand.
CAGAAAAAGAAAAAGTTAACTGTTCGTGCTATATTATAAAAGAGTACCCAAGGTTTTAAAGTGTACCCTTACAGACACTTAAAACACAATAGTAAAAAAAGAAGAAAAAAACAAAGGTACAAAGCAGTGTATATCACCAAAGTGACAAAGAATAATAAATATATACCAACTGAGTATGTAGAAATATTCTTTCTTAGAAATATATCTGAAAATACATAAAAACTATATAGTGTAATATTGTTACTTCTAAATAGAAGCAAAAATGGTAGAAAACTCACAAAATTAGGTGAAATCAGGCGTATCTCCCAAAATAGGGAACTGTGGCAATATGAAGAACCTCCAGCGATGATCTTATAGTAGATCTTCTCATTCACTCCAAGTAAAGAGAAAAATAGATAGTGTAGATGGTACAAAATGTAACAATTTATTATAAATAAGTTGCACTTACAATGTTGCAAGTTAAAACCAGCGTGTCTCCACACCAAGTGGTGTCCACATGCAATAGTTGATCCAATAACAGCACAGGATTTCATGCAGCAGCAAAAGAATAAAAAGTACAGATGGACTATAAAATAAATAAAATAAAAAGTTCCAACGCGTTTCGTCCGTCTTGGGACTTCCTCAGGGATGTGTAATACTAATAAGAATGAGAATCCTCTTTTATATCCACCGTTAAATTGATGAATCATTCGCCGGTGTCGGTGTGCGTTCCACTGTGGAACGCATTCTACTTCCGCATGACGTCACTTCCGGTTTCGCAGACTCAATATGGAACAGCAGTTCTTGAAACGGCATTGACAATTGCAGCTGAGAAAACTCTCTCCTCACTAATATATTGTTTCCACAACAGTTCAAGGCCATAATTACACTCAAAATATACATATAATACAATGATCACCATAGGGATGAAGAGTGTCAACAATGGAAATGTTGTAAATAGTACACAATATAAATATTATTAAAAAATATATATATTTCTCACAACCTAATTCATATCAATTTATATTACCAAAATATAATATAAAAAAGAGAAATATGAAAAATAATACAAAAAACTTTATCAAATCCATTTGTTGTCACTCTCCATCTCTTTACAAAAACATATCCCTTTATATAAAGAACTGTAATATACAATATTATATAGAAAAACAAACATTTTGTATATATTATTAAACTTTATGTATTGGAAAAATTATATAAGAGAAAATTCTTTTTATCAGAGAAAATTTCTGAAATTAGAAGACAAATGTTAATAATCAAGTATAGACCAATCAAAAATATATAAAAAATATATATAAAAAAAATATATAAAAAAATATATAAAGAAATATAATAATGAAAAATGAAATAATAATAATAATAAAAAAATAAAAATATAAATATGAAAATAATAATAATAATAATAATAATAAAATAAAAATAGAAATAAAAATAAATATAAAATGAAAATAAACATAAATAAATGAAATAAATGAATAAAATAAAATAAAATAAATAACATAAAATGAAATTAAATCAATCCAACTAGATCTATTTCTTGATTTAGACCAAATTTTAAAGTTTTTAAATTAAAAATCCACTGTGCTTCTTTTGTGTTTAATGAAATTTCTATATTTCCACCTCTCCAATGTTTATCTATTTTGTCTATCCCAATGGCTATAAAAGTATTCCACTGAAAAAGTGGACAATGAGCACAATGTTTGGATACACTATGTTCTAATTTTTTATTTTTTATATTTTGAAAGTGTTCCAATAATCTGACGTGCAGTTTTCAAATGGTACGGCCAATATATTGTGCTCCACAACCACATTGCAGTAAATAAACCACATGCGTGGTAGAGCATTGAATAAATTTTTTTATTTGATAAGTCTGCTGAGTATAAGTACCTGTAAACGTATTAGTACTCTTTTTTTGATATGTACATGTAGAACACTTTCCACATCGAAAAAAACCTTTTAATATTTGATTAGAAAAAATATGTGTATGTTGAGCAGGAATAATTTTTTTGGTAGGTAAAATACTTGGAGCTAATTTGTTCTTTAGATTTTCTGCCTTTCTATAAATTATAATGGTTTTTTTTGGTAAGATGTTATTTCAAAAGGTATCTTTCTTTAATATATGCCAATGGCGATTAATTATACTTTGAATTTCTCGAGCTTGAGAATGATATTTTGTTATAAAGGCAAAATCAAACTTATTTCCATTTTTCTTTTTATTTTTATTATCATTTGGAGTTAGTAATTTACTACAATCTGTATTAATCAAAGATGTTTCAGCTTCTTCAATCATTTTTAAATCATATCCCTTCTCAATATATCTTTGTTTTATGACTTTAGATTGAGTTTTAAAAGTATCTATATCTGAACAATTACGTCTTAAACGTGTTAATTGTCCTTTTGGGACATTTCTTAACCAAGAAGGATGATGTGAGCTTGAGTGCTCTATAGCCGTATTACAGTCAGTATTTTTAAAAAAAGTTTTTGTTTTCAGAATATCATTCTCTATATAGATGGTTAAATCCAAAAAATCTATTTGAGTAGTGTGACAAGTAGAGGTGAAACTTAGATTATATTCATTGTTATTTACATATAAAATAAAATTGTCCAAACTTGTTTGATCACCTTCCCATATAATGAGCACGTCATCTATGTAGCGTCGCCATAGAACGAGGCTCCCCCCCAGCGTCTGACCCAAAGAAATACATCTAGATTCCCAATGGGAGACATACAAATTGGCGAAGCTGGGGGCGAACCTCGTCCCCATGGCGACACCACATAGCTGCAAAAAATACTGGTCGTTAAACCAAAAAAAATTCTTAGATAGAACAAAAAACATACAATCAATCAGAAAATCAATCTGTTTCCTCGCAACAGAGGAGTGTTGTTGCAACCAATCCCCTATTGCCCATAGGCCTTTTTGATGGGGGATACTAGTATAAAGAGAGACTACATCTACTGAAGCTAGAATGTAGTTTGATTTCCATTCTATTGATTGTAAATCATTTAAAAGGTGTTTAGAATCTTTAATAAATGAAGGTATCTTAGTTACATATGGTTGTAAAAAGAAATCTATGTAAGCCGAAAGATTACAGGAAAGTGAATCAATGCCACTTATAATGGGGAGACCTGGTGGTTGTGAAATAGATTTGTGTATCTTGGGTAAAAAATAAAAACAAGCAATTTTGCAATGTGGGTTATACAAAAATGTGGGTTGCCACAGTTTCCTATTTTGGGAGATACGCCTGATTTCACCTAATTTTGTGAGTTTTCTACCATTTTTGCTTCTATTTAGAAGTAACAATATTACACTATATAGTTTTTATGTATTTTCAGATATATTTCTAAGAAAGAATATTTCTACATACTCAGTTGGTATATATTTATTATTCTTTGTCACTTTGGTGATTTACACTGCTTTGTACCTTTGGTTTTTTCTTCTTTTTTTACACTAAGAATTCCCCTTACTCCATTCAGCTAAAAGAAGAGATCTCTAATGAGATGGAAAGGGTTGCATTATGTGACAATGAGTTACAATGTCAATCAATGTGTTATCATATTAAATGGTGAGAATGTGGGATATACCCCATAATACTTCGTGCCTGGGGTTCTTACAGCCTTATAAGGGCAGCAAGGTAACTAACTGCGCAGATTGTACCCCAAAACACACATTGCCTAAACTATTGTTTCCCAAATCTTTTTGTAACAAGTTGGTTTGGTGAACACAGATAACTGTATCACTCATAGTGTTCCCTCTGCTCGTGTTTCTGTAAGATTAGAAATGAAACAGTTAATAGGAATCACTAGAACAACCGCAGCCTCCATGTCGCATGGAAGTTTGTAATTCAAGTCTGGAGTTCTTAATATGTTTTATTTCAATGGTTTTATAACTTGACTTCCCATAATAAAGTAATTCCAGGCAGCACAGATCATGTTAAATACATTCTCCTATTTCTGCTCTAGAACTCTTTGTGACTGAAGAGTCCCACCTTCGTGCTCTCCATGTTCTGGACTCTGTATTCTACCAGAAGTTAATCAGCGAGGCATTGCTGTCTCCGGATGAAGTGAAGCTTGTCTTCCCTAACCTGCCACAGCTCATTAATATCCACAGTAAGATATGGAACATTTCTAATGTATGCAGTAAAACTAAATAAATGCCCCAAGTGAAGGTGAATGTTGTGACTGGACTGATAGAAGGTTAGGAACCCATTTATAGGGACTCTGTGTACTAAATATGGCACCACTTATATCTGAAATGTATTTCTTACTTTTTCATCATTATCTTGCAATTACATAAATTGTTATGGGAAATTGTAAACATACATTTCTTTCTCTTTCTTTCTGCTGAATAGCAGCTCCTCAGCTGCCAGTCTGTCATTTATTATGAAGCCATGAGAAAAACTCAGTGAGCCCCAAAATTGATCAAATGAGGTGTTCAAATTGGTGGCCTCAGTGTCCCTTTTAATAACTAATACATTCATTATTGATACATTCGTTATAGTGTCCTTTTAATAAACCAAGAATTAAAAATGAAATTCACAAAGAGCTGGGATCCATACTTACCACAAAGGTATCCTGACTGTCCACAGTACTTGATACCATAGATTAAATAAAACAATGCCAGGCCATTCGGGGAAATAAGAGGAATTCCTCAACTGGAGAATGGCTAGACTGTCACAACTAGGCCTTTTGCTGTCCCTCATTTTCTGTTTGTAGCCTATAAAACCAGAGTGGTCAGTCTTCCACTGTCAGCCAGTCATAGAGACATTGAATTTATGAGTCACCTAGGTACGAGCAACTACCTCTTAATGTTAACATTGTAAAGCGCTGCGGAATTTGATGGCGCTATATATAAATTATAAAATAATAATAATAATAATAACAATGGAACATGATATCGGTAAACTGCAGCCCACTGTGAGGATTTACACAAAATGCAGACTATTGCAGCTCATAGGGCATACATCAAGCAATGAAACACAGTATGGATTGTTTATCAGGATGGCACTATAAATACTGCGCTATAGAAGATGTAAATCCTTCTCTCCTATGATAATCACATCTCTTCTCCTTCCCACCAGACTCCCTGTTGGAATCCATGAAGCAGGTGCTTGTAGGTGGACTTTATGTCAAAGAAATTGGTGGAATCCTACTCTCCCACGTGAGTACTAAAAATCTGAAATACTGTCATACAATATCAGTTACCTATTGAGAAAAACGTAACAATTCTTCCATTGATGGAGTATGGGACAGAATGCCCTAGCTGTGAAATACGTCTGAAGTATTTCTTCTGCAGATATTAACAGCAACATTTCAATAGAGGGACAGTTTTCATTGGCATTGTGTAACTTCTCTCAGGAAACCATTAAGGAAGAATTCATGAGAATTCCACAGAGATGTATCTGGATATTATTACCTGAGGTTGAGTTGTCTGTGGCACCCCCTCATACTTTTACATTTGTGTATTACCACAACCCCTGTGTGTCTCTCTTCCACCTCTTCTTCATATTTTCTGACTCCGTCACTCCTTGTGTTTTCTCTCATAAGCCATCTCACCCCCCATTTGTCTACTACTCCTCACATGAATGTCTTTGGACCCCTTCATCCCCTGTGTGTCTCTCTTCACTTCCCTCAATCCGTTACTCACTCTGCACTACCCTCACCTTTTTATGTGTCTGTTAAACTCCTTCAGCACCTTGTGTGTGTCTCCTGAACTGCCTTAAAATCTTTATGTTTCTCCTGTCACATATTATCTCTGCAACCACCGACCACTTATGTTCCCTCCATTAGCAGCCACCTGCCTTGGATTGCACCATGTCCAGGTAGAAATGCAACGCAGGATGAGCATGCGAGGAGAATGGGTAAAGAGGGGGGGTATGACGTTAAGTCCCTGTCCCCTCCACTCTTACTGCATGTTATAGACTCTGAGCAGCACTGAGAGACCTTGCGGAGTAATATGAATAGACTCAGGTACATACAATGGAGGAGGTGGATACTATCTGAACAGCTCTTCTAGCTGTCACCCGGAGTGGATCCTATCCCTTCGTACATTACTGGAATTCGGTAACTCAATTTTATTGGAAGGAATGTCCATCAAGCAGCGGGTCCTTCAGAACAAAAAGTAGCTAATAACACAAAGTCGTCTTATTTCCTTCCTATTCCTTCTCTGTGTTAACTACACTATCTATTGTTTGTTTGTGTTTTCTAGTTTGACAGAGCTTCTGATGACATAGTGAAGGAAACAGTGAAGTTTTGCTGTAACCAGATCTCTGCGCTGGAACTGATTAAGAGCAAAAAGCGCAAGGACACCAGGTTCAGGAGATTCATGCAGGTACTACGCCTACCATCAGATAGAGGAATCCTTATATGTTTTACAATACGCCTTCCCTCCTTTCCTACAGGACTTGGGCCTGATACTTTCCAACTATTGTTAAGTCAGTGATACATAGTGCTATAGGACTTACAATGTAACATGTCACTGTTCCCCAACTTCAGTAGGCCACACCAGTGAATGTCCCCCAGCACACACTGCTTTTTTTTAATTTCAGTGGAGTTTTATTTAGACATCAAATCAACAACATGATAACATTTTGACACGTTTGGGTGTCTTCATCGAGCTTCAGTGGTTTGACTCCTGAATAAAACTAGTCTGAGATCACATTATTATTATTATCATTATATTATTATTTATATAGCAGAGTGATGAGGAATATTTACTGAAATTAAAAAATATGGACATTTATTGCATATAAACATTCTTTCAGTGTCATAAACCGGCTTAAAAACAAAAAGGAAGAAAATAATATTGTAATAAAATAAAATGTACATACTATTAAAAGTATTTGAAATTCTGAACATACATTTTCTTAGTTTGCCGTAATATGTTTATCCTTTTTAATGTGTTTCTTAGATTTCTCTATTTAATCTTATCTTTAATCAATCATTCATTTTCTACGCCTGTGTTGTAATTGCACGATTTTCAGATTTTTCTTCCTTTTCCTTTTCTTGTTTATTTGTTCTTTGTCGTCCATTAAACCCAGAATGCAGAGAGTGACCCTGCCTGCACCCCCCAACTGCTTAAAGACCTGATTAAGTGTGAGATGCAGCGTGTTACCCAGTATCCTCTGCTTCTGGAGAATATCATTAAACGAACAGAAAGTGAGTCCATCTATAGTCTACTAACTTTCAGTCCAGGCAGTCACGTTCACGTTTCTCTAATAAAACATCAGCAACATCTTTCTATTCGTTAGATATTAACCATTGCTCACATTTGTATTATTATTATTTTTTATACGAGCCAATAAATTCCACGGAGCTGTAAATATTATCTCCTGTGCTCTCTATGGCCTTCCCATAATAGCTCTCGTAGGACCTTCGTTATGGGTTTAACCATCTCTAGGGCACAGCTTTATAATAATGACCAGTGTAAAGATAATATATATAACCCAGATTCTTTACTTTATACAAATCTGACAGATTCTATAAATTATCTTACAGCGGAATCAAAAGATATTGGAGTCCTGCTTTTCTGCCTGGAACAGTGCCGCACTATAATAAAAGATGTAGAGGCCTCGATGACCAGGATTGAGAATCAACGAACACTGGCAAAGATTCAAAAACATCTGGATACAACGTCTCTAAGAAAGAGCAAACATCCCATGGCATCAGAGTTTGCAGTAAGCCTGGGGGTATTATACCCATTATTCTAGGGGGCAGGATGGCAAATATTAACCCAGGGGATAAACCAGTGTAGACAGTGTGTGGAAATATTCCAGTCAGAGCGCACGTGCTGTAAGAGTGTCATGGCGCCTCTGGTGTTTATAACTGGAACTGTACAATATATATATCTTTATCAGATGAGTAAATCCGTAACACAGTCAATTTCTTCTCATATCCACAGGACTTGGACCTCACTAAAAAACGTTTGATCCATGCAGGGCTTCTGACATGGAAGAGAGTAAACCATAAGACAACTGGTATGTACAAAGATTGAGAGACAAATCTTCTTGTGCAACATTAACAACATATGGGAGAAATTCTATAGGAAATGGCTTCTCACTGATTATAGACAGTAATAGCGCATGTTTACAGAATCCAGTCAGGAAAACTAGGGAAAATATTCCCTTCTATAACAGTGTGGATACAGCAGAATAAAACTCCATCTCCGCTAATACACTTATTATATGTAATGAGGAGTTAACCTTATCTCATAGCCCACTAAATCCCAAATTCTCATAACTTGGGAACAGAACCAACCCTAAGCCCCCTCTAAAATGCCTTTTATCCGAACCTAATCCTAATTGCTTTCCAAGCTTTACCTTACATTAGTGGCACGGTTATAAATGGGGACATTGTAAGAGGAGGTGTGATACTTATGAACTTATTAATCTCTCTGCATCATCATAGCAATGCCAGCTTTATAACTGGCCATTTCAACAATAATATTTTAAATACACAGGACAAAGTTAGAGAGATTACTCAAAGAAAAGACAGCACATTCTACATCTGTTAATTAAACAAATATATTCTGTGTACGGTATATGTGGGAAAAAATATATTTTTTCAGCTCAATTAAGTGGTCTGAGTGCCAGGTCCCCCAGGTTTTAACCCGTCAGATGTAAACATAGCAGTTTCGGAGTTTATCCAACCTCTAGTGGCTGTCTTCCTGACTGTCTAGTGGCTGTCTTCCAGTATTTGCGACGCTGGATGTGAAAATTGAACTCTGTGAACGGAAAAAAGCTGATAGAAACCCAGCTTGCGTTTTGGTTAGTTCCTGGTCAGAGTTAAAACATGATTTTGCTTACTTGTGCCATTACAGAGAAAACCAATGCCATTTGCATATTAGACGTTTTTTTTGTCAGCGAGGTGTAGCTGATACCCCACTAGGCACAGTGAGCAGGGGGTCCATGTCTGGATTAATTTTTTAACGTAGGGGAGCCTACATTTATTTGGTGTTTATCTTGGCTTCCTGCTATCATTGTTTTAACTCAGAACTCATTGTTTCTTACAGAGGTACAAGCTCTACTTTTAGAGGATCTGCTCGTCCTGCTGCGGAAAAAGAGAAATAAATTGGTTCTTAAATGGAAGGAAGAATGGGATCCCAACACTAAGACAAAGAAAGTGTTCAGTCCTATCATCAAGCTGAACAATCTGTTAGTCCGCACTGTGGCAACAGGTAACCCGCCACTCTCTCCTGGAATGGGGTAAAATCTGTGAATAGCGCGTTTGACCAGGGTCCTCATCAACCTAGTGTTCCTGTAAAATTATGTAATTTTATAATTTATTGTTAAATTTCCCCCTATTATAATATTGTAAAGCACTGATAAAAAAGTTGATGAAATATAAACGCTAATAATAATAAAATAGAAGTAATAAATGGGATGATACAATGACTGTGATTGTAAAGCTTTCTGTATTTGATGATATAAATCTATATTTACATTAATAGATGCTTGGGAATAACAGGACCTGAAATCTTTAATGAACATCTAAAACATATAAATACAGTACTATATGATTCATTTAAAGACAAACCAACAAATAACTGAAATCTGTAAAAATAAAAATAAAAAAAAATAATACATATAGAAGCATTAAAGACATTAAAATGATAGCAAACAGAATGCATACAGAGACCGTCACTATCAGTACTCACAATCCACATGACATAGGAGACATTGATGCTCAGTGTTTCTATTTGACCGGTCAATCCGCTAATTTAATTCTTCTCCTGGAATCCTGTGTTTATTCCTACAGATCAGGAATCATTCTTTGTCATGGATACGTCGGAGTCACCCCAGCTGTACAAATTCACCACAACCTCGACCTCTGAGAAAAAAAAGTAAGAATGACAGGTAGTGATGTCCCGAATGGTTCGCCAAACGGTTCGCGAACGGTTCGCCATGAACGGTTCGTCACGGACTCATCATTGAGTAAACTTTGACCCTGTACCTCACAGTCAGCAGACACATTCCAGCCAATCAGCAGCAGACCCTCCCTCCCAGACCCTCCCACCTCCTGGACAGCTCACTAAGAATGCAGCTTCACAATGAATGGATGCTGTCCAGGAGGTCGGAGGGTCTGGGAGGGAGGGTCTGCTGCTGTTTGGCTGGAATGTGTCTGCTGACTGTGAGGTACAGGGTCAAAGTTTACTCAATGATGAGTCCGTGGTGAACCGTTCGGCAAACCGTTCGGGACATCACTAATGACAGGCAATCACTTTAGATAATTTAATAATCTATATCAATTGTTTAAAGCCTCCATTGCTGTCACTGGGTTTATATCTAATATCATATATATCAAAAATGTATATAATATCCCAATAATATCTATAGTTCATAATCCTACATTGACCAGGCAGCAGATAGTGAATATATAGAAATATTTGATCTCACAGATATTTATCATCTGTTTCAAACAGTTGGATTCAGATGCTAAACGAAGCAATGAAAGAGGTGATTGATAAAATTCGTCTGGGGGAGGAAGAAATGAAAGATCAAACACCTGATGTCCCAGTAATTGGCCCTGACAGGTGAGATGTTAGTGAAGCTGATGAAAGTTAGTGAAGGAAACATCTCAGTGCGTCATAGTGTCAATGCTCAGCCATTTCTCTCTATGGGATTCTATAGAGTGAATCTATATATATATATATATAATTATAAAGGAATTATAATCTGCTCTAATCTTCTTGCAAACAGCTGTATTGAGATGGTTGAAGAAGCAGTATACAAGATGATTGGTAAACCATCTGTGGATGAGGAAATGAAAGATCAAACACCAGATGTCTCAGTAATTGCCCCTGACAGGTGAGATGTTAGTGAATCTGAGGAAAGTTAGTGAAGGAAACATCTCAGTGCTTCATAGTGTCAATGCTCAGCCATTTCTCTCTATGGGATTCTATAGAGTGAATCTAGATATATATAATTATAAAGGAATTATAATCTGCTCTAATCTTCTTGCAAACAGCTGTATTGAGATGGTTGAAGAACCAGTATACAAGATGATTGGTGAACCATCTGGGGATGAGGAAATGAAAGATCAAACACCAGATGTCTCAGTAATTCCCCCTGACAGGTGAGATGTTAGTGAATCTGAGGAAAGTTAGTGAAGGAAACATCTCAGTGCTTCATAGTGTCAATGCTGGGCCATTTCTCTCTATGGGATTCTAATTCCCCCTGACAGGTGAGCTAATGAAGCAGGGTAGGGGTTGAGGGCTATTACTGTAACAGATTAAAGTATAAAAAGAAAGGACCCCTAAAGTGACACTATAGTCACCAAAACAAGTTTAGTTTAATTTAGGAATTTAGCTGTATAGATCATGGTCACACTCTAAATTCGTTTATCAAAACGTTATTGCTGTTTTCTCTCTCCCTCCTTCCTGCGTTTAAGGCTCTATGACACTGTATTTTTTATGTTGCAGCAAAAAGGAAGACAAAATCAGACACTACATAGATTGCTGTTGGAATGGACTCTGTGACTTTTTAAAAATCTGCTGGTAATGAGATAAGAAATTAATTGCTTTATATCTATACTCTGAATTTCCATCTGTTGCATGTACTATGTAAAGAGTTAATAACACCATGGGACTCACCTCCCCCCTCCCCCCCTTCAGTTTATCCCATTTGTTCTGCATCTCACTAATCAATTCTTCATCCACCAGCTCACTTGCCATCTTTCCCAGGTCGCTTATCATTATTCCTATCTCTCCACACTCGCACCATGTCTCCTACAGCATTGCCAATCCCAGTTCCTTGTATGTACGTAGTGGGCATTGGATGAGATAACTCCTTCAAACCAACCATGAATCCCCCAATAACGACAGACACAAAAACCTGGATATAACAGGCCACAGCATTTATTAAAACAACCAAATACTGTATAATGCATCTAAACGTATAAAACCGCACATAGTTACATGATCATAAATTCACATATAAATAACGTTGCATAATGTCATACAGTAATGTAACCAAACATCCTTGACAATCTAACACATCCCTTCCCAAAGGCTCTTACCTCCCCCCTCGGCATAATAAATTCCTCTTCCCTTTTGGGATCCCCACCAGCCCTCTTTTAGCTCTGTAGGGACCAGACCATAATGCCCCCCACCAGCCGGCTTTTCGCTCGGTGGGGACACGTCGAACCTTGGACGCCTATTGGTTCACCATAAGAGACGGGGGAGGATGAGACCCGGCATTATCCCCTTACTCATCTACCTGCAAACCATCTCCTACCCTATCTGGCAAGGACATGCCCCCCGCCACAAACCCCGCTGGTTTACACCTAAAATCAGCAGGGAGCCCCACCCAAACAACCCAAGGCCTGTTCAACCACTTCCTCGATCGCCAAATTAAAGAGGGCATGCCCGACCTCAGCCAAATGCACCCCATCCGGTCGGAATAAAGTTGCTGCCTCCTGTTCCAAACCTGATGGCGAATCGGAATACCCTTAACCCCCACGACAAACTTTGAAACCTGCATCTTGAACATCTTGTGGCAATGCTCCAGGGCACTTTGGCTGTGAGCCTGCCCACAAAAGTTCCTAGCCACTACTTCCGACCAGATTATACAGGCGTCAGGGAACAAGATTAATAATTGGGACAAGTCCCTTCCGACCATGTCCACCAAACCCCGATCGGCGCGGTCCCCAGGTCGATGCCCCCCAGATGGATTACCAACACAGATAGCGCCTCTAGCAGACGAGAGAGCCTGACCAATTCAGGGAGGAGCCGAACCCAGCTCACGCCCCTGGCGCCAAACTACTGAACCTCCGCAGACAAAGGCGTAAACCGAGAAGCTCCCCCCGTCAGACTGCTGCTCGCTGCCATGTCCAGTGGATATAGGAGTGTCCGATCAACCAGAACCTGAGGGGAATGAGCCGGAGGAGGAAAACATTTAGCTCAGCAGACCGTCAGCACACACATAGGAACCAAACCTCCTGGATTCCCACCTATTCCCTATCCTCTGCACTTCTTGCTTTGGCATACCCAGGCGAGAATCCTCTGTCGCTGTGCCAATTCGGAAAGAGTGCCCACCAAACTCTGCACACTCCAAGCCCAACGCAGGCAAAACAACAAACCCTGACAAATTGAAAATGGCAGAGGAAGTTCCCATCTTCATGCACCAGTAGCAGGCCAGAGAGTGAGGGGCGAACCACGCAAAAGCCAGCTGAACCCACTTACCCTTCCCGAACACGTCAGCCTTGGAGCGGCGAATCTGTAAGGAAACCTTGTCCTGCCCCTCCCGAACATCAGAGAATAGGATCCCCCTAACGGTCGACCCGCTCGGACACACCAACTCCCCCATCTCCATGACCCCAAAGAATGCGAACAAAAAGTCAAAAAAACACACCAGCGGGAGCACCTGGCATAACTGTGCCAGGAGGGCACCCGATACCGGCCTCCTAGAATCCACAGAAATCCAACCCCTGTGCAGAACCTTAACCGCCTGCCGCACCAGAAACTGCTTGGTCTCAACCCTCCAGCCATGAGATTTAAACAGAAAGCTCAGCCCAGATAAGCACGAGGACACAGCAGAAGGCGACATGCCCGCCGTAACACAACTTTCCAAGATCTGCAACAGACCCTGCAATTGAGTGGGTGAGTACTGAAAGACCTCTACTTCCGACTTGACCATGTGCTTTTCCCTCCTATACCCTCGAATACCTGGCCCAAGTGGAACTAGACACCAATCCACAAACCATGTCCATCAGCTTGCCGTACCCCTGCCATTCCTCCGAGCAGGTATCAGCGCATCCCCAAAGCCGAGAGAACCCATAGCGCCCGTATAGAGGTGAGGATCCGAACTAGACACCTTGGGCACTTGCCAATAAGACCTCCCAATAAACGCAGCCAGGAAGTAATCCTCGATCGCCAGGTCATCCCGCAACTGCCGCATGAGCCAAATAAAATGTCTATGCCTCGCCACCCCAGTGGTCACTGCTGCCAGGCGCCTGCTGAACACCCGCTTCATGAGCTGTCTCTTTCCCAAGCCATCCCAAGCTGGGAGGTGGCCACCGCCACCTCCCAGCGCAGCCCTTCCACCTTATCCTGAGGCAAATGGCACTCCAGGTCCACCAAATCAATCTCGATGCTCAAGAAGCTAAGGCCCGACATTGGCCCCAATGTCTTATCATGAGCCAGGTGAACCCCAAAGCAGGCAAACACCCTGTCCACTGTGTCGAGCAAGATTTGACAAGCCTGGACTTTGCCGACCCCGCACACAAAATTCGTCAAGATAGAGCAGCAGCGATCCCCCGAAAGTGCCAAAGCATTCAAAATAAAAACAGGATATGGAACAACCCATCGTGTGGCACATATCCACGTAATCCCTACCCTTGAAAACACAACCGAGGAGGTGATGACAGTCCGAGTGCACGGGCAATAAGCGACACTCTGATTCAACGTCCGCACTTGCCAGCAGCGCCCCAGGGCCCGCCGCCCTGACCAGGCGAATAGAAGCATCGAATGAAGCGTAAGACACCTGACACAGCTCTGCAGAGATGTCATCATTAACTGAACCCTAACGCGTGAGGGTAAGACAAATGATGAATTAGGCTAGATTTCCCTGCTTTCTTCTTGCGCACCACGCCCAAGGGGGACACGCGCAAATTGGTCAGCAGAGGGACATCAAATGGACCCGCCACCCGCCCCAGCGATACCCCCTTCTGGAGCTTTTCAAGTTCCGAACAGCCTCTGAGAAGGGAATCCAGAACCCATGTGCAAACCCCTCCAGAAGTAATCCCGCAGCCTGACGGTTCCTATAATGGTCGAGCCAGGGGCGCTTCTTGTTTAGCCCTCAGGTCCCCTTAGTCCCCTGACTTAAACTGTTTAAAACAGCGTGAGGCCGAATGGTCACCACCACAATGGAAGCATTCATGCTTAAATATGATGACGCACCCCACTTGCATTGACTGTCATTGAACTTCCAACAACAGCCTGGTCGTTGATGCAAGGCCACCCCCGCTACCCCCCAAGAAAGGAAGACATCCCCCCTCTCTGCGCTGCAGGGCAAGACATGATGGAGAGTCACAGGTCAATGTCCAGCTGACCCCACGAGATAGAGGGGCGGACTGCCAGCCTTTGGCGAAATTGTTCGTCACGGCGCCACCAACCCAAACAGTTTCCTGATAGCAAAACAGCGCTGAGCAATGCTGGGGAGCCTTTTCCCCAATCAAGCCCACCAAGACGGAGAATGCAGGAGCCCAGTTCCTGAAAGTCTTAGGAATCTCCCTATAGTGAAAATTCTCCTTATCCCTATGCGAATCCTTCCCATCCTTGTCCCCCAGAGATGGGGCGTCCTCGATGGACAACAGAGAAAATATCTTGACAAATTCCCCTTCCCAGATCTTTTCCTGAATTCCGGGGCTTCAGATTCAAGCCCAACAGGCCCGACTAGCACATATACGCCGCCCCTTTCGCCACACCTGCGACACCCACCATACCCTCTAAAAAAAACCTGGATGCTTCCCCACCCCCATGACCACGCTGGACACTGGGGGCGCCGGCTCCGCTGAGGAAGCCACCAACTCACCACCAACCGCCGCCCTGGGATCCGAGCTTATCCCCACCCCTCCCCCACCCGCCGACGAACCTGCCTCAGTGACAGGAGGGGACCACACCAAATGCAGCTGACTATCCCACCCCTGGGACCCTTGCGCCAGCGCACCCCACTCCCACTGGGAAAGGAGATCCCGCAAACCTGACAGAAACACATCTAGCGCGGACGCCCCAGCCAACGCAGGAAAAAGACTCACCTGACGGGCGGCCCAGCTCCTAAGTGGCACTGAGGTCAGCTTGCTTTGTCACTACCCACTTCCTCACATACCACACTCCCACACATAATAAACAGCCAATAATGTTTCATCCAGCCCACACTCATACATGTGCCCTTGTCTGCTAAGCTGCACACTCTTCCTGGGGCCTAAACCCCCAGTTCCAAGGCAAAAACCATCCCTAACATGTAAAGCAGACCACAAGGTTGGTCAATTCTCCTCTCCAGCCAACGTACTTTTCTTTAAACACCAACTTCCTTTCTCTACAGGTCCCTATTCTCTGAGCAAGGGTTCCTCCTGACTTCTAGTGTTTTGTCTCTTTTCTATACTTGACTTACTGTATACATATTGTCTCTACAATCAGAGCACAGTGATTTTGCATCGAATTTAATTTATATTTTCTCCATACTCACTTTGTACGGTATACTGATTGTAAACCAGTAATCCTCATAATGGTAAAATTACGGATACATTTATCTTACTTCACAATAGTATTCCCCCCCACAACCACTTGTCTTAATATACATTTCCCCTCTAGACTGTAAGCTCACAGGCAGAGCTCTTCTTTTGTTTTACTGTCTAGTTATGTATCCCCTGTTTGTAGAATTACCAACGCCTTTATGTAATATAGAAAGCACTCTGGTTTAGGGTGCTATAGAAGAACTGTTAAATAAATAAATGGAAATGTATGATCTCACAGATATTATAATCTTCTTCAAACAGCTGTATGGAGGAGCCAGAAGAAACAGTGGTGATTTATGAAAAATTTGGGAAGAAAAAAATAACATTTAAAACACGTGCTGACCTAGTAATTCCCCCTGACAGGTGAGATGTTAATGAAGCGGGGGGAGGGGGTCAGTAATTACTGTAAAGGGGGTTAGTAATTACTGTAACAGACTTAAGGTATAGTTCTTGTTTATGGATATAAAAAGAAAGGAACTAAATTGGCGCTGCAGTTGGACATTAAGATCAAAATGCTCAAAGTTTCACAATATCTAGATGAACAGATCCTTCAACAACTTCACCTTTCTAGACATGTTTCCACCTCTCTGAGAGCAGACGGAGTCTAGAACATCTATATAGCCTGCTCTACCACCCATAGTAACTGGCTCAGGGTTTAATGTAGTATTAAAGAGGGAGCGATGGCTATGATGCGTAGATGATGGGTAGATGTATAATGTCACATAATAACCATTGAAGAAAATAATTACGGATGAGAGAGGACTTCCTTTTAAGGTAACATTTGATAATGTTTACTCTAGTTCCATTGTTCAAGGATCTAATTGTTGTCATTAGGTGTACATCTAGTGACATACATATACCAATATATGGAAATATGGTTGTTAGTAACTTATCATTTTTCAATGATTGTTAGATAATATAAACAGTATGGCATTTCAAACACATATCTCATAACTTACTTGCAAACAGCTGTATAAAGGAGATGGAAGAGGAAGGACAAGAATCAACAGAAGATCCCCCCAGGTCCACAGAGTCCAGCAATGAAGACCCAGATGGTACAGTACGTCCTGCTGCGGAGTGAGATGGTGAAATTAGATAATCAGAATCTCATAAAACATGGTAAGTTGGGTAATAATTCCGTTCTAGTGATTTTTGACATATACAAGAATCTAGAATCTCAGACGTTAATTGTTCAAACAATCTGAGTATAAGTTAGACAATAATTAATCAACATATTTAGCGTGAGTGAAGAGTGTGTTCTCTTTTTTCATTTCAATACAAATATTTTTTTTTTTTTATAAATTATACTGGTTCCTCCCCCTGGCTTTTTAAACATACAGCAGATCCTGTTACTTCCTGGTTTGGTTAGCTTATTTGCAATTAACTTAAGAGGCAGCAATTGCTCAGAGCACCTGGCTTGCAAAGACTTCTCATTGAGCTGCATTGGGAAGTCTGTGATTGGACAGCAACAGAAAATCAGGGAGGGGCTAGAAGGGGAGGGTTGCATTGGCAGCAGACAAGAGATCTGCATTTTTGCAAGCTGCTGTTAGCTATAACTCCAATGAAAAAAATCATATTAAATACATGACTTTTTCATTTGGGTATATCTACTAAATAGCCATTTTTATTTATTTAGTATTTGGGCAGTGGAGTGTCCTTTTAATATTAGAAAATCAAAACCCTCAAATTGTTTGAATTTCCAGCAGAACAACACCTACATTAACTTTACCTTTCTGGACTCACTTTCTTCTTTCTGACAGTAGATCAATGTACAGATGATTAATGTTCTGGATACTTTGTGTATTCAAGACTGATTTACTTTTACCCCATTTCTTCTTGCTTTGATTGTTAAAATGGAAGTTTTTCTGTTTCGTTTTTTTAGCACGGAAAACATCTTCTTTCCTAGAAGTTCAGAATATCCAAGAAAGACAACAGAACAGAGACCTGAAATCACATCATCATCATCGTGGATAAGGACAAGGACAAGGAACGTAGGGCACACCGGCCCGGGATTCACAAACAGACATGGGGGGACAAGCTGAGAAAGGCTGTGGGTGAGGGGGACATAGACAGACATGGAGGAAAGAAACAGACAAGTGTTGGGGAGGGTCAGAAACAGAGAAGGACTGGGGATAAAGGGACAGAAACAGACTTGGGGGGACAGAAAAAGGCATGTGCTTGGGGGGCAGGGGTGCAGAAACACACATGGGGGAACAAAAATAGACAAAGGCTGGGAAACAGACAGACAAGGGCAGGGGAGGGACAATTACATACAAGGACTAGGGGGTACAGAAACAGACATGCGGGGACAGAAACAGACAAGGGCTGGGGAAGGACAGAAACAGACAAGGACTGGGGGCTGGTGCAAAAACAGACATGTGGGACAGAAACAGACATGGGCTTGGGGAGGACGGAAACAGACATGGGGGACAGAAATTGCCAAGGGTTGGTTGGGGGCAAGACAAAGCAGACAATGGCTGGGGGGACAGAGACAAACAAAGGCTGCGGGGGCAAAAACTGAGTAGGCTGGGGGAGAGGCATCCAGAGGGAAGCAAAGACAAAGAAGTTGAGGGGACAGAGGCAGACCCAAGGGGCTGAGGGACAAAGGCAAAAAGGGGCTGAGGGCACAAGCAGACACAAAGAGGCTGAGGGGAAGCAGGCAGACACAAAGAGACTGAGGGGACAAAGGCAGAAAGGGGCTGAGAGGACGCAGGCAGATACAAAGGGACTGAGGGGACAAAGGCATCAGGAAGCAGAACTTACATTTTACATTAAAATGCATAACTTTCATTATATTCACTTTATTTAAATGAATGGACGTTCGGTAGATAGCTGGAGGCTGAGCGCACAGTTCGTGAGAATACCGCTCAGCTCCCAGTCTAACTAACCGAACGCCGCACAAAATACACATTGTTTCCAACACACTGTTAAAATAGCGATTGATATTAGGGGAACAATCTACCGAACACCCGGGGCTTCCGAACGGCCTGGAAGTCCAGCGGTGTTCGCGCCGTCGAGTAGCCGATTTTAGTTCCAGGCGCTCGACAGCAAAACACCGCTGGGCTAACAAAGGATCCAAGATGGCTGACCGCCACCTAGTCGGTAGCCGAACAACGGCCACCTAGTGAAGCATTTAACTACCGATTGCAACAATGTTGCAATAAGTTAACCCCTTAAGGACACATGACGGAAATATTCCATCACGATTCCCTTTTATTTCAGAAGTTTTGTCCTTAAGGGGTTAATGGGCGCCACACGACCTCTTGTGTGTGGTCGTCCATTCAGTAGTTTATTCTTTTCATGAACAGTGTTGAAACTCACTGTTCGTGAAACTACATTAGGAATGCTGGGGTTTTCATACCGCCAGCATACGAATGCCCTCATTCGCCTGAAAGACACATACAGCAATGCACTTGGTTCTCACAACTGAACCAGGGATAGGCACATATTCCTGTAGTTATAGTCTTAAGTGGCTAGTTTTGCCACAGAGGCTGAGGGGATAAAGGCATAAAGGGGCTGAGGGGATGCAAGCAGACACAAAGGGACTGAGGGGACAAAGGCAGAATGGGGCTGAGGGCACAAGCACACACAACGAGGCTGAGGGGATTAAGGCAGAAAGGGGCTGAGGGGACAAGCAGACACAAAGAGGCCGAGGGGATAAAGGCAGAAAGGGGCTGAGGGGATGCAGGCAGACACAAAGGGGCTGAGGTGACAAAGGCAGAAAGGGGCTAAGGGGATGCAGGCAGACACAAAGGGACTCAGGGGACAAAGGTAGAAAGGGGCTGAAGGCACAAGCAGACACAAAGAGGCTGAGGGGACAAAGGCATAAAGGGGCTGAGGGGATTCAGGCAGACACAAAGGGACTGAGGGGAACAAAGGCAAAAAAGGGACTGAGGGGACACAAGCAGACACAAAGAGCTGAGGGGACACAAGCAGACACAATTAGAGAGAAACTGTCTTATCTTTGTAATTTATATTATCATTTTTTTATATTAAATAAAACATTGTTGCAAATTAACCTATTTCATAAGATGATCCATTTCCTTGTAAATGTATATTAAAGAGTTAACAAATGACATCATATTCCCGCTTACTCATTGCAATGGATGGTGGTAAAACAGTGAGCAATGGGTCAGATAACTGACAATCTGCCAAGACCGGGGAATAAAATGTCTGTCAGAAAGGGGAGTGGGAAAGGTAGGCAAGCGATTTCTTAAAAAATGGCAATATATATGAATTGGAAAAAAATAATGTAATTAGCAGTAGATCTCAATGTTTTCCCCAACAAAGTTAGGGAGCTCAGTGAGTGAGGGCACAGAAAAATAGGGGGGGGTGGATTAGTACAGGGAAAGTAGTAACAAGGAAAATCTCTACCTTTATTGCCACTAGATTAAAGGGTGGGGGGGGGGGGCGGAAGAAACAAATATGTTAAACACTAGGGGAGGATAGCCACCAAAATATCACTCTTATCACTTGTAATTCACTATGGTAGAACGATGAGCACCTTTTTATTTATTTGATTGAATTGATTTTTTTATACTAGGGTCAGTTGGTTTAGGTAGGCACTAGCTTCGTGCGGTGCCGAGGTAGTTCAGGGAGAGATTTTGCACTATGCCTGTTTGTTAGGATTTACTTAGATTGTTCGCCTAGTTGTTACATTTATTGATTTGGCGTTTTTATCCAGCCTCTATCTAGGTTTGCTAACGGTTCCTACTTATGGCTGAATGACTTTATATCCACGTGAATAGTTCTAATTCTTAGCTAGTACCTTGCCCGTGTGTGGTACATTCCCTAGACTATGCTATCTCTGTTGGATTTGGTCAGCTACTTTTGAGCTACTTGCTTAACCTTAGCTTTGCATCCATATTCATGTTCCTCTCTCCCACCAAGAGGAGGATATTAGGGACCCTTTATGGGCACATATCCCTGTTTACACTATCAATTTCAATGGCTATCCTCCCCTAGTGTTTAACACATTAGTTCCCCATTTTAATCTAGTGGCAATAAAGGTAGAGATTTCCCTTGTTGCTACTTTCCCTGTACTAATCACCCCCCCCCCTTTTTCTGTGCTCTCACTCACTGAGCTCCCTAACTTTGTTGGGGAACACATTGAGATCGATTGCTAATTGCTGTATAAGGGTTATGCACTATTTCTGTTTGAGCACAGTTCAGGCGACCTTCCTATTGGAGACTTGATACTGTGGATTTCTCTTGATATTAGAGATAACCACTTTATCTTCTCACCATTTCTTTGTAATGGAAAAAATTATGGGTTGATATATTGTAACATAAAAATGATGTTAAAGGGACACTATAGTCACCCAATTATGCATTTTTATAATCGGGAGTATAACTAAAATCAGCTTGCTAAACCTGCAGATCTCTTGTCTGCAGCCTTTGCAAGCTCTCCTCTTCTAACCCCGCCCAGACTTTCTGTGGCTGTCCAATCACAGACTCCTCAACGCAGCTTAATGAGACGTCTTTGCATGGCAAGTGCTCTGGACTATTGTTACCTTTTGATATTATTAGCTCCATTGAGCTAAACAAAGCAGGAAGTAACAGGACTGTGTGTGTGTGATTGACAACTAGGTGGGTGTAACAAGGTTAATTTCCTGAAATATCAATTTCTATAGAAATTTGCACTTTTTGTAAAATGAAACACAGGACACACTCTTAACACACATATAACATTTCAGCAAGATTAACTGCTTTACGTGTTTGGAGTGTCCCTTTAACTTACCACACTCGCTATGTGTATCTTGAGACCCAAACTCTAGCTGAAAATATCAAAGGCTGGACCTTCATCAAAAGTGGAAGTTTCAAAGAAAGTATGTCTGAAACTATTAAACAAAACAAAAGAGAGAGAATAATCTCTGCCTTATTCCTGTCTTCCAATGTGTTTTAGACATTCTCGAGGCTCTGGACCTCTTCCGCTCGATCCTTGATGTTGTATTTGATCACGTACACAAGGTTTCTCCTGCACAGAGTCAGAGAAGATCCTACCAATAAAGATCTCGATTCAACATTTTCAGATCATCTTTCACATGATTTAATATTTTGAAAAGTATTTTAATATTTTGATATTTTTGTTGTATTCATTATTTTTATATATTTTAAAATTTTGAAAATAAAATGTCTATATTTAGAAATGCTAAATCTAGGTTGTCACCCATTGTTTATGGAAAGGACTTTTGTCGTCTCATTCAGAAGCTTATCCCCGAAGTCTACAAGGTTTGGACATTTTTTTTTCTTTTCCAAGTTAAACATTGAGGTGTATCCTTCATTGCTTCTTGGATGGTAAGACAATTGCAGGACAATTTGCTGTGTTTCTTAATCGGCATTCCTAGCTCTTCAAGGAGAAACAGCTGTGTGCATTTCTACAGCAATAATTACTGTAATATTTTGGCAGGTTTTTGTCTTAATTTTTTTTTAAAAACTTTCTTCCTTGTGTCACATTATTTTGGAGGGTACCTAGACAACCCAACTTACAGCAGTCATGAGATCAGACACTAGTCATTTTGACGTCCATTTACTAAGAATAACATGATTACTGGTTTTACAGCAATATACCTGGATTCTCTCGTGTTGCAATGCATTCTAAGATAATAATCCTTTTACCCACAGCTATCTCCTAGATGGACCTTGAGATATATTGCACTAGACTCCTTGGTACGATGATGACCAAGGTACTGTGAAGACAGGTTTATGTACTGGTAGATATAACGCTAGTATATGGTTTGCTGGCAACATCAACAAAAATCTGATGGATATCAAAAGACATACTTATCTTATATCCATTTCCATCACGTTCAGCTGGGAAATCCGAAATGAACAGGGGAGCCACCTCTCTATTCAAACACAGGCGCATTCTAAGGGTTATGGGGATATAGTCATGTGACTTTGGGGTGGTGTGCCTGTACAGACCACTCATACTATCCACAGTTGTAGTCTTTACTGCTATGCCCGATTAAAAACAAAATAAATGTGTAATAACAATTCAACTCCGGGGTAGACAACTCTCGGCACTCCAGTCAACGTGTAGGAGGAGTGTTGTGTACCCTAACAATTTTACTGGCACAGTGTAGGTATAAAATGTTATGCCTTTTAAGGTAACACCAAGCCATGTTTAGATAATGAAAACAATAATAATAAAGATACTATATTGAGGGATAGAATTATAAGCCACAAGTGAAATTTTCCATTTATCATGTCTCTTGTGACATGTCTCATTTTTCTTCACTGTTAATAAGTATGATTTCATTAGTGTGGCAAACTCTGCCACTTGGACTAACTATTTTATGCGAATGAACAGTGGAATCATTACATGCGAATGGGTGCTAAAGCAGTGACTAAATGCACGAACGGACTCTAATGCTATTCTTACTGTTCTGTATGCGAATGCCCCGAAACTACCGAACGGGAGACCACCCCGGGGTGGTCCTGTGTTTCCAATTAACTGAAAGCTACAATGTTGCGAAGGGAATTAAGTACCTGTATGTGTGGCCGCCATTTCGCCTACCGAACACGTGGCGGCGGCCATCTTATGCATGAACAGCGGTACTTGGTCGTCGAACGCCTGGAACTCAAACCGGGCATTCGACTAACCAAGTACCGCTAAGACCTCCAGCATGCTCAGAAAGCACGAACCAAACACACGAATGCCCCGGCGTTCAGTAGATGGAATCCCCCAAACGAGGGGATTCATACGAATGGTAACAGTTGCCTGGATGCCTAAGCCGTTCGGGACTTTGCGTTCACTAGAAAAGACCAACCGCAGGGCCAGAATTCATGGAACTGTTTTCGGCTACTGAGCCCCTGCGGTCGGTCAAATCTTTCAATGCCTGTAACTCCCGAACCCCTGGTCCGATCTGGGTGAATTTTGAGTATGTTGCTCACCCAGATCAGACCTACCAGGGGACCCCTTATTTAAACCTGACATCCATAAAGTGGGGAAAACTCTGTCCCCATTAATCTGATTAAGTGCTAATCTAAGGGGAGGAGAGGGATGGGAGGTGACCATGTTATGATTGGCTACTGTACTAATTATGAAAGTTACCTCCCTTGCATGGGAGAAATGCATAAAAGCAGACCTGTGAATAAAGCTGACAGTTGACTCCCAGACTATGTGTCGTCTAGTCCTTGGGGAGGTGGATTATGCTGTGTTCCTGTGATTATGTATGCTGAATCTTTGTTCCCAGCAGA
Source organism: Pelobates cultripes (assembly GCA_933207985.1). NCBI lineage: Eukaryota > Metazoa > Chordata > Amphibia > Anura > Pelobatidae > Pelobates > Pelobates cultripes. Next base: position 8,270,732 of record OW240915.1, read on the forward strand.
GAGCTATTGGTTTAACCCCTGCTACTCCGCTACAATTAGTATTTAATATGCATTTTGATTGTCCTTCTTGACATTGCAGTGCATTTGGAAATGTATATTTTCTTCAGCTTCAAGGTGATGTGAAAAATAAGGCACTCAAATCAACCTATTCTGCATGATTGCTGCACAATGTTTGCATCCCATTTGTTCACACACTTTAAAGCAATCTAAACCACAGGGGGATCTAGGAATCATGAAAAACCTTCATTAAATGGACACCATAGCCACCAAATCAACGTGGTAAAGCAGTTTTATAGTATAGACCATGCTCCTGCTGTATCACTGCTCAATTTTCGGCCATTTAGGAGTCACTTTTATTTCTGTTTCTGTTTATACAGCCCTAGCCACACCTCCCCTGGTTGTGACTGACACAGCCTGCATGTAAAAAATAGTTTCACTTTCAATCAGATAGTGACTTAATTTAAAAGTTTTAATCTCCTGCTCTGTAAATTGAACTTTAATCACACACAGGAGGCTCCTGCAGGGTCTAGAAGGCTTTTAACAGAGCAGGAGACAAAAAGTTCAAATTAAACAGAATGTGTAATAAAGGAAACATAAACATTAGATCTCTCTTTACAAGAAGTGTTTAGGAAGGCTGTGTAAGTCACATTCAAGGAGGTGTGGCTAGGGCTGTATAAACAAAGTGATTTAACTTATAAATGGCAGAGAATGGAGTGATGAGACTGTAGGGGCATGATCTAGACACCAAAATTGCTTCACTAAGCTAAAGTTGTTTGGGTGCCTATAGTGTCACTTAAAAAGGACATAGTAGTAAAGGGAAAGAGGAATAATTGGCTTTTAGCACACAGGTCCTAATTATATGTCACAAACAAAATATTAGGAACTGTGATTACAAACAGTAGACAGAGCCCGGTTTAACTGATAAACCCAAATCAATGTACACAAGGAGGCATTTCAAATTATTCTGATCAAGTTGGCATTTTCAATGAAATATTATCATATAAGAATGAGAGGTTTATTGACTAATCCTTGCGTTGTTGGAAATGACAACCAACTCATAATGTTGTAGTCAAAATATCTCAAGTTGAGAAAATTCCCTCAAAAAAATTATTGACATGGGTTGTTTATTTATTAAATTTAGAGAATAATCTCAAATAAGTTTTACATTTCTGGTAATTGTTTAATTGGTTCAAACTCATGATTGCCATGAGTGATCATAGCTCGCAGTTTAGCCAGAGACTAAACGCTCCAGTGATCGATCAATCTGTCTGTCTGTCTATCCTAGTTAGCTTCCTCTCCCAGAGGGGGTACTGGAGTGCAGCACCTTGCTGTATACTGCTAGGTAGCACAGTGGGATCACACTGGATAACCGGCCAGGCAGCATTTACTTGATTCTGGATGTACTTTCATTAAAATCTAGTAGAGCTTCGGCACGCTGCATGCCATGATATATCGCCTTCTCTCTGTTCGTGTACGGGTCAAGTTTTCTTTTGTCAAGCCTCACATATTTTGTTAACCTAGCAATGTTCCTGCACTGGCAGGAGTTACACCCCATTGGTTCTCTTGAACGCAACTCGTCAGAAAGCAACTGTTATTTAAGTGTATACATTACTTTGTAGCATTTGAATAAGAAAAATGATCCAGGCACTCCAGTGTATTCCAAAATGTAGGCAATCTTTATTGGAACAAGGAACCAAAAAGCAATGATTCGACCCCTTATGGCCTTTGTCAAGTTAATGAAGCACATACCACACACACAATATATAGGTGTATGTAACATTTCATAAGTGAAAAAACATGTGATCTAATTACAATTAATTAATGACATAATCATTACATACTGATAAAAACATAATTATCTGTCCAATCACAATCTCAAATACTTAGGATGTTAGGAAAGGCAGGGCAACATAGCCAGTAGAATATCAATTCATTACTAGTATAATTTAATTATTCAATTGTGAACTGATCATTTTAAATTACCTTTAATGGAGTAAAGAAATATCGTACAGCCGGACTGAGAGTTCCCACTTCCGGGTATGGTCACGAGGGCATGTCCACGTGATCACATCTAGTGTCTAAGACACACCCGACGCCGACTGTCACATGATCTAATCCCATCAAATCACAGTAATAATATAGCGCACGCGCATAGATTTAATCAAGCGCACTGCGCATGCACGGCAATAAAATACTGCGCACGCGCACTGTAATGTAGTATAGCGCATGCGCAGAACTGAGCGCTAAATAACGAAAAAACAAAAGCGCATCTACAGTGCGCATGCGCAACATAGCGCTATGATAAAGGGCACCACCTACAAATAAAATTGATCATTTAAATACACATTTAATTCGTATGTATATCAAAGATATAAATCATGGGGTGCTTCCAAGGATAGATTTCATACTTATCAGAAAGGTTTTTTACAATCAAGCTGTAAGTCCATACTTATGAAAAAGGATTTTTTACAATCATGCTGATTGCAAACCTGCCTTTAACCTGACATCCCAAATAGTGGATCATAAAAAAATATATTTTGAAGCAACTCAAGCTGCTCATTCTCAGTATTCTCTTGCAACCCATTTTTTTGCTCTCCACAAGTTCAGAGGGTAATCCAGACGTGGACCCCTTGCTCACGTTGCCCAGAGAGATATCAGCTATGCGTCACTGATGATGCCTAACAAGGCTGAAATGATCGTCTGGGGTTGCTGTATCTCTCGTGCAGAGGGAACTTGCTGGCATTTTGGATCTGGACTGCCCGTATGGGTGGGACCAGTCTGATATGTTTCAGAGATGTTCTCTCTGTAATGGCACAAGATGAACAAAAATCAACTTGAGAACTAAGCGGGAACCCACCGAAGGGCAGGCTATTTCAGCTGCTGCTCCTTCTCAGTATTCTCTTGCGACCCATTTTTTTGCTCTCCATCAAAAAATATAAAAAAATATAAAGTTCATCATGGAAAAACATAGATAATCTCATCATAATCGAAATAAAGTATATTTTAATTTTATAAACAAGTAACATAGGCCTACAAACACACAAAAAAATAAGGCGGAGTATCTTACATGCACTTCCCAAATAGTCCTTTGCACGTATTGGGTCACTGTAATCTATTTAAGTAACATAGGCCTATCCGATCCTCAATAACATAATTACATAGTTAGCAATTATTTAAGTGAAAGATAAAAATAAGTGAAAAACCAATTGTGAAGAGACCAATCTCGCCACATTGCATTGGAGAAGCCTGGTTGCTCGCCTGTTGCCTTTGGATTATGGCCCCATGTTAAAAGCCTTCTTTTTCCCCTGCAGAAAAGGCTTATTCGTGCCTTTCTGCCCGGTGTTCGGTAGATTCAATCTACCGAACTAACACACGAATGACTGGACCACCTGGGAGCTGGAGTGTGTCAGCAATTAACCTCCCAGAAGCTGCGGTTAACCGCAGCTTAATTGACGAATGCTAGGTGGCCGCCATTCGTATACTAAAAATGAGGTTGCGGCCATTTTAAACACACGAATGCACAGCGGTGTTCGACGCCCAGCTCATGGAACTGAAAACGGATACATTTTGGCGCGAACACCGCTGAAGCCGCCGACCTCCCTTCTTGTTCGGTAGAAGTGCACGAACGGCCCTATATTCGATAGTTTGTACCTGAATACACCATACCCCAGATAGCTAACCCGTGGAGTCTATTCGTATGGAGAACAGACTTTGTGAACACTTTGACTCCACGGCGATTGGACTGTGTGAATAGGATCTAAGCGCTATTCGGTACTTTTGTGCGCTCAGGTCCCAGCTATCTGGGGATGGGTTGCAAGTATATATTTTGTGTGATAAATGTAATATTGTGTATTTTATTGTGTTTTAGTACTTTACTGTAACCATGTGGGTAATGGAGTTTTGCCTCTGTCCTTGAAGATAATTGGATTACTTCCCAATTATCTCCAGGATAGAGGGGAGGGATTGTAATGTATTGGGGGAGTGTTTTAATCATGTCTGCCTGTGATTGGTCATTGTACTGTTTGTGTCCCAGTCTCCCATTTTGTCCCTTAGGGGAGTGTCATCCAGGTGGGAGACCTGCATAAATACTGGGCAGGTAGCCCTCATTAAACAGACCACTGCTTGACTCTCAACACGGAGCTCTGTCTCATTCTTGGGGGGATTTACTGTATGCTGATAGAGACTGATTGCTAGGAGTGTAAGCCGCTTGGGTGCTTTTCCTATTCGTCTGCTAGCAGCTATTCGTGAGGTTCCAGTTCGGGAGTTTGGAGTGCTATTTCGTATGCAGTTCGGGAGTTTAGAGCATTCCCTTATATGCGGTTCGGGAGTTTGGTGTTCTGCAGTAGCTGTGCCTGTATATCTGGAAGGGGAAGATCTTCTAAACGGCGGTTTAACCCTTTTATGCTGGGGGTGCCGTAACACCAATATGTACAAATACAATAAAAATAAAAACATTAAAAAATCATGCAAAATTAATATAAAAAATGCTGTAATTAATAATTAATAGTGTAAAACATGACATATAATATGCCTTAATATACAATACTGTGATATATAATGCAACACGATGTGTATTATATCAAGTAACCAGTGACTCATGTGTAGTGTAAAAAGCAACGAGTCGCTATCTGTGTAAGAGAAAACAACCACATTGTAAGAAGTGTAAGACATGACATATAATATGTAATAATGTACAATATTATAATATGTAATATATAATACAACACAATATGTATTGTATCTAGAAACAGTGACACATGTGTAATATAAATAGTAAAGAGTCGCTATATGTGTAAGGGGAACCAACAATAGTGTACTGTGTATAATTATTACTGTGATTTGATGGGATTAGATCATGTGACAGTTGGCGTTGGGTGTGTCTTAGACACTAGACGTGGTCACATGGACGTGCCCTTGTGACCATACCCGGAAGTGGGAACTCTCAGTCCGGCTGTACGATATTTCTTTACTCCATTAGAGGTAATTTAAAATGATCAGTTCACAATTGAATAATTAAAGGACCACTATAGGCACCCAGACCATTTCAGCTTAATTACAGGGAGTGCAGAATTATTAGGCAAATTAGTATTTTGACCACATCATCCTCTTTATGCATGTTGTCTTACTCTAAGCTGTATAGGCTCGAAAGCCTACTACCAATTAAGCATATTAGGTGATGTGCATCTCTGTAATGAGAAGGGGTGTGGTCTAATGACATCAACACCCTATATCAGGTGTGCATAATTATTAGGCAACTTCCTTTCCTTTGGCAAAATGGGTCAAAAGAAGGACTTGACAGGCTCAGAAAAGTCAAAAATAGTGAGATATCTTGCAGAGGGATGCAGCACTCTTAAAATTGCAAAGCTTCTGAAGCGTGATCATCGAACAATCAAGCGTTTCATTCAAAATAGTCAACAGGGTCGCAAGAAGCGTGTGGAAAAACCAAGGCGCAAAATAACTGCCCATGAACTGAGAAAAGTCAAGCGTGCAGCTGCCACGATGCCACTTGCCACCAGTTTGGCCATATTTCAGAGCTGCAACATCACTGGAGTGCCCAAAAGCACAAGGTGTGCAATACTCAGAGACATGGCCAAGGTAAGAAAGGCTGAAAGACGACCACCACTGAACAAGACACACAAGCTGAAACGTCAAGACTGGGCCAAGAAATATCTCAAGACTGATTTTTCTAAGGTTTTATGGACTGATGAAATGAGAGTGAGTCTTGATGGGCCAGATGGATGGGCCCGTGGCTGGATTGGTAAAGGGCAGAGAGCTCCAGTCCGACTCAGACGCCAGCAAGGTGGAGGTGGAGTACTGGTTTGGGCTGGTATCATCAAAGATGAGCTTGTGGGGCCTTTTCGGGTTGAGGATGGAGTCAAGCTCAACTCCCAGTCCTACTGCCAGTTCCTGGAAGACACCTTCTTCAAGCAGTGGTACAGGAAGAAGTCTGCATCCTTCAAGAAAAACATGATTTTCATGCAGGACAATGCTCCATCACACGCGTCCAAGTACTCCACAGCGTGGCTGGCAAGAAAGGGTATAAAAGAAGAAAATCTAATGACATGGCCTCCTTGTTCACCTGATCTGAACCCCATTGAGAACCTGTGGTCCATCATCAAATGTGAGATTTACAAGGAGGGAAAACAGTACACCTCTCTGAACAGTGTCTGGGAGGCTGTGGTTGCTGCTGCACGCAATGTTGATGGTGAACAGATCAAAACACTGACAGAATCCATGGATGGCAGGCTTTTGAGTGTCCTTGCAAAGAAAGGTGGCTATATTGGTCACTGATTTGTTTTTGTTTTGTTTTTGAATGTCAGAAATGTATATTTGTGAATGTTGAGATGTTATATTGGTTTCACTGGTAATAATAAATAATTGAAATGGGTATATATTTGTTTTTTGTTAAGTTGCCTAATAATTATGCACAGTAATAGTCACCTGCACACACAGATATCCCCCTAACATAGCTAAAACTAAAAACAAACTAAAAACTACTTCCAAAATATTCAGCTTTGATATTAATGAGTTTTTTGGGTTCATTGAGAACATGGTTGTTGTTCAATAATAAAATTAATCCTCAAAAATACAACTTGCCTAATAATTCTGCACTCCCTGTAGATGCAGAGTCAGAGAACGTAAACTTGTGTTTTATTTTCATTATGATTTTTTTGTTAAGTAATCATCAATTTCTGAAGCATCAAATAACATATCTGAAGATGGTTTCTCTCTATTCTTCGTAAACCCTGTGGATATAAAAAGATAAAATGTGCATCACCATCTCTGTTTTACATTAAAGATAAAGTACGACCTTGCTTTCATTATTTATTTTCATACTTTCCTCATCCTTAGAGTTTAAATTCTATTTCAATACATGATGAAAGAAACAGAGTAATGATGAATTCGAATACACCGAGAGAATTCAGCCAGTTGCTGTTTCAAGATGTTTGGTTTAGATGATTTAAGTGTTGCTTAAGAAATTCTACTTTACGGCCTTGATTCCTTCATGTTCCATCTTTATGGAAATGGTCTCAGATTAACACAGGTCAAGGCTCCTTGAATCATGCTTTTTGCTTATATAATCGCCAGAAATTAAATCTATCCATTTGAACTCCAAGTATAATTGTAAATCTCAAGTATTGGTAAACCTGGAAAAACGGAATGACCTTCAAGCAACGAGCGGTAAAATATCCACAATTAAATTAGGAAATTTGATTTAATGCATTATTACAATTATTAGAAATCTTTTAATTTTCTTTAAAAAAAATTTTACAGTCTCAAATATCTTTCAAATTGCTAAGAATCATCTAATTATCATTATTATTATATAGCTGAAATTTCTGGATTTATATTTTCTAATCCACACCAAAGACTGACTAACATAAGCAACGTATCACGGATATTGATTTCAAATAAAATGTGTGTTTCACCTTTATTTATAATATGGTATTTTTTATTGCAATGGAATAATAAATACAAGAAATTGCAAAAAAAAAAAAAAAACACTGTCATTAATCAGCATAGAATAAAGTAAGTGTCAAGATTAAAATGTAATTAAAATTAAAGGAACACTACAGAGTCAATAACACAAACATGTTTTCCTCACCCGATAGTGTTAAAAAAAAACATGCTATCCCCTCTTGTATGCCTTAAATAACTAAAAAAAAAAAAAAAATCACCTTATTTCTAGCGCAGCGCAGGTCTGCCGGCTGCCTGCGATCTGCCTCCTTGACTGACATCCTCAGAATTTATGATCTCAGCCAATCACAATGCTTTCCCGTAGGAGCCAAATGCCACCCTGGTCAATCGGCATCTCCTCATAGAGATGGATTGAATAAATGCATCTATTTGGGGAAAGCACTACAACAGGAAGCATTTCTATTGGCCGTCTGAGAAGTTTATCTGAAAAGGCAGGGCTTACAGCAAAAAGCCTGTGTGTCCTGACTATACTCACCAGAATAACTTCAATAAGCTGTATAATGTACAATAAGTTGTATAGTATACAATAAGCTGTATACCGTACAATAAGCTGTATATTGTACATTAAGCATTATATTATACTTTAAGCTGTATACTGCATGATAAGCTATATACTGTACAATGAGTTGTATATTATACAAAAAGCTGTATATCATACATTAAGCTGTATATTATACAATGAGCTTAATACTATACATTAAGCTGTATACTGTACATTAAGCTGTATATTATACAATAAGCTTTATACTATACAATACACAGTATACTGTACATTAAGCTGTATACTGTACATTATGCTGTATATTGTACATTAAGCTGTATACTGTAAATTAAGCTGTATATTATACAATAAGCTGTATACTGTACATTAAGCTGTAGTTGTTCTGGTGACTATAGTGTCCCTTTAATTTAATAATCAGAGTGAGCTGAGCCCATACAGAGTTATTTACTAAATGTAAAATTGTTATTAATTCAATATATATTCAAAGTGAAATTTAAGGTGAATACAGAAGCATTGTAAACCATTTTCAATCCAACTGTTATCTTATCTACATTTAATCTATAGTTTTCAAATTCACTTTGAATTCAACTTGAATTTGCAACAATTTATACCTTAGTGAATAATAGGTTATTACGGAAAATTATTATTTTGGTATTTTACAATGTTACTGGACGTTTGTTTCTTTATGAACTTCAATTCATCAGGATTTTGATCGGTTGGACAAATTGAGCAATAGCCAAGCGTGTTCGTTCTGATTTGTGATTCTGAATTCCGTCTGTGCTGACAAACAGATGATTGATAGGAAGGGGATTGATGGTTAGAGGAAAGGAAGTAAATGTTAATTTCATTCAGGAACAAAGTGAGAAGTGACCAATACAGGGGAAAATGAGGAACGGTAAACATAAATCAATTTCTATTTACATATTAATTAATATTTCATAACAAAATTTTTTTTTATTTTTTTTTACTGCTACTCCTCTTTGTCCCTTTCTGGGTAACTTCTTCTCACTGGATCTGTGAAATAAATGCACAGTTTACTAGGAAATATATACATAGTATTTTTGTTTGTGTACATTTTGTAGCACAACGATTGGGCCATTTTTGAGCCTTTTGCTTCATCTGATTTGTTTTCTGAAACTTTCTGTGTCAATCAAATTCAATCCAGCCAAACCGCTATATGACTGAAAATTGGCCGTATCAAAATATTTTTTTTCAATATTTTCAGCAACAGATTTTTCTGCCATACACATGGTGTAAAGGTTTGTTACATTTCTTTGATTTCGGTCAAGCCGTGCTAGAGTTATAGATGTCTTGTGTACTCTGTTACCATGTATTAAATATTCCCAGCATGGAGCCAGCCAAGAGATAGAAGAGACACATCAAAAATAAAGACAAATAAAAATTTCGATTGAAACATAGAATGTGACGGCAGATAAGACCCATTTGGCCCATCTAGTTAGTGTTCCATGTTCATATTGATAAATCTGGATCATGAAGCTTAACATTCTGTTATCGGAATTAGGATTGCAGTAATGTCTCACGTGCTCCCTAGGCTGGCATGGATACAATAATTTGCTAAGATAATAATGTGATATATTCTAATTATTCCAGTCACCAGACCAGTCTTCAAAGCATGAAAAGGTCATGCACTACATAGCTTTGCTACACCTTCCTGTTGTCACGACAGTGAACCCTTCTCACAGAATGTAACCCAGAGAAGAACGTATACCGGACCTTAGAGTGGCCGGACTAACGTATAGAGTAGTCAAATGGATAGCCAGAGATCAAAGGAGTACAGAAGACGGATAAACGATAAGACCTAGCCAAAGTACGGGAAACTAGAGAGCAGAGTAGTCAAAAGGGAAAGTCAAAAGTCAATAACCAGGAAATCAACACTAAAGGAGAAAATAAGCACTAGAGGTACAAACAAGAACCACACTAGGGCGTCTGTCAAGTGACAGGGGCCCCCTTTTATAGTGTGGGGTATTTTGCTTTAAAACCACGCCCGCAGAAGGTCCGGGGGCGTGGTCGCGTGTGACCGACGTCGGCATTAGCTTGCCGGCTACGGCGCACATGCGCCGTGTCATAAAAACATGTGCGGCGTGAGCGGCCGGCGTCAGAAGGGCTGTGCCGCTCGCCGGAAGAGGATGCTGTGCGGCGCGGGACCGAGGAGGAAAGGTAAGGCATTGTTACACCTGTGGGCTTAGAAAAATAGGATATTTCATACACTATCATACACCATGCAATAAATTATATTAAAATATTACTATATTAAACCTGTAAGCAAGTAAAAAATTTAAAACTGGACAAATAAGATCGAAAAGACTAATCGGTAAAAGATCAGAATGGTAAATAAATAAAACATTGGTTTATTAAAACCAGAAACTGGTAAACTGGTAAAAAAAAGAAAAATTTGATTTTGTTTACTCGCATTTATCTCGAGATTGAACCATTGGATGGAGACTCGTAGATACATTTATACCTTACAAGAAAACTACTGGCTAATGTGCTAAATCAATTAAAGTGAAGGTTCGAGAAGCCCTAGGACCGGATGGTATTCACTCAAATAGACTCAGGACAATTGGAATATTAATAGGAGATAGGAGTGCTTCCCTGATGGGTGGAGGGAGTAAAGGAATAAAATACTAAATAGTGCTTAACTGGATCAGGACTCACCAATCCTGGGTAAAACAGTAAGTAATAAGCTACTAGAAATGTAGTATAATGTAGCTAATATTTAGAGTATGAAAAGAATAGGACGAGAATAAAATAAAAATTATGAAAAACGTTTAAAATGGCAGGAATATAAAATTAAAGGAAGAAAACGGGAAATAAACTGTAAAATATGAACTAATATGTGAAATAACTTAATAAATTACTGTAGTAAAACACTGACCTAAAATGGACAAAGAAACATAAATCTAAATACAAAAAACCCCACAAAGTCTGATACGTATTAAAATCAAAGTGCAGAAAAGTCACATAAAGAGCAATAAAGTCCATAAAAAGTCCAACATATAGTAAATCAAGTATATGGATCCACAGCAGCCTATCAATCAACAGGAAAATAGTTGCTGGGATTTAACTTGATGGAATATTGGAATATTAATAACTAAGGCATTATTTTTAATCTTAAAGAAGAACATTTTATTTTTTTCCTGTCGAACAGGATTGGCTTGGAGCAAATTTCCATTTAGGGGTGTACTCACTTTTGTTGCCAACGGTTTAGACATTAATGGCTGTGTGTTGAGTTATTTTGAGGGACAGCAGATTCACACTGTTATACAGGCTGTACACTTACTACTTTACATTGTAGCAGAGAGTCATTTCTTCAGTGTTGTCACATGAAAAGATATAATAAAATATATACAAAAATGTGAGGGATGTACTTATTTTTGTGAGATACTGTACAAGGCTCTGAATGAGCCCGAATTTGGTCCCAATGTTAGCTTAACCGTACATCGCTGGATGGCTGACATTTCGAACTGGACTGTTAAAATCTGGACCCGGAAGCATCAAGTCTGGTCCTGAATGTTAAAAATCATTAAATAACTAAAAAATCAAAAGGAAAAAAGAAAATGTTTAATAGTTTAATGGCAGGTGAGAGCATAGAGGAAGTTAAACACCTCCCTTAAAGTAATTTAGAAGTCCTAATGATTTTTAAAATGAAAACCATCTATTTTTACATTTTTTATGTGACCCACTGACACAGGGTTAACCCTTGCACTGCTAGGACTACTAGCAGGCAAATAATACTTTAAATTATTATTCTTGAAAAAGCTAGTGAGTGATCATTTTCAAACCTGCCAGATGCCTTTGGATCTGATTTTCTTTTAAATTGCTGCTTCATAAATATTCAAATCCTATACTTTCTGCAGGGTTCAGGTGGGAAAACACTTATTGAAATTTAGACACCGAATGCATCTGGACGAATGTTGCAAATTCGCTCAGTTTAGCTGAATTTCGACAGGATTTGGCTGTAGTAAATCTGAGAATTGCCATTGCAGTCAGAATTCACACTTTTTCATCGGATTTTGCCCATGTCCATGACAGTTTGCAGACAATAGGATATAGGAGCATATATAAAGAGAAAAATGAAAAAAACACAAAACAGAAAATGTATGTCAATAAATCTTGTTAATAAATTGCTTCAGAATGTTTTTATCTGCCACACAATTTCTTTTTTCTCTTTTACTATTTGGAGTTCTGATCAGTTTCCTTGTGGCTTGGGTACCCCATCACTAAATGGTGATGGGTTTAAAGATTTGGCCACATTGTGTGACTATAACCCCCACCTTGTTTGTTAGGCACCCAGACCACTTCAGCACCATCTAGTGTTAACTGCTGTGTTTACAATAGGGTTAATCCAGCCTCTAGTGGCTGTCTCATTGACACCGCTAGAGGGCTTCCATGCTTTCACAGTGAGGAAACGCTGCCGAGAAATGCTTTCCTATGGACTGACTGAATGCGTGCGTGGCTCTTGCCATCCATGCGCATTCGGCGGATGGCGTCAAAAGAGGGAGGAGAGTCCCCAGCGCCGAGGGAGCCCGACGCTGGAGAAAAGTAAGTCCTTAACCCCTTCCTCCCCCTTCAGCCTAGCAGGAAGGGGGCGATGAGGGTGGGGGAGGGACCTATTAACACTAATGAGTTTGTTTTCCTGGCACTGTAGTGGTCCTTTAAGATAAGTGATATTAAGTACCCCTGTAATATTTCAACTGGATTATGGTATAAAAAAGAGAGAATTCAATGAAAGTGTAACACCGTTATCTTCTCTGATTGGATCCACAGTTCTGAAGATACTTCCAAGTTTCGTACCTGTGATCCACTGTCTGACTGTGCAGTAAAAACAGTACTTTATCTACAGAGGAAGACATTGGGAACACAGCACTGAATGGTTACTCTGCATTGTTTGTCTGCATCTGTACTATGTCTGATTCACACCTTGACTGCTGATGTTTCAGTCATCCCTCATCCAGGGATAGGCGGTTCTATGACCAAAATTCAAGGTGGCTCTATAAAACCTACACTTTACAATTATTAGATAGCGCCAACATACTTTGCAGTGCTGAACACTATGCAAACAGGACAGTTTACGATTCACCGCTATAACTATCCAGTATTTAGATTTGAATCAAACTTTTATAGTTTACTGCATTTCATTCTATTCACGTTTAGCTCCTTCTACCTAGAGTTTGCTAATCTGACTTGCCATGGTTGCCATGGTTTGTTGTGGTTTACGTATATAGATAAACCCACATTTTATTTATTATTCTTGTCCATTATGTTCTATTTTTTTATATATATCAGTGTAACTTATTTGTTTTTCAGTTCTTCCATGTTTAAAAAAGAAAATATAATTTTGTGAATTTACATATCAATCAATATTCCCGGCTTTGAATTGGCTTTCTATTTTCTACGTTCTCCAAAAAGACATTATGCAGTTAGAAAATATGCCGAGGCCGACAACAAAATAAATAAGTGGAACGAAGGACATTGCTTGAAAGAAAAGATTAGAAACATTGAAACGTTCTTCATAATGTGAATTATGTGTGTTAAAGGGAATACATTAGCATTTTTCAAACATATACACAGAGAATATAAATATGTTCCATGACCTGCTTATTACTAAAAACTAGCGCTCTCCCACTAAGTGCTGAAGAAAATGCATTTAACCCGATGTTTTGCTACAGGTAGACAGTAGATTAATAACAGCGAAGAGTTTGCTCTTGAGAGAATTCCTGCTGTCAGAATCAATTTGTCTTTAAAATGGCCGATTTTTTTTTTTTTTTTTAACTAAACTAAGATATATATGTGGTCATTATATATATGGCCAAAAAGATCAAATGTGCATTATTTAATCATCATTATTATTATTACTAGTTATTGATCAGGGGAGAAATCAGCATTTCAGAGTGAAGAAATGTTTTTTTTTTACTTTGAGGTTTAAATAACATATTAGTGTTTTATTGACCTGATAGATTTTTTTTTAACTGTTACTCTGTTAGTACACACTGATATTAAGTATGTCATACAGTACCAGTCTAACTGACTATATTTAAACTGTTGTGTTGTAATAATTATTGTGTATTCTATGTAATATGTATTGTAATTGTATTATATGTAATATGTATCTCACCACTTGAGATTATTTGCACAACCCAATAGTTAAATAAATTCAACTCATTAAAAAAAAATAAAAAATTATCTAAACATATTTAGTGTCTATACCCCCTAAGAAATCCTGCGTGTATATTTTTCTGCATGTTTTCTTTGGGGTATACGCTTACAGTTTGCAAAAGCTGCAGACCTACTGTCTGCAGCCTTTGAAAGTCTCAGTCTGTGCCGGGAAATGATCAGTCACAGGCTTTTCAGTAAGAGAAACTGAAATGTTTACATTGCAGCACTAAGTCAGCCTCTAGCGCTTCCAGAATGATACCAGACTTTTGGTCTGGTAACTGTCGCTGGACGTCCTCATGCACTGCATGAGGACATCCAGCATTAGCAATTTCCTCATAGGAAAGCACTGATCCAAAGTTTTCCTATAGGGAGACCTAATGCGCCCGTGGCACTCGCTGTGCATACGCATTAGTGCAACCTTTGTAGAGTGACGTCAGAGGAGGCGGAGCCCCAACCCAGCACCGAGTAACATTGATGCTGGGAACAGGTAAGTACATAAATGGGTTTCAACCCTTTATTCACTGACACAGGGGACATGAGGGTGGGGGGAGGCAGGGGGAGCTATACTGTTAGGAATACAGCTTATAAAGATCTACCAGGGGCCTACTAGGGCTATCTGGAGGCAATTATTCTGAGCAGTTTTACAGTTAATTTAAACATTTGATTAATTCTAGTGTAAGCATACTTTTCAATTTCATGTGGCTGGATATAAATCTCTGTGTATACACTTTATGCAAATTCTGATATTCTAATGTAATTAACTTCTAATAGGAACTATTGTTCATTATATTCATTATATTCAAATGCTTTAATATCTTTGTAATTATTGCAACAATCTTGTCAGTAGCAAGAGTCAAATTTGACTCAACTCCAAATATACATACAGCCACTATGTGCAAACAGCTTGACATTTCAATTAGTGAAATTTGCATATAATTTGATTTTATTATTTATCTTCTATTATTATTATAGCTGTATATGTGTCTGTGGTTATTGAATGGAAAGGAACTCATTATCTCAAGCAAGTAAATTCCTCAAAAAAATAACTGATTGAAACATTAAGAAGGAATATATTGTATCATTCCATGTTACTTGGAGACACATACTCCTGTGAGATGTGAAACAGTAAATAAGTTGATCCGAACCCCAGGTCATCGTTATGTGGGCAAAAGATTTATTGGGGTATACATGGTAAGTAATGTGTTTGCTCCTGAATAGCTTATTGAACAGAACTTTGCGATTCACAAAAAAAATAAAACAGATACAAAAAAAAAAATATTCAATAATGTAAACTGGGATTTCAATTGAAATGGCACAAACATTGTCTCACAAACCCTCTCCACAGGATACCCTGGCTTCACAAAAACTCTAGATTACCACTAGAGAGGTCACCCAATTATCTCACATCCACTTTCCTTTTAGAATAACACTGTTCATAAATATGACCTTATAATCCATTCCTCCCAGTTTCACCTTAAATAAATGATTGTACAGAACCCCAAATGTGCTGGCGGGATCGAGAATCATGCTCTACATAGAGCTGTAAGAAGTAGCTATTCGCTGTGGTGCTCGTTCCTTCTAACTAGTATTTCCTGAGTATCTAAAGTATCTCTTTTTGTGACCTCCACAGCTTGCAGATCACTAAATCTTAATTCTGAAGGATGTAGAGATTCATAAATGTTGCTAAATGTTATTTGTGTTTTAATACACGTCTTGATAAAATGACAAATCAACCAAATCATCCCTTATACTTAAACCCTCTATTGGATCTGTGATATCAATAATATATTAATAGAGGAATTTGCTGATAACAAGCGCACTCTTTGTGGTTCTTTCCAATTAAATCATTTTTGCATTATGTATTCATTGATGAATAAAACATGCTTTAATTAATTGTTGTTGTTGGTAATGATATCGTGTAATATCTGCGGCCAGTTGGCAATGAGCTTAAAGCGGTAAATCTCTAAGGTGCCCGTGAGCAGCTATTAATGAATCAGTTTATCCATGTTTGCTGCCCTGCATTGCAGTGTTTATTGTGTCCGTTGGGAAATGGTTATAAATGAAAGGGTTACAAATAGTTCTAAAACCCGTATTACACAATACGCATCCCTCTTCTCCCTTCTTTATTTTCCCTTCATCCATTCTTTTCTCCTTCTGACAGTCCCCCTCTCTCTCTGACTCTGACAGTCTCTTTCTGATTGATGTGCTGTTGTCCTGGCCGTCTCTCTCTCTTTCTGAGTCTCACTCTCTTTCTGATACTGACATTCTTACTCTCTTTTTTTTATTTTGACACATTCTCCTCCCGTCTCACACTCTTTCTAATTCTCACTCTCTCTCTCTTTAAAGCTTGCTATCTCTCATCACCTTATTTTGAAAGTTTCTCCTGACGATCTCTTTAACTCAGATTCTGATAGTGTCTCTCTCTGTTTCCGACAGTGTCTCCTAATGTCTAATTCTGTCTCTATTAATTCAGGAAACATGCCTAACATCTTGCTAAGTAAGTGGTTGAGCCAGTTACAGGTAGTCTAGTAGCCCTTGTACTCCTGAATTACTTATGTGTCCCCAAAACGTCTGCTCGCAGCAAATCATCACAGGCAGCCTATTAAATGTATTAATTGTACTCCTTACTTTATGAGATTTTACCCCATTATGAACTTTTAACATATAGTGCGGTGACTGGGTTAAGAAAAGGCAATGACTCTTTAATTGACGTATATTCGTTTTGACGGATGGAGCTGTGCTGTACATATTGCATGTAACTACAATACGCAAATAGACAAGCAGTTACATTTTAACATAATATAGTCATATCCAGATATTGGCAATGAGATGTGGACTTGGGAGGTTAACATTTTTTTTTTTTTTAACATTTTTACAATTTATTTATTTAAGTCGCATGCATTTTATTTCCCCCCAAAATACAATGAGAACTAAAATGTGTGAAAAGTCTTCACTTTACTCTGATACGCGCTGTTTTTGTGCACATTCACCATTTTCCCATTTATAGCCCTGCAACTCTGCCATTTATACACTGGTGCATTTTTTTAAATTTCCTTTTTTGTCATAATTTCTGCCTTTCAGACACTTTTTGTTTCTATTTCAGATTGTTTTTCTCTTATTTGCTACTTTTTTGTCAGGATGATTTTACAACCAAGTATTGCCATAAAATAAAATGAGTGATATTGACATGGAAAATGGTGCTCTCTCAACTTGTTGATTCATTGAAACACAAAAGAAGGCAGTCAAAGCTGTCATAAAAAAACAACACTCTGACCATGGCGTAAAAATCTGTCTGAAGTAAAAGACACATGTTTTTGCTTCCTTTTCAATACTGGAATTTATAAATGTATAGGAAAAAAATAAAAAGAACCAAAATCTAACAGGGAAAAAAAAACAACTGAAAAGGCCCAATAAAATATGTTGTTAAATAATAGAATAAATAGGCACATTTGAAAACACCAGGAAAAAACAAAACACAAAAAATAAATAAATAAAAATGAACACTTTACATACATTATCCCCACTGTCTTAGAATGTAAGAATTGGATTTCTGTGACAGGAACTCAACAGCAGCAGATGATATCTTAAAAGACAACAGCCTGGTGACCAAGCAGCCAATCAAATCGCTCAGCTGAGATACCTAGTCACTGATTAAACTATTAGTGTGGGGCCCTCTATATCTCAGACTACTCACACTGGACGTAATGCAAAGATGCCCTGCTCCAGTATCTTATTTGAGAACAACATAAATGATGAGATTACCACAAATCCAATTAGAGTTGGAGATCATTTAATCCATCTGAAGGTAAATAAAACTAAAATTTGACCTGGGTCTATGTCAGTTCTGGTTGTGACAAGGTTCTGTGTGAATATACATAATGTTATCACAATGTTACCAGGTACATGACTACCATGCAGTAGAAGGTTACGACAATTCAGCTCTGATATCACCACTGCAGACCTCCCGACATTTCAAATGGACAAAGATGGACACTTTAATCCGAGGGGTGTGAGTGATTGTGTGGCCTATTTTAGGTGATTGATCATTTATTCAACTAAACTGTAATTTATAACAAGAACAATGTAGTGAAGCTGGGGCCATTGTAGTTATACCAGGGCAGGGGTGAGATGGCATCATGCCAGGCTGCTAGACACTGTAGGGCACATGAAGGACCTGTACAGCAAAAGCACAGCAAGTACCACAACTAGTATGTTTGGGCAGAGTAGGCACCTACCATGGGGGCTCCCTGCCATATTAAGCGCTGGACAGTTTTTGCAGCCCCATTCTTGTTGCCTGTTATATTTAGGCCTGAATATTACATGGTGTGGGCACTATTAGCCCACAGGCCATAGGTTTATTGGGTAATCTTCAAGCTAGACTACAAGTCATGTTCTGCTCCACAAAGATATGTGACAGAATCAAATGTTTTTTTTTCTTTTTGCCTTTCATTCAGTCAATTAACCCTCAATCTCGATGTGAACCTTAACTGGATCAGGCAAAGGAATAGGGCCGGACACATAGCTGTACTTTCCTAACATACAAAGAGGAGGAGAGAACAATCATGTTAATCAGTGGAATACACAGGGGGATATTTATCAATGTATCATGTTCTGAAAAATGGTGCAAAGTAGTAAAAGTGGGGCATCTTCGACACACTTTTCAGAACATGACACCTTGATAAATCTCACCTACTGTAGATCACTCTAGGGATACGTAATGGGGTTACAGTCTAGTTGTGATATCACCAGGGCCGCACTGGCCCACTGGGATACCGGAAAATTTTCCGGTGGGCCGCGGCATCTGGGGGCTGCGCTGTGCATGTATGTGCCACCGGGTGGCTGGTCCGGTGACACACACTCTGAGGGGGCCGGTGGGCTGGTGGCCTCGCCGGTCCGGCGCCACTCCTGTCACTGATGCTGAGGAGTGAAGGAAGAGGAGGGAGGAGCATGTCTCTGTACCATGTTCCCTCGCGGTTCCTGTGCTGGGGATTGTGGGAACTGCGAGGGAGCATGGTACAGAGACATGCTCCTCCCTCCTCCTTCTTCTCCTTCAGTGACAGGAGGGCCGCCGGACCGGCGAGGCTGTCACCCGGCCCGGCGGCTCCAGCATGGAATGCGGCCGGCCCCCCGGACTCCTCTCAGGTAAATGGGAGGGGGAAGACGGGAATAAAGAGACACATGGGAGGGGGAAATAAAACAATAGAGGGAAAGAGGAGAAAGAGACAGAGGGGGAGAGAGATGGGGAAAGACAGGGAAGGGGGAGAAAGAGACAGAGGGAGAAAGGAGAGACACACACAAGGGGAGGGGGAGAAAGAGACAGAGGAAGAAAGGAGAGAGACACACAAGGGGAGGGGAGAGAAGAGACACAAGGGGAAAGGAGAGAGACGCACAAGGGGAGGGGGAGAAAGAGGCAGAGGGGGAAAGGAAAGAGATGCACAAGGGGAGGGGGAGAAAGAGGCAGAGGGGGAAAGGAGAGAGACACACAAGGGGCGGGGGAGAAAGAGGCAGAGGGGGAAAGGAGAGAGACGCATAAGGGGAGGGGGAGAAAGAGGCAGAGGGGGAAAGGAGAGAGACGCACAAAGGGAGGGGGAGAAAGAGGCAGAGGGGGAAAGAGAGAGACGCACAAGGGGAGGGGGAGAAAGAGGCAGAGGGGGAAAGGAGAGAGACGCACAAGGGGAGGGGGAGAAAGAGGCAGAGGGGGAATGCACAAGGGGAGGGGGAGACAGAGGGGGAATAGAGAGACTGGAAAGGAGAGGGGAGACATGGACACAGAGGAGCAGTGAGGGGGAGAAAGAAACATACAGAGTGACTGGGGGAGACAAAAAGGCACACAGATGGGCTGGAGATAAAGAGACACACATAGGGGCTGTATATATCACTGGTGTATCGGGGGGGAGGCAACTGTGCAATTCCCCCCCCACGAGACTCTCCCCTGCCAGCCGATCTCCCTCCCCGTTCCACAGGCACCATGCGGCACACACTGCCCCCCATACACACACTGCCCCCACACACACCATACATATTCACACACTGCCCCCCATACCCACATTGCCCCATACACACACACACACACACACACTGCCCCCGCACACATTGCCCCCACACACATACACAGCCCCCCATACACACATTGCCCCACACACCCTACACATTCACACACTACACCCCCCCACACACATACACTGAACCTTTCACACACACTGCACCCCTCACACATTGCACCACTGCTCCTATACCCTACTACAGCCCCATTTCCCAGCAGAAACCAGATAAGTTGTCAAACCGTTCTTAAACGGTTTGACTACTTACTCTGGGAGGGGGTCCCGGCACTCCTTGCACCATAACCACTACACAGAGCAGTAGTGGTTATTGTGCATGGATTATTTCTTTAAATAATCTACAAGTGCCCCTGCTGGGATCAGGCTCTGGATCCACCACTGGTATATGACATGTATATTAATGTGTATTAGTTTTTATATATATATATATATATATGTGTATATGTATGTGTGTGTATATATATCTATCTATTATATTTAAACATATTAATGTACATTTATATATGCATAATACACAGGGAAATGTCATTAATATGTACCATATGTAATGAGCAGATATTGGCCCAGTCTTGTTGCTAGGTGCATACACCAGCACAATAACATATTTAAAGTGAAGAGCACACCCACAAGATAAAGTCATTTTTTTACAGTTGTGCCCTACATACATTCACCATTTCAGTCCCATTAACAAGCTTTCCTTAATATGTCAAAGTAGTTGGACTGAAACATTGATTACATGCAAAGGCACGTCTGCTTAAAATAAATCTGCACTTTTGTTTATTTTGAAGCCTATGAGTGCGCTTTTGACGTTGAAGTACTTTTTAATTTTAAGTTATCTGTTCTAACTCTGTATCTGCACACTATGCTGACGTGACGCATTATGGGGCTGGGAAATATTTTTTTTCCAGGGCTGCTTTTAATTCCCAGTCTGGCCCTGGATATCACTGTTGAATACAGTTCATCCATTACCATGAAAACGGAATGTTTCTAGTTTGTGTAGCGTGTTATGATTACATTTTATCAATGTGACTGTATAATGCCCTCCACTGAGATTGGCACCCTTGGCAAATATGAGCAAAACAGACCTTGAAAAATTGTCTTTATTATTTCACCTTGTGATCATTAGTACAGAAAATACAGAAAAATACTCTACCTTACCTCCCAAAAAATCTTTGTGAAATATATGTGTGGCAAAATTATTGGCACCACTATGATTTCATATGAGAAAAATAGATTTGAATTATCTTCCCAATAACATTTAAATTGTTTTAGTATACCCGGGTGACTCGAAACAGGGAATTGCTCTACCACTTCCACAGGGTTGTGACTACAAGGTAACACATAAACTTAATTCCCATAGTCATTAATCACAATGGGTAAGACCAAGGAATGTAGCTGTGATGTGAGCTTCACAAAATGAGAAGTGGCTATAAACAAATAGCAAAAGCATTGAAAATACCAATTTCCACCATCAGGGCAATAATTAAAAAGTTCCAGTCAACTGTAAAAGTTATGAACTTATCTGGAAGAGGACACGTGCCCATATTGTCTCAAAGCACTGTGAAGAGGATGCGGCCATAGTTCATGTGGCCAACAAATTGCCAAGGATCACAGATAGAGAATTGCAGAAGTTATTTGCATCTTGGGGTCAGAAAGCCTCCAAAACTTTAATAAGTTTAATAAGTTTAAACTATAATATGTTTTTTTGGAAAGGCTTAAAAAAAAAAAATCATCTCCTCTCATCCAAAAACAAACTCAAGTGTCTTCAGTTTGCCAGACAATACTGGAAGTGGTAGCCATATGGAAAATGACCTCATGCCATGGTTAAATGTGGTGTTGATTTTTTAATGTTTTGAGGATGTTTTTATCCCAGAGGACCTGGACATTTTGTTAGGATACATGGCATCATGGACTCTATCATACACTGCTCAAAAAAATAAAAGGAACACAAAAATAACACATCCTAGATGTGAATGAATTAAATATTCTTCTGCAATACTTTGTTCTTTACATAGTTGAATGTGCTGACAACAAAATCACACAAAAATTAAAAAATGGAAATCAAATTTTTCAACCCATGGAGGTCTGGATTTGGAGTCACACTCAAAATTAAAGTGGAAAAACACACTACAGGCTGATCCAACTTTGATGTAATGTCCTTAAAAAAAAGTCAAAATGAGGCTCAGTAGTGTGTGTGGCCTCCACATGCCTGTATGACCTCCCTACAACACCTGTGCATGCTCCTGATGAGGTGGCAGATGGTCTCCTGAGGGATCTCCGCCCAGACCTGGACTAAAGCATCTGCCAACTCCTGGACAGTCTGTGGTGCAACGTGACGTTGGTGGATGGAGCGAGACATGATGTCCCAGATGTGCTCAGTTGGATTCAGGTCTGGCGAACGGGCGGGCCAGTCCATAGTATCAATGCCTTTGTCTTGCAGGAACTGCTGACACACTCCAGCTAGCATTGTCTTGCATTAGGAGGAACCCAGGGCCAACTGCACCATCATACAGTCTCACAAGGGGTCTGAGTATCTCATCTCGGTACCTAATGGCAGTCAGACAACCTCTGGCAAGCACATGGAGGGCTGTGCGGCCCCCCAAAGAAATGCCACCCCACACCATTACTGACCCACTGCCAAACCGGTCATGCTGGAGGATGTTGCAGGCAGCAGAACGTTCTCCACGGTGTCTCCAGACTCTGTCACGTCTGTCAGATGTGCTCAGTGTGAACCTGCTTTCATCTGTGAAGAGCACAGGGCACCAGTGGCCAATTTGCCAATCTTGGTGTTCTCTGGCAAATGCCAAATGTCCTGCACGGTGTTGGGCTGTAAGCACAACCCCCACCTGTGGACGTCGGGCCCTCATACCACCCTCATGGAGTCTGTTTCTGACCATTTGAGCAGACACATGCACATTTGTGGCCTCCTGGAGGTCATTTTGCAGGGCTCTGGCAGTGCTCCTCCTGTTTCTCCTTACACAAAGGCGGAAGTAGCGGTCCTGCTGCTGGGTTGTTGCCTTCCTATGGCCTCCTCCATGTCTCCTGATGTACTGGCCTGTCTCCTGGTAGCGCCTTCATGCTCTGGACACTACGCTGACAGACACAGCAAACCTTCTTGCCACAGCTCGCATTGATGTGCCATCCTGGATGAGCTGCACTACCTGAGCAACTTGTGTGGGTTGTAGACTCCGTCTCATGCTACCACTAGAGTGAAATTACCGCCAGCATTCAAAAGTGACCAAAACATTAGCCAGGAAGAATAGGAATAGGAACTGAGAAGTGGTCTGTGGTCACCACCTGCAGAACCACTCCTTTATTGGGGGTGTCTTGCTAATTGCCTATAATTTCCACCTGTTGTCTATCCCATTTGCACAACAGCATGTGAAATTGATTGCCACTCAGTGTTGCTTCCTAAGTGGATAGTTTGATTTCACAGAATTGTGATTGACTTGGAGTTACATTGTGTTGTTTAAGTGTTCCCTTTATTTTTTTTGAGCAGTGTATATCAACAGATATTACACCTGACTGCCTCTGACAGAAAGCTTAAAATGGGCAGCGGTTGGTTCTTCCAGCAGGACAATGATCCAAAACATACATCAAAACCAACACAAAAAATGATTTACTGACCACAATATCAAGGTCCTGCCATGGCTATCCCAGCTCCCTTACTCGAACCCCAAAGAAAACCCGTGGGGTGAACTGAAGAGGAGAGTCCACCAGCTTCAACCTCAAAATTTGAAGGATCTAGAGAGATTCTTTATGGAGATCTGGTCTTAGATCCTTTGCTATGTTTTCTCCAACCTCGTCAGTCATCATAGTAGAAGACTTAGAGCTGCTATCTTGCCAAAGGAAGGTAGCACAAAGTATTGACTAAAAGGGTGCCAATAATTATGCTAACAATTTTTTGAATAAACCTGTGTTGTGTTTGCAGTTGTTTTATATCCATGAGAGCAGAGTATTTCTGTATATTTAAAAAAAAAAAAAACAATCAAAAGTTTGTTTGCTCATATTTACCAAGGGTGCCAATATTAGTGGAGGGCACTAATGAAGACCTCCGACTGTGAATGGTGCTATATTATATTTGGTTTTCAGTTATCGTGTTACAAATATATTGGTTTACAGGACACAGTGTTACTGTTTGTTGCCTTACAAGCCAAATAAGTCATTTCAGGGACAAGTATAAAAGTTTATATATGCCAGCTACTATTTATTGATATGTTTATACAGTAATTAATCCGAGTCCTAACTATAAACGATGCATACAGACAGAATGATAGTCAGACAGAGAAACAGACACAGAAATAATCCAATGGTGTTTATCACAGATCAGCGTTGAATCTCAGGAAGGAGAGAGAAGAATAATTTATACAAAACATTCCGTTGTCTTTACTTCCTTGATGCCTTATGTAGATTGGATACAATAATCAGGCAATGAGGGTTCTGTGTTTCTAATGCAATATATAGTTGCACTCTTATCATGGTTAAAAGATCAAACCATATGTAATTCAGAGAAATAAAGAATGGGTGAAATTAAAAATATTGATATCTCAGAAAATCCATACGTTGTATACTTCCTTGACCTAAATGGTATATTCTGTCTATTGATAGACCAGAGTGTAGCTATATTCCATGCGAACCTCTTTCAATTGCACTTCGATGGAGAGTTTCCATTCAGCTGTATAATTTGTCTCCTTATATAATGCACTTTAGAGCATTTTAATGCATTTCTGTTGCCTGGTCATTGAGTCGTAATCTCCTAAATGAACAATACAAAATACTAGGGAGAATATATTTCTTTCCATTAAGAGTCATTTCACTGATCCGCGCACATAGCAGGGGAAGTATATATGCTTGGATTAATGTAAAGTTCGGAATGAAAAATGGCTTCACAAAGTAACTAGGAGCTGTCTTTATCATCTAACGAAAATGATTTATTTGTGCAACAGAACTACAGAAGTTACTGTTTGTAAGTTATTAATTGATCTTTTGTTTGTTCATTTTTGTTTTTATGTGGCTTCTGTTTTTCAGCATTGACTCAGTTTGGAAATTTATCTTACATACAAATCGTCTCTATCTAAGAAATACATTAAATAGTACACTTATCAGCCACAACATTAAACCACCTGCCTAATGTCGTGTTGGTCCCCCGCGTGCTGCCAAAGCGGCTCTGATGTCAATGTATGGACTTCATAAGACCTCTGAACATGTCCTGGGGTACCTGGCACCATGACAATAGCAGCAGATCCTTTAAGTCCTGCAAGTTGTGAGGCAGGACCCCACAGATGCTCACTTGTATTGAGAACTGTGAAATGGAAGGCCAAGGCACATCTTAACCTCTTTGTCATATTCCTCAAACCATTCCTGAACAAATTTTGCAGTGTTACAAGATGCATTATCCAGCGTAAAGAGGCCACTGCCATCAGGGAACACAATTGCCATGAAGGGTGTATGTGATCTTCAACAATCTCTAGGTAGGTGGTACATGTCAAAGCATTATCCAAAAAATGCCAGGTCCCAAGGTTTCCCAGCAGAACACTACCCAGACTATAACACTGCCTCGGCCAGCCAGCCTTCTTCCCATAATGCTTCGTGCTATCAACTCTTCCCCATGAAATTATGCACACGCACCAAGCCATCCACCTAATTTAAAGGAAGACATGATTCATCAGACCAGGCAACTTTCTTCCATTGCTCCATGGCTCAGTTCAAACACTCACAATCCCATTGGCCAGCATTAAAATTATTAGCAGTTTGAGCTATCGTAGCTCTTCTGTTTGACCAGACTGGCTAGCCGCATGCATCAGAGCCTTGGGCACCCACTGGAAACATCTCACAAGACTTTCCATTTTGGAGATGCTGACTGACCCAGTCATCTAACCATCACTATTTGGCCCTTGTTAAAGTCATTTTTTACTTGATCATTACTCTTGACTTGTATATTCTTTTTATCCTGTTTTCTCCTGCTCTTGACCTTGGTTTGCTCTTGAATTTAACCATCATTGCTGTCTATGTATAGTTGGTTTGGGTTTGTGTGCTAGGGCCAGGACAGGCAAAGAGTAGAACCTATGGGGACATTACTCTATTTTACTATTCTTAAACATCTAAAATCAACAGCCTCGTCCAGAGATTTACAACACCATGGATTCTCCACACTTTTCTTTTTACGTTTAAATCTACTTTAAAGTTTTAAAGTAGACACATGGAAGGACATCAGCAACATGTAAGTTTAAATCCCCAAATGAATAATTAAGACCGGTCACTAGATGTCAGAGCCTGATGAATAGCCAACGAGCACAATATCAATATGTTTCTAGTTTAACAAACAAATATTTGACAGTGGAAAAACCCATTCATAAGGAAAATTATAAATGTTTGGTGAGTGTATGAAAGTTCGAACCTGACGCTCTGGTTTTAGAGTGCTCTCCTTATTGCATAACAGATCTATTAGGCTTTGATCTTCAATAAATATCAATCTGACCCTAAATGAGACATTTACAAAAATAGGATAATAAGAGCAAGTCAGATCACTAAAAACAAAGTTAAATATGGCATATACAGTAATTATGGAAAAAAAACTCTTTAAATTAAAAGAAAAATCCACTATGAAAGCAAATCATGTAAGATTTTCTTAATAAAACATTTACTGGGCACAATTAAAATTAAAACCTTCAGGTTTTATTCCAAGCTTTTTATCTAAGCTGACGCAAGCCTGTTTTTTTAATTTATGAACATTCTCATTTTCTGTTCAGTAAGTTGGACAAAGATGATTATTTTATTAAAGTGTGCTATTGGAGGGAACTTCATAATAAGATATAAAGTTGACAATAAACTTTTTCCCTCTTGTTTAGCTTTTTATTATTTTTAACACTATTTTCTTTTGCAATATACAATGTGTTGGCTGATATCCCACGATTCCTTGCATGTGAACATTGACCATGTGTGCGCTCACAGGGGATCCATGGTGGCGATGTCAGATAATGGGCAACTTCTGTAAAATTGACAATTCATTTAAGAAAAATATACACTAACAAATATTCACATTAAATTATTTACTTACCCAAAACTCTGTTCGGTGTGAAGCATATCCCAGAATGCTCTGCCATGCTTAATACCTTTATTCCATATTTTATTCCATATTTTATAAAATTTCAGATTTACATTTCTTATGACAATCTCTAGTTAAAATACATTTCACATATTTTTTTTATTTGTAGATATGCTTTAAGCAATCATGCAGCATTACTGCTCAACCAATCAGATTTGGTGTATAGGTGACATTATAATTAGAATGCAGGGAAACAAACTCGGATTTGTATGTAGAATGCACGGGGCTTGCTGCTTGGGATTTTTAATCCAACAATTGTAATTCAAATTCTGGTCAGTGACAGATTAGAATAAAGAAATGCATTTCCTTCTCCCCCAATGTTTCAAAACATTTACA
>OW240915.1:8300609-8321187 GCA_933207985.1 Pelobates cultripes
CATCGGTATGTGGGCAAAATATTTATTGGGGTATACATGGTAAGTAATGTGTTTGCTCCTGAATAGCTTATTGAAGAGAACTTTGTGATTCACAAAAAAAATAAAACAGATACAAAAAAAAAATATTTAATAACGTAAACTGGGATTTCAATTGAAATGGCACAAACATTGTCTCACAAACCCTCTCCACAGGATACCCTGGCTTCACAAAAACTCTAGATTACCACTAGAGAGGTCACCCAATTATCTCACATCCACTTTCCTTTTAGAATAACACTGTTCATAAATATGACCTTATAATCCATTCCTCCCAGTTTCACCTTAAATAAATGATTGTACAGAACCCCAAATGTGCTGGCGGGATCGAGAATCATGCTCTACATAGAGCTGTAAGAAGTAGCTATTCGCTGTGGTGCTCGTTCCTTCTAACTAGTATTTCCTGAGTATCTAAAGTATCTCTTTTTGTGACCTCTACAGCTTGCAGATCACTAAATCTTAATTCTGAAGGATGTAGAGATTCATAAATGTTGCTAAATGTTATTTGTGTTTTAATACACGTCTTGATAAAATGACAAATCAACAAAATCATCCCTTATACTTAAACCCTCTATTGGATCTGTGATATCAATAATATATTAATAGAGGAATTTGCTGATAACAAGCGCACTCTTTGTGGTTCTTTCCAATTAAATCATTTTTGCATTATGTATTCATTGATGAATAAAACATGCTTTAATTAATTGTTGTTGTTGGTAATGATATCGTGTAATATCTGCGGCCAGTTGGCAATGAGCTTAAAGCGGTAAATCTCTAAGGTGCCCGTGAGCAGCTATTAATGAATCAGTTTATCCATGTTTGCTGCCCTGCATTGCAGTGTTTATTGTGTCCGTTGGGAAATGGTTATAAATGAAAGGGTTACAAATAGTTCTAAAACCCGTATTACACAATACGCATCCCTCTTCTCCCTTCTTTATTTTCCCTTCATCCATTCTTTTCTCCTTCTGACAGTCCCCCTCTCTCTCTGACTCTGACAGTCTCTTTCTGATTGATGTGCTGTTGTCCTGGCCGTCTCTCTCTCTTTCTGAGTCTCACTCTCTTTCTGATACTGACATTCTTACTCTCTTTTTTTTATTTTGACACATTCTCCTCCCGTCTCACACTCTTTCTAATTCTCACTCTCTCTCTCTTTAAAGCTTGCTATCTCTCATCACCTTATTTTGAAAGTTTCTCCTGACGATCTCTTTAACTCAGATTCTGATAGTGTCTCTCTCTGTTTCCGACAGTGTCTCCTAATGTCTAATTCTGTCTCTATTAATTCAGGAAACATGCCTAACATCTTGCTAAGTAAGTGGTTGAGCCAGTTACAGGTAGTCTAGTAGCCCTTGTACTCCTGAATTACTTATGTGTCCCCAAAACGTCTGCTCGCAGCAAATCATCACAGGCAGCCTATTAAATGTATTAATTGTACTCCTTACTTTATGAGATTTTACCCCATTATGAACTTTTAACATATAGTGCGGTGACTGGGTTAAGAAAAGGCAATGACTCTTTAATTGACGTATATTCGTTTTGACGGATGGAGCTGTGCTGTACATATTGCATGTAACTACAATACGCAAATAGACAAGCAGTTACATTTTAACATAATATAGTCATATCCAGATATTGGCAATGAGATGTGGACTTGGGAGGTTAACATTTTTTTTTTTTAACATTTTTACAATTTATTTATTTAAGTCGCATGCATTTTATTTCCCCCCAAAATACAATGAGAACTAAAATGTATGAAAAGTCTTCACTTTATTCTGATACGCGCTGTTTTTGTGCACATTCACCATTTTCCCATTTATAGCCCTGCAACTCCGCCATTTATACACTGGTGCATTTTTTTACATTTCCTTTTTTGTCATAATTTCTGCCTTTCAGACACTTTTTGTTGTTTCTATTTCAGATAGTTTTTCTCTTATTTGCTACTTTTTTGTCCAGATGATTTTACAACCAAGTATTGCCATAAAATAAAATGAGTGATATTGACATGGAAAATGGTGCTCTCTCAACTTGTTGATTCATTGAAACACAAAAGAAGGCAGTCAAAGCTGTCATAAAAAAACAACACTCAGACCATGGCGTAAAAATCTGTCTGAAGCAAAAGACACATGTTTTCGCTTCCTTTTCAATACTGGAATTTATAAATGTATAGGAAAAAAATAAAAAGAACCAAAATCTAACAGGGAAAAAAAACCAACTGAAAAGGCCCAATAAAATATGTTGTTAAATAATAGAATAAATAGGCACATTTGAAAACACCAGGAAAAAACAAAACACAAAAAATAAATAAATTAAAATGAACACTTTACATACATTATCCCCACTGTCTTAGAATGTATGAATTGGATTTCTGTGACAGGAACTCAACAACAGCAGATGATATCTTAAAAGACAACAGCCTGGTGACCAAGCAGCCAATCAAATCGCTCAGCTGAGATACCTAGTCACTGATTAAACTATTAGTGTGGGGCCCTCTATATCTCAGACTACTCACACTGGACGTAATGCAAAGATGCCCTGCTCCAGTATCTTATTTGAGAACAACATAAATGATGAGATTACCACAAATCCAATTAGAGTTGGAGATCATTTAATCCATCTGAAGGTAAATAAAACTAAAATTTGACCTGGGTCTATGTCAGTTCTGGTTGTGACAAGGTTCTGTGTGAATATACATAATGTTATCACAATGTTACCAGGTACATCACTACCATGCAGTAGAAGGTTACGACAATTCAGCTCTGATATCACCACTGCAGACCTCCCGACATTTCAAATGGACAAAGATGGACACTTTAATCCGAGGGGTGTGAGTGATTGTGTGGCCTATTTTAGGTGATTGATAATTTATTCAACTAAACTGTAATTTATAACAAGAACAATGTAGTGAAGCTGGGGCCATTGTAGTTATACCAAGGCAGGGGTGAGATGGCATCATGCCAGGCTGCTAGACACTGTAGGGCACATGAAGGACATGTACAGCAAAAGCACTGCAAGTACCACAACTACTATGTTTGGGCAGAGTAGGCACCTACCATGGGGGCTCCCTGCCATATTAAGCGCTGGACAGTTTTTGCAGCCCCATTCTTGTTGCCTGTTATATTTAGGCCTGAATATTACATGGTGTCGGCACCATTAGCCCACAGGCCATAGGTTTATTGGGTAATCTTCAAGCTAGACTACAAGTCATGTTCTGCTCCACAAAGATATATGACAGAATCAAATGTTTTTTTTTCTTTTTGCCTTTCATTCAGTCAATTAACCCTCAATCTCGATGTGAACCTTAACTGGATCAGGCAAAGGAATAGGGCCAGACACATAGCTGTACTTTCCTAACATACAAAGAGGAGGAGAGAACAATCATGTTAATCAGTGGAATACACAGGGGGATATTTATCAATGTATCATGTTCTGAAAAATGGTGCAAAGTAGTAAAAGTGGGGCATCTTCGACACACTTTTCAGAACATGACACCTTGATAAATCTCACCTACTGTAGATCACTCTAGGGATACGTAATGGGGTTACAGTCTAGTTGTGATATCACCAGGGCCGGACTGGCCCACTGGGATACCGGAAAATTTTCCGGTGGGCCGCGGCATCTGGGGGCTGCGCTGTGCATGTATGTGCCACCGGGTGGCTGGTCCGGTGACACACACTCTGAGGGGGCCGGTGGGCTGGTGGCCTCGCCGGTCCGGCGCCACTCCTGTCACTGATGCTGAGGAGTGAAGGAAGAGGAGGGAGGAGCATGTCTCTGTACCATGCTCCCTCGCGGTTCCTGTGCTGGGGATTGTGGGAACTGCGAGGGAGCATGGTACAGAGACATGCTCCTCCCTCCTCCTTCTTCTCCTTCAGTGACAGGAGGGCCGCCGGACCGGCGAGGCTGTCACCCGGCCCGGCGGCTCCAGCATGGAATGCGGCCGGCCCCCCGGACTCCTCTCAGGTAAATGGGAGGAAGCGGGGTAAAGAGACACAAGGGAGGGAAATAAAACAGAGGT
Organism: Pelobates cultripes; assembly: GCA_933207985.1. Taxonomy (NCBI): domain Eukaryota; kingdom Metazoa; phylum Chordata; class Amphibia; order Anura; family Pelobatidae; genus Pelobates; species Pelobates cultripes. The sequence continues at coordinate 8,304,655 of OW240915.1, forward strand.
ATAGAGGAGTAGAGACAGGGGAGATGTGGGGAAAGACAGGAAAGAGAAAGAGACAGAGAGGAGAAAGAACAGAGGGAGAAGATGAGGGGGGAGAAAAGGAGCAAAAAGGGAGAAAGGAGAGAGACACAAGGGAGAGAAAGAGACAGGGAAAGAAAGAGAGGGGGAGAAAGAGACAGAGGAGAAAGGAGAGAGAAAGGCACACAAGGGAGAGAGAGGGAGAAAAGAAGAGGCAGAGAGGGGAAAGGAGAGAGACACACAAGGGAGGTAGAAGAGACAGAGGGGAAAGGAGAGAACACACAAGGGAGAGTAAGACAAAGAGGCAGAGGGGGAGAAAGAGGAGAGAGGCACGCACAAGAGTGGGGAAAGAGACAGAGGGGGAAAGGAGAGAGACACACAAGGGGAGGGAGAGAAAGCACAAGGGGAGGGGGAGAAAGAGGCAGAGGGGGAAAGGAGAGAGACGCACAAGGAAGGGGGAGAAAGAGGCAGAGGGGGAAAGGACAGAGATGCACAAGGGGAGGGGGAGAAAGGCAGAGGGGGAATAGAGAGACTGGAAAGGAGAGGGGAGACATGGACACAGAGGAGCAGTGAGGGGGAGAAAGAAACATACAGAGTGACTGGGGGAGACAAAAAGGCACACAGATGGGCTGGAGATAAAGAGACACACATAGGGGCTGTATATATCACTGGTGTATCGGGGGGGAGGCAACTGTGCAATTCCCCCCCCACGAGACTCTCCCCTGCCAGCCGATCTCCCTCCCCGTTCCACAGGCACCATGCGGCACACACTGCCCCCCATACACACACTGCCCCCACACACACCATACATATTCACACACTGCCCCCCATACCCACATTGCCCCATACACACACACACACACACACACTGCCCCCGCACACATTGCCCCCACACACATACACAGCCCCCCATACACACATTGCCCCACACACCCTACACATTCACACACTACACCCCCCCACACACATACACTGAACCTTTCACACACACTGCACCCCTCACACATTGCACCACTGCTCCTATACCCTACTACAGCCCCATTTCCCAGCAGAAACCAGATAAGTTGTCAAACCGTTCTTAAACGGTTTGACTACTTACTCTGGGAGGGGGTCCCGGCACTCCTTGCACCATAACCACTACACAGAGCAGTAGTGGTTATTGTGCATGGATTATTTCTTTAAATAATCTACAAGTGCCCCTGCTGGGATCAGGCTCTGGATCCACCACTGGTATATGACATGTATATTAATGTGTATTAGTTTTTATATATATATATATATATATGTGTATATGTATGTGTGTGTATATATATCTATCTATTATATTTAAACATATTAATGTACATTTATATATGCATAATACACAGGGAAATGTCATTAATATGTACCATATGTAATGAGCAGATATTGGCCCAGTCTTGTTGCTAGGTGCATACACCAGCACAATAACATATTTAAAGTGAAGAGCACACCCACAAGATAAAGTCATTTTTTTACAGTTGTGCCCTACATACATTCACCATTTCAGTCCCATTAACAAGCTTTCCTTAATATGTCAAAGTAGTTGGACTGAAACATTGATTACATGCAAAGGCACGTCTGCTTAAAATAAATCTGCACTTTTGTTTATTTTGAAGCCTATGAGTGCGCTTTTGACGTTGAAGTACTTTTTAATTTTAAGTTATCTGTTCTAACTCTGTATCTGCACACTATGCTGACGTGACGCATTATGGGGCTGGGAAATATTTTTTTTCCAGGGCTGCTTTTAATTCCCAGTCTGGCCCTGGATATCACTGTTGAATACAGTTCATCCATTACCATGAAAACGGAATGTTTCTAGTTTGTGTAGCGTGTTATGATTACATTTTATCAATGTGACTGTATAATGCCCTCCACTGAGATTGGCACCCTTGGCAAATATGAGCAAAACAGACCTTGAAAAATTGTCTTTATTATTTCACCTTGTGATCATTAGTACAGAAAATACAGAAAAATACTCTACCTTACCTCCCAAAAAATCTTTGTGAAATATATGTGTGGCAAAATTATTGGCACCACTATGATTTCATATGAGAAAAATAGATTTGAATTATCTTCCCAATAACATTTAAATTGTTTTAGTATACCCGGGTGACTCGAAACAGGGAATTGCTCTACCACTTCCACAGGGTTGTGACTACAAGGTAACACATAAACTTAATTCCCATAGTCATTAATCACAATGGGTAAGACCAAGGAATGTAGCTGTGATGTGAGCTTCACAAAATGAGAAGTGGCTATAAACAAATAGCAAAAGCATTGAAAATACCAATTTCCACCATCAGGGCAATAATTAAAAAGTTCCAGTCAACTGTAAAAGTTATGAACTTATCTGGAAGAGGACACGTGCCCATATTGTCTCAAAGCACTGTGAAGAGGATGCGGCCATAGTTCATGTGGCCAACAAATTGCCAAGGATCACAGATAGAGAATTGCAGAAGTTATTTGCATCTTGGGGTCAGAAAGCCTCCAAAACTTTAATAAGTTTAATAAGTTTAAACTATAATATGTTTTTTTGGAAAGGCTTAAAAAAAAAAAATCATCTCCTCTCATCCAAAAACAAACTCAAGTGTCTTCAGTTTGCCAGACAATACTGGAAGTGGTAGCCATATGGAAAATGACCTCATGCCATGGTTAAATGTGGTGTTGATTTTTTAATGTTTTGAGGATGTTTTTATCCCAGAGGACCTGGACATTTTGTTAGGATACATGGCATCATGGACTCTATCATACACTGCTCAAAAAAATAAAAGGAACACAAAAATAACACATCCTAGATGTGAATGAATTAAATATTCTTCTGCAATACTTTGTTCTTTACATAGTTGAATGTGCTGACAACAAAATCACACAAAAATTAAAAAATGGAAATCAAATTTTTCAACCCATGGAGGTCTGGATTTGGAGTCACACTCAAAATTAAAGTGGAAAAACACACTACAGGCTGATCCAACTTTGATGTAATGTCCTTAAAAAAAAGTCAAAATGAGGCTCAGTAGTGTGTGTGGCCTCCACATGCCTGTATGACCTCCCTACAACACCTGTGCATGCTCCTGATGAGGTGGCAGATGGTCTCCTGAGGGATCTCCGCCCAGACCTGGACTAAAGCATCTGCCAACTCCTGGACAGTCTGTGGTGCAACGTGACGTTGGTGGATGGAGCGAGACATGATGTCCCAGATGTGCTCAGTTGGATTCAGGTCTGGCGAACGGGCGGGCCAGTCCATAGTATCAATGCCTTTGTCTTGCAGGAACTGCTGACACACTCCAGCTAGCATTGTCTTGCATTAGGAGGAACCCAGGGCCAACTGCACCATCATACAGTCTCACAAGGGGTCTGAGTATCTCATCTCGGTACCTAATGGCAGTCAGACAACCTCTGGCAAGCACATGGAGGGCTGTGCGGCCCCCCAAAGAAATGCCACCCCACACCATTACTGACCCACTGCCAAACCGGTCATGCTGGAGGATGTTGCAGGCAGCAGAACGTTCTCCACGGTGTCTCCAGACTCTGTCACGTCTGTCACATGTGCTCAGTGTGAACCTGCTTTCATCTGTGAAGAGCACAGGGCACCAGTGGCGAATTTGCCAATCTTGGTGTTCTCTGGCAAATGCCAAATGTCCTGCACGGTGTTGGGCTGTAAGCACAACCCCCACCTGTGGACGTCGGGCCCTCATACCACCCTCATGGAGTCTGTTTCTGACCATTTGAGCAGACACATGCACATTTGTGGCCTGCTGGAGGTCATTTTGCAGGGCTCTGGCAGTGCTCCTCCTGTTTCTCCTTGCACAAAGGCGGAGGTAGCGGTCCTGCTGCTGGGTTGTTGCCCTCCTACGGCCTCCTCCATGTCTCCTGATGTACTGGCCTGTCTCCTGGTAGCGCCTCCATGCTCTGGACACTACGCTGACAGACACAGCAAACCTTCTTGCCACAGCTCGCATTGATGTGCCATCCTGGATGAGCTGCACTACCTGAGCCACTTGTGTGGGTTGTAGACTCCGTCTCATGCTACCACTAGAGTGAAAGCACCGCCAGCATTCAAAAGTGACCAAAACATTAGCCAGGAAGAATAGGAATAGGAACTGAGAAGTGGTCTGTGGTCACCACCTGCAGAACCACTCCTTTATTGGGGGTGTCTTGCTAATTGCCTATAATTTCCACCTGTTGTCTATCCCATTTGCACAACAGCATGTGAAATTGATTGCCACTCAGTGTTGCTTCCTAAGTGGATAGTTTGATTTCACAGAATTGTGATTGACTTGGAGTTACATTGTGTTGTTTAAGTGTTCCCTTTATTTTTTTTGAGCAGTGTATATCAACAGATATTACACCTGACTGCCTCTGACAGAAAGCTTAAAATGGGCAGCGGTTGGTTCTTCCAGCAGGACAATGATCCAAAACATACATCAAAACCAACACAAAAAATGATTTACTGACCACAATATCAAGGTCCTGCCATGGCTATCCCAGCTCCCTTACTCGAACCCCAAAGAAAACCCGTGGGGTGAACTGAAGAGGAGAGTCCACCAGCTTCAACCTCAAAATTTGAAGGATCTAGAGAGATTCTTTATGGAGATCTGGTCTTAGATCCTTTGCTATGTTTTCTCCAACCTCGTCAGTCATCATAGTAGAAGACTTAGAGCTGCTATCTTGCCAAAGGAAGGTAGCACAAAGTATTGACTAAAAGGGTGCCAATAATTATGCTAACAATTTTTTGAATAAACCTGTGTTGTGTTTGCAGTTGTTTTATATCCATGAGAGCAGAGTATTTCTGTATATTTAAAAAAAAAAAAAACAATCAAAAGTTTGTTTGCTCATATTTACCAAGGGTGCCAATATTAGTGGAGGGCACTAATGAAGACCTCCGACTGTGAATGGTGCTATATTATATTTGGTTTTCAGTTATCGTGTTACAAATATATTGGTTTACAGGACACAGTGTTACTGTTTGTTGCCTTACAAGCCAAATAAGTCATTTCAGGGACAAGTATAAAAGTTTATATATGCCAGCTACTATTTATTGATATGTTTATACAGTAATTAATCCGAGTCCTAACTATAAACGATGCATACAGACAGAATGATAGTCAGACAGAGAAACAGACACAGAAATAATCCAATGGTGTTTATCACAGATCAGCGTTGAATCTCAGGAAGGAGAGAGAAGTATAATTTATACAAAACATTCCGTTGTCTTTACTTCCTTGATGCCTTATGTAGATTGGATACAATAATCAGGCAATGAGGGTTCTGTGTTTCTAATGCAATATATAGTTGCACTCTTATCATGGTTAAAAGATCAAACCATATGTAATTCAGAGAAATAAAGAATGGGTGAAATTAAAAATATTGATATCTCAGAAAATCCATACGTTGTATATTTCCTTGACCTAAATGGTATATTCTGTCTATTGATAGACCAGAGTGTAGCTATATTCCATGCGAACCTCTTTCAATTGCACTTCGATGGAGAGTTTCCATTCAGCTGTATAATTTGTCTCCTTATATAATGCACTTTAGAGCATTTTAATGCATTTCTGTTGCCTGGTCATTGAGTCGTAATCTCCTAAATGAACAATAAAAATACTAGGGAGAATATATTTCTTTCCATTAAGAGTCATTTCACTGATCCGCGCACATAGCAGGGGAAGTATATATGCTTGGATTAATGTAAAGTTCGGAATGAAAAATGGCCTCACAAAGTAACTAGGAGCTGTCTTTATCATCTAACGAAAATGATTTATTTGTGCAACAGAACTACAGAAGTTACTGTTTGTAAGTTTTTAATTGATCTTTTGTTTGTTAATTTTTGTTTTTATGTGGCTTCTGTTTTTCAGCATTGACTCAGTTTGGAAATTTATCTTACATACAAATCGTCTCTATCTAAGAAATACATTAAATAGTACACTTATCAGCCACAACATTAAACCACCTGCCTAATGTCGTGTTGGTCCCCCGCGTGCTGCCAAAGCGGCTCTGATGTGTCAATGTATGGACTTCATAAGACCTCTGAACATGTCCTGGGGTACCTGGCACCATGACAATAGCAGCAGATCCTTTAAGTCCTGCAAGTTGTGAGGCGGGACCCCACAGATGCTCAATTGTATTGAGAACTGTGGAAATGGAAGGCCAAGGCAACATCTTAACCTCTTTGTCATATTCCTCAAACCATTCCTGAACAAATTTTGCAGTGTTACAAGATGCATTATCCAGCGTAAAGAGGCCACTGCCATCAGGGAACACAATTGCCATGAAGGGTGTATGTGATTTTCAACAATCTCTAGGTAGGTGGTACATGTCAAATCAATATCCAAAAAATGCCAGGTCCCAAGATTTCCCAGCAGAACACTGCCCAGACTATAACACTGCCTCGGCCAGCCAGCCTTCTTCCCATAGTGCCTCGTGCTATCAACTCTTCCCCATGAAATTATGCACAAGCACCAAGCCACCTAATTTAAAGGAATACATGATTCATCAGACCAGGCAACTTTCTTCCATTGCTCCATGGTTCAGTTCAAACACTCACAATCCCATTGGCCAGCATTAAAATTATAAGCAGTTTGAGCTATCGTAGCTCTTCTGTTTGACCAGACTGGCTAGCCGCATGCATCAGAGCCTTGGGCACCCACTGGAAACATCTCACAAGACTTTCCATTTTGGAGATGCTGACTGACCCAGTCATCTAACCATCACTATTTGGCCCTTGTTAAAGTCATTTTTTACTTGATCATTACTCTTGACTTGTATATTCTTTTTATCCTGTTTTCTCCTGCTCTTGACCTTGGTTTGCTCTTGAATTTAACCATCATTGCTGTCTATGTATAGTTGGTTTGGGTTTGTGTGCTAGGGCCAGGACAGGCAAAGAGTAGCACCTATGGGGACATTACTCTATTTTACTATTCTTAAACATCTAAAATCAACAGCCTCGTCCAGAGATTTACAACACCATGGATTCTCCACACTTTTCTTTTTACATTTAAATCTACTTTAAAGTTTTAAAGTAGACACATGGAAGGATATCAGCAACATGTAAGTTTAAATCCCCAAATGAATAATTAAGACCGGTCACTAGATGTCAGAGCCTGATGAATAGCCAACGAGCACAATATCAATATGTTTCTAGTTTAACAAACAAATATTTGACAGTGGAAAAACCCATTCATAAGGAAAATTATAAATGTTTGGTGAGTGTATGAAAGTTCGAACCTGACGCTCTGGTTTTAGAGTGCTCTCCTTATTGCATAACAGATCTATTAGGCTTTGATCTTCAATAAATATCAATCTGACACTAAATGAGACATTTACAAAAATAGGATAATAAGAGCAAGTCAGATCACTAAAAACTTAAAGTTAAATACGGCATATACAGTAATTATGGAAAAAAAACTCTTTAAATTAAAAGAAAAATCCACTATGAAAGCAAATCATGTAAGATTTTCTTAATAAAACATTTACTGGGCACAATTAAAATTAAAACCTTCAGGTTTTATTCCAAGCTTTTTATCTAAGCTGACGCAAGCCTGTTTTTTTAATTTATGAACATTCTCATTTTCTGTTCAGTAAGTTGGACAAAGATGATTATTTTATTAAAGTGTGCTATTGGAGGGAACTTCATAATAAAATATAAAGTTGACAATAAACTTTTTCCCTCTTGTTTAGCTTTTTATTATTTTTAACACTATTTTCTTTATATTTGGATTTTTGCAATATACAATGTGTTGGCTGATATCCCACGATTCCTTGCATGTGAACATTGACCATGTGTGCGCTCACAGGGGATCCATGGTGGCGATGTCAGATAATGGGCAACTTCTGTAAAATTGACAATTCATTTAAGAAAAATATACACTAACAAATATTCACATTAAATTATTTACTTACCCAAAACTCTGTTCGGTGTGAAGCATATCCCAGAATGCTCTGCCATGCTTAATACCTTTATTCCATATTTTATTCCATATTTTATAAAATTTCAGATTTACATTTCTTATGACAATCTCTAGTTAAAATACATTTCACATATTTTTTTTATTTGTAGATATGCTTTAAGCAATCATGCAGCATTACTGCTCAACCAATCAGATTTGGTGTATAGTTGACATTATAATTAGAATGCAGGGAAACAAACTCGGATTTGTATCTAGAATGCACGGGGCTTGCTGCTTGGGATTTTTAATCCAACAATTACATAGTTACATAGTTACATAGTTACATAGCTGAAAAGAGACTTGCGTCCATCAAGTTCAGCCTTCCTCAGAAATGTTGTTGCTGTTGATCCAAAAGAAGGCAAAAAACCTGGTCTGAAGCACTTCCAATTTTGCCACAAACTAGGAAAAAATTCCTTCTTGACCCCAAAATAGCAGTCAGATGTCTCCTTGGATCAATCAGCTATTACCCCACTAATTAGAAATTATATCCCTGTATGTTATGTTTTTGTAAGTATTTATCCAATTTCAGTTTAAACATCTGTATGGACTCTGACAAAACCACCTCTTCAGGCAGAGAATTCCATATCCTTATTGTTCTTACTGTAAAAAAACCTTTTCTTTGCCTTAGATGAAATCTCCTTTCTTCCAGCCTAAATGTGTGACCTCGTGTCCTATGTATAACCCTGTTTATGAATAGATTTCCAGATAAAGGTTTGTACTGGCCCCGAATATATTTGTATAATATATCCCCTCTCAGGCGCCGTTTTTCCAAACGAAACAGATTTAATTAATAATCCAGTGCCATGATATCCTTCTTTAGAACAGGCGCCCAAAATTGCACAGCATATTCAAGGTGTGGTCTTACCAGCGATTTATAAAGAGGCAAAATTATATTTTCATCCCGAGAATTTATGCCCCTATTTATACATGACAAAACCTTACTGGCCTTAGCAACTGCAGATTGACATTGCATATTGCTGCCTAATTTGTTGTCTATAACAATTCCCAAATCCTTCTCGTGTGTGGTTATCCCTAATTCACTACCATTTAGTGTGTAAGTTGCTTGTGCATTCTTAACCCCGAAGTGCATAACTTTGCATTTCTCTATGTTAAATTTATCTGCCATTTTAGTGCCCAGTCCCCCAATCTATCCAAATCTCTCTGCAGCAAAGCAATATCCTGCTCACATTTTATTACTTTACAAAGTTTTGTGTCATCTGCAAACACTGATACATGGCTTTCAATGCCTATTTCAAGATCATTTATAAATATGTTAAATAGAAGCGGTCCCAAAACAGAACCCTGAGGGACACCACTTACCACTTTTGTCCAGCCTGAAATTGTAATTCAAATTCTGGTCAGTGACAGATTAGAATAAAGAAATGCATTTCCTTCTCCCCCAATGTTTCAAAACATTTACATATTGTTTAGAACTTTTCAAAAATGTGATTTTGTTTCTATAAACTGGGACATTATTGTCTAGCACTTAATAATTATGAGGTTGACCTGAACAAAGAGTTTCCTGAGCTTTAATATCTGAAATGTCTGGATCCATTCAGTGCTCCTTCTATGCAGTGACTATCGTTGGAGAAGACCTTAAAGGACCACTGTAGTCACCCAGACCACTTCAGCTCAATGAAGTGGTCTGGGTGCCAGGTCCCCCAGGTTTTAACCCTTCAGATGTAAACATAGCAGTTTCAGAGAAACTGCTATGTTTACATTGAAGGGTTAATCTAGCCTCTAGTGGCTGTCTTCCTGAGAGCCACTAGAGGCGCTTCCCCGATGCTCAATGCGAAAACGTCCATAGGAAAGCATTAAGCATGCACTTTCGGCTCCACTCGAGAGCCAACGTTGGTGGGGGAAGAGAGGTCACCAGTGCCGAGGGAGCCCGGCACTGGATAAGTGTAAGTGGCTGAAATGGTTTTAACCCCTTCAGCCCAGTGGGGGGGGGGGTGCCTGAGGGTGGGGGGAACCTAAAAATTATATAGTGCCAGGAAAACAAGTTTTTCCTGACACTATAGTGGTCCTTTAATGTCTTTTTTCTTCTGCAAGGCTGTTTTAATAGTATTATAGGCCACCAGGCAAAGCAGTGCACTGTGGCCCTGCCTACACAAGCACTCACAGGAATGAAAATGTAAATTAGCAATAAAATGAAGCTAATTATTGGTACCTCCAACAAAATCAGTGTTTAAACATAAAAAAATCCTGCACAGCAGATATTAATCCGCACTAACTTTTAGTAGACAGCAGGGGGAGGCAACTGACATGGACTGTTAAAAATATTAGAAGAGCTCTATTATAGCTTAACGGATTCAAAGAATGCTGTGTTGATGTTGTCTTTCTGTAGAATTAGTAAGTGTACGTTGTTTTCGTCAAGGTCAAGATATGTATTCGCAACAGCAAGATCTCATGTAATGATAACAGCTGACACGGAACTCATTAGTCCACCTCAACGTCTTAATAAATAGGGGTTGAAGGTTAATAATAAATCTTCCGTAATAACATACTGAAAAGTTGGCAAGCTTATGGGTCCCCTATGCTCGTAGGCCCCCCCGGGCAACTGCCAAGCGTGCCCATGCATTTATATTTAGTATTTTATATATGTATATTTATATTTTAGTTTTGAACATACGTGTAAAACTTGCATGTGACCGTATAACAAAAAACTCAACTTTGGTGACATCAGATCAAACGATAAAGTAATCCATATAAATCAACATTATCTTCTTAATGGACCTCTGCTTCAATTGCTTCAAAGTCACTTCGCTGCTCTTCGATTAGCACACAGAGTAATGGATTTATTACCTTTCAGTGAATGCATGACTTCCTTCCTGATTCACAGAGAGACAATTGAATGCCAATAGTTTGATATATTTATTTATTTATAAAATATTTTACCAGGAAAGATACATTGAGATTTCTCTCGTTTTCAAGTATGTCCTGGGTCCATGAAACATTGCATTGTTACAATAGGAATACAATAAAATACAAAAACCAATATTAACACACAATATATACAAAATTTAACATAGAACAGGCAGGAAATATATAATCAACCATAACACGTGTATTCTGTATTGAGGTATGTAGAGAGGGATCTCTTAAAGGACTTTAGGCTTAGGGAAGATTTTAAATTGTGCAGGAGGTCGTTCCACAATTGCGGTGCTCTGTAGGAGAAGGAGGATCGGGCCGCTTTCTTTTTGTATTGAGGAAGACTAAGTAAAGTGCTGGTACTGGATCGGAGGTTATAGGAGGTGGGAACAGCCGAGGAGAGCATTCTGCTCAGGTGGGTGGGAGTTTCCCAGAAAAGCTCTTAAACACAAGGCTGGAAAGATGAAGGGTGCGTCTGGATTCCAGTGACAGCCAGTTTAGTTCTTTTAGCATGTCACAATGGTGGGTCCTGTAATTACATTGTAGCACAAATCGGCAGAACAAGTTATACAATGTATTGAGTTTATTAATGTGGGATTGCGATGCAGGTGCAAATACTACATCCCCATAATCAATGATTGGCATCAGCATTCACTGTACAATCTTTTCCTTTACTGTAGGGCTTAGGCAGGCTTTGTTTCTGTACAGGGCACCTAGTTTTAGATAAAGTTTAGATGCAAGTTTTTCTATGTGGAGGTCAAAAGATAGATTGGGGTCTAACATCATACCCAAGTATTTGAAAGAGTGAACTGCGGTCAGTGTGCCATTTGAATTTGTTTTGATGGATAGGTGGGAATTGTGTAATTTGTGTAATTTAGGTACTGTTCCAAAGATCATTGTGATAGTTTTGTCTGTGTTTAGGAAGAGTTTGTTTTTGCGATCCACTTTTCTACCTCTGTAAACTGATCTTGGAGCACAGCCTCAAGCTGCGGTAGATCGGATTTGCTCACATAGATTACTGTATCGTCTGTGTACATGTGTACAATCAGGGAATACAGGTACTTAATGCTTGCTTTCTATAAAAAACTAAACAAAAAAAACAAAAAACCCTGATATTACCAATAAACCAAAATTGAAGTTTTGTAACTAAATACTTTACATGTCTTATAGAAACAGTATTGCAAAATAACAATCTTTACATCTTCTATCATAGGCACATGCCTAGCGGGGTCATTGCTAGGTTCCAGAAACCCCGGGCATTGAACCAAAAGGAAAATTTGCTGACAACCTTATTACGCACCCCCACCTTTATATGTTATGTCCCCTCCTCTCTAACCAGGAACAGCTGCTGATGAGGTTTGACAGGATCTTATTGAACGCATAACCAGAAACAAACACAATCCCACCATGCTACCTAACTCCATGTATTCAGTACAATCCCACCATGCTACCTAACTCCATGTATTCAGTACAATCCCACCATGCTACCTAACTCCAGGTATTCAGTGCAATCCCACCATGCTACCTAACTCCAGGTATTCAGTGCAATCCCACCATGCTACCTAACTCCATGTATTCAGTACATTCCCACCATGCTACCTAACTCCAGGTATTCAGTGCAATCCCACCATGCTACCTAACTCCAGGTATTCAGTACAATCCCACCATGCTACCTAACTCCATGTATTCAGTGCAATCCCACCTTGTTACCTAACTCCATGTATTCAGTACAATCCCACCATGCTACCCAACTCCATGTATTCAGTACAATCGCACCATGCTACCTAACTCCATGTATTCAGTACAATCCCACCATGCTACCTAACTCCAGGTATTCTGTGCAATCCCACCATGCTACCTAACTCCATGTATTCAGTACATTCCCACCATGCTACCTAACTCCAGGTATTCAGTGCAATCCCACCATGCTACCTAACTCCATGTATTCAGTGCAATCCCACCTTGTTACCTAACTCCATGTATTCAGTACAATCCCACCATGCTACCTAACTCCATGTATTCAGTACAATCCCACCATGCTACCTAACTCCATGTATTCAGTACAATCCCACCATGCTATCTAACTCCAGGTATTCAGTGCAATCCCACCATGCTACCTAACTCCATGTATTCAGTACATTCCCACCATGCTACCTAACTCCAGGTATTTGGTGCAATCCCACCATGCTACCCAACTCCAGGTATTTAGTGCAATCCCACCATGCTACCCAACTACATGTATTGAGAGCACTCCCACCATACTACTTAACTCCAGGTATTTATTGCAATCCCACCATGCTACCTAACTCCAGATATTCAGTGCAATCCCACCATGCTACCCAACTTCATGTATTCAGTGCAATCCCATCATGCTTCGTAACTCCAGGTATTCAGTGCATACATACCATGCTACCTAACTCCATGTATTAAGTGCAATCCCACCATGCTACCTAACTACATGTATTCAGTGCAATCCCACCATGCTACCTAACTCCAGGTATTTAGTGAAATCCCAACATGCTACCTTACTCCATGTATTCAGTGCAATCCCACCATGCTACCAAACTTCATGTATTCAGTGCCAGCCCACCATGCTACCTAACTCCAGGTATTCAGTGCATACCCACCATGCTACCTAACTCTATGAATTCAGTGCAATCCCACCATGCTACCTAACTCCAGGTATTTAGTGAAATCCCAACAAGCTACCTTACTCCTTGTATTCAGTGCAATCACACCATGCTACCCAACTCCATGTATTCAGTGCAATCCCACCATGCTACAATACTCCAGGTATTCAGTGCAATCCCACACACACAGGCACATAGACTGCTGAGTTCATACACACACAGACTGCTGAGTCCATACACACACACAGACTGCTGAGGCCATACACACACAGACACATAGACTGCTGAGTCCATACAAACACACACACACACACACACACACACACAGACACACAGATTGCTGAGTCCACACACACACAGACTGCTGAGTCCATACACACACAGACTGCTGAGTCGATACACACACACAGACTGCTGAGTCCATACACACACACACACACACACGTAGACTGCTGAGTCCATACACACACAGACTGCTGAGTCGATACACACACACTGCTGAGTCCATACACACACACTGCTGAGTCCATACACACACAGACTGCTGAGTCCATACACACAGACTGCTGAGTCCATACACACATACACAAGCTTCCTCACTAGCAGAGACACACACACACACACCAAGCCTACCTGTCACTGGAGCCTGTTGCTGGGGGTCAGACAGCCATCTTCTGGCCTTTCCAGCAGCAGCATGGTCTTCTGCTTAACGGCTGGAGCAGGGCCATGCTACCCAACTCCATGTATTCAGTGCAATCCCACCATGCTACAATACTCCAGGTATTCAGTGCAATCCCACACACACAGGCACATAGACTGCTGAGTCCATACACACACAGACTGCTGAGTCCATACACACACACACACAGACTGCTGAGTCCATACACACACAGACACATAGACTGCTGAGTCCATACAAACACACACACACACACACACACACACAGAGACACACAGATTGCTGAGTCCACACACACACAGACTGCTGAGTCGATACACACACACAGACTGCTGCTTAACGGCTGGAGCTTAACGTCTGCTGCTTAACGGCTGGAGCAGGGCTTATGTTCGGGAGGCGGGGCTTCGTTGGGGAGCGGGGCCTGTACTAGGGAGCCTGTCAGTGCCCCTTTTTCCTGCGTTCCCTCTGGCTGTCACTGACTGTTCCAGCCCGAGGGAATATAATTTAAGCACATGGCCAGCAAGTTGCTGGCATTTGGGGGGTGCCTAAGGGGGGGCACAGCATGATGTAGGGGGGGGGCATGGCCCCCTCTGGCCCCCCCTAGCGACGCCACCACCGGTAGGAGCATAGCAGAGTGTAATGGTATTAGCTCAGCACTCCTATTGAGATCGATGGGGAGGATAGAACTGTCCGGTAGGAGCATAGCAGAGTGTAATGGTATTAGCTCAGCACTCCTATTGAGATCGATGGGGAGGATAGAACTGTCCGGTAGGAGCATAGCAGAGTGTTATGGTATTAGCTCAGCACTCCTATTGAGATCGATGGGGAGGATAGAACTGTCCGGTAGGAGCATAGCAGAGTGTAATGGTATTAGCTCAGCACTCCTATTGAGATCGATGGGGGGGATATAACTGTCCAGTAGGAGCATAGCGGAGTGTTATGGTATTAGCTCAGCACTCCTATTGAGATCAATGGGAGGGATATAACTGTCCAGTAGGAGCATAGCAGAGTGTTATGGTATTAGCTCAGCACTCCTATTGAGATCGATGGGGAGGCTAGAACTGTCCGGTAGGAGCATAGCAGAGTGTTATGGTATTAGCTCAGCACTCCTATTGAGATCGATGGGGAGGATAGAAATGTCCGGTAGGAGCATAGCAGAGTGTAATGGTATTAGCTCAGCACTCCTATTGAGATCGATGGGGGGGATATAACTGTCCAGTAGGAGCATAGCGGAGTGTTATGGTATTAGCTCAGCACTCCTATTGAGATCGATGGGAAGGATATAACTGTCCAGTATGAGCATAGCGGAGTGTTATGGTATTAGCTCAGCACTCCTATTGAGATCGATGGAAAGGATATAACTGTCCGGTATGAGCATAGCGGAGTGTTACGGTATTAGCTCAGCACTCCTATTGAGATCGATGGGAAGGATATAACTGTCCAGTATGAGCATAGCGGAGTGTTACGGTATTAGCTCAGCACTCCTATTGAGATCGATGGGGAGGATAGAACTGTCCGGTAGGAGCATAGCAGAGTGTAATGGTATTAGCTCAGCACTCCTATTGAGATCGATGGGAAGGATATAACTGTCCGGTATGAGCATAGCGGAGTGTTACAGTATTAGCTCAGCACTCCTATTGAGATCGATGGGAAGGATATAACTGTCCAGTATGAGCATAGCGGAGTGTTATGGTATTAGCTCAGCACTCCTATTGAGATCGATGGGAAGAATTGTTCTATTTCTTATTTAAAATAGAGGAGTGTACTCCATCGTGGGGGGCTCGTCTATTGCCTATCATGGTAATACCATAACTAGTATACACGAGATTTAACCTGCGATTGAGATAAACTTTTTTTTTTGCTTCTTCTTTGACCTCTAAACTTTTTTTTAACCACCTTACTACATTCAAATCAAATGATTACGGTTATTATCATTAAAATACATTTTCTTTAATCAGAGGAACTCCTTGCTGTGTCAGTCAATCACAAAAGCGGCAAAATATATGAATTATACAAGAAATGATAAGAAATCAATTAACATTTAGATTTGATTGGATTTTCTTCTTCTAACAGATAAATTAAGGGTCAAAATGAGCAGTAAAAATCAAACGTTTGAAGAGTTTTCTAATCTGTTTAATTTTTATTAAAACATAATAATAACATTTAGCAGAAGAGCAATCATAATTTAAGATGAAAATCGTTCACGTATATTACAGCCTCTCTGCTTAGTGTAAAGTTATTCCATTTTATTTTCACATTTAGTGAAGATCTTTTTTAACAATGTAATTTTCATATTTTATTTACTGTGCTGTGCATAATGAATCCTGCTGGAATTAACGAAATAAAAAGAATATATTTAAATGATATCACA
>OW240915.1:8339126-8380416 GCA_933207985.1 Pelobates cultripes
ACCCGCTTTAAGGACACTGACTGCTATTCAATCTATAACAGAGAAAAAAGGGTTTTGTTTTTAAATCCAAGCTTTGTGTCACCAGATCTAAGTGGTGGCACTGGTCACCGTATCCACTGTTAGCGTAACACACCCGCTTTAAGGACACTGACTGCTATGCAATCTATAACAGTGAAAAAAGTGTTTTGTGTTTTTAAATACAAGCTTTGTGTCACCAGATCTAAGTGGTGGCACTGGTCACCGTATCCACTGTTAGCGTAACACACCCGCTTTAAGGACACTGACGCTATTCAATCTATAACAGTGAAAAAAGTGTTTTTTGTTTTTTTTTTAAATCAAGCTATTGAGCACCAGATCTAATTAGTGGCACTTGTCGGCGTATCCACTGTTAGCGCTAACACACCGCTTTAAGGACACGAGCTGCTTTATTCAATCTATAACAGGAAAAAAAGATTATTTTTTTTTTAAATCCAAACTATTGTGACACACCAGATCTAATTAGTGGCACTGGTCAGCGTATCCACTGTTAGCGTAACACACCCGCTTTAAGGACACTGACTGCTATTCAATCTATAACAGTGAAAAAAGAGTTTTGTTTTAAATCCAAGCTATTGTGACACCAGATCTAATTAGTGGCACTGGTCAGCGTATCCACTGTTAGCGTAACACACCCGCTTTAAGGACACTGACTGCTATTCAATCTATAACAGTGAAAAAAGATTATTTTTTTTTTAAATCCAAGCTTTTGTGACACCGGACCTAATTAGTGGCACTGGTAAGCGTATCCACTGTTAGCGCAACACACCCGCTTTAAGGACACTGACTGCTATTCAATCTATAACAGTGAAAAAAGTTTTTTGTTTCTAAATCCAAGCTATTGTGACACCATATATAAGTGGTGGCACTGGGCACCGTATCCACTGTTAGCGTAACACACCCACTTTAAGGACAATGACTGCTATTCAATCTATAACAGTGAAAGTTTTTGTTTTAAATCCGCCATTGTGACACCATATATAAGTGGTGGCACTGGTCAATAGCGTAACACACCCGCTTAAGGACACTGACTGCTATTCAATCTATAACAGTAAAAAAAGTTTTTTGTTTTTAAATCCAAGCTATTGTGACACCAGATGTAATTGGTGGCACTGACTGGGGAAATGGGCACAGTATGCACTGTGAGCCTGACACAGAAGCTGGCAGCAGTGGCAGACAACTGACTGCTATTCAATCTATAACAGTGAAAAAAGTTTTTTGTTTTTAAATCCAAGCTATTGTGACACCAGATGTAATTGGTGGCACTGACTGGGGAAATGGCACTGTGAGCCTGACACAGAAGCTGGCAGCAGTGGCAGACAACTAAGTGCATTTACATTAGATAGAAAAAAAAAATCCAAAAAAAGCATACCCTTATCCCTAACCTAGCTATGCTTTTCCCTATCTTATGAACAGCAGCTACACTTTCCCTCCTCTTACTAAGCATGCAGCTTGAGAATGAATCTAAAATGGATGCTGTCCAGTAGGTGGGAGGGTCTGCTAGGGAGGCTGTGCTGCTAATTGGCTGGAATGTGTCTGCTGACTGTGAGGTACAGGGTCAAAGTTTACTCAATGATGACGAATAGGGGGCGGGTCGAACCGCGCATATGTTCGCCCGCCGTGGCGAACGCGAACATGCTATGTTCGCCAGGAACCGTTCGCCAGCGAACCGTTCGGTACATCACTATACACAGACTACTGAATACATTCAGACTGCTGAATACACACGCACACATACTGCACTGAGGGTGCAGCGTATGTGCTTGTGTATATGGGTGCTGTGTGTGTGTGAGGGGTTCTGTGTGAGGGGTGCTGTGTGTGTGTGTGAGGTGCTGGGTGTGTGAGAGGTGCTGTGTGTGGGGGGTGCTGTGTTTGTGTGTGAGAGGTACTGTGTGTGTGATGAGTGCCCTGTGGGGGAGGGTGGGTGCTGTGTGTGTGTGTGAGAGGTGCTGTGTGTGTTGCAGAGTTTAAGGGGCAAATGTGTTTTTTTGTTTTTTAATTATACTATATATTAATTAAATTGTCATCCCCCCTCCTATCTTCTTAGCTTTGGTGAAAGAGGGGGAGATACAGCCAACCCTGGTGGTCCAGTGGTGGTGAGTTCTGGTGGTGAGTCTCCTGTCCTACCACATGCAGAATGCTGTGTGGAGCGTTGCCATAGTAATGCTAGGAAATGCTCCACACATCCTGCTCGCGGGAAAAGCCATCTGCCTCCCAGGTCCTTCCTCCCTTCCTCCGGATTCTCCCTCCCTCTCTTCCCAATCGAAGGGCCCTTGGGCCAGTGAGGGAGCTCTCTGATCTCCCTACCGGCCCGAGAGGGCCCACGGCCAGAAAACATGCTCACTGCCTGTCTGTGGGACCCCCGAGCAACTGCCCAGCATGTCCATGGGGAAAGAAGGCCCTGCTTTCAGCCTATTAAGGTTTTTCCCTGGACATATGGGGAGGTGGGGACATGACTGCTGCCCATGTATTGTGGGCTTGATTGAAAGATAGCAACAATGTTGCAAAAAATGGAGGAGTTTGAAGTGGAGCAGAAGGGAGGGAATTTGCCAGTCAGCAGGATCAGTTGAGGAATCCTGATTGAATTTCCCACCCTCCCTCCCTGGATTTGGTGTGTTTGTATGGTCTCTCTTTGTTCTTCTTCATTGTCACAGCTGGTGGCATTCCTGGACAGCGCAGCCGAAGGAAGGAGTAAGACGCGAAGTCACCTTGGGGAGACTACAGTCGGCACATGGCTGATGGCTAGTGATGGCTATGTTGGGCCCTTGGACAGAAGGTGTCTGTTGGGCTCTCACTCAACAGCTGACAGGGATTAAAAAGATTGTGTTATGATTTAATAAAGCTGTGGGTTGGAGATACGGGTCAGCAGTTTGGGCATCCTGTTGAGAAAAATACTAAGGCATCTGCACTACTCCTGAAAACTCATTAAAATAATTAGATATTTATGGAATTCACAGTCTCAAAATACTGGAGGTGGACACTACATGATTCACCCTGCGGATGAAGATACACTTCAAGAGATCCATTTTTCCAGGGGACTCATGTTACCTTTGGGAACACATGTCAAACTTTGCACCATTCTGTGACAGACTGATGTTAGCTCCGTCAATAAGATCTCTGCCAGCCAATATAAGTATACAGCTCAGTGACTGAAAGATACTCTCAACAAATCCACGTCAGCAACCGACAGCCATTAACAGGGCGCGACAATGCAGAAAATGTTATGTTAAAATGGAATGGACTTGTCAGTGTAGCCTGTTGATCTTCTCCTGTAGCCCCATGGAACAAAAGCACAGCTTAGTGGAAAAGGGCCTTGACAAGGGTTAGGAGGCAGGCATAGGAGGAAGCTGAGGGGGAGTGGGTCATGGAGAGGTTAAGGGGCTGGGTCATATAAGTAGGCAGACATATTAGGAAAAAAAATCACTTTTAACTTGCCTATCTGGCTTTGTCCCACCCTCCCTCCCTGGGTTTTTGGCCGTAGTGGGGTTCCCATTTTGTCACAGCGGCGGGATAGGGAGCTCTAGGAGAGGAAATAGGCTCCCCAGTAGGAAGGTTATGTTAATAGTTATTGGTATGTTGGTAGGTTTCGAGTCCTGGAGGTGGCTCAGAACCTGGTGGGGTAGGGGTATCCTGGAATACCCCTACCATGGTTAAATTATTAGTTGGCACTTGATGTTATGTTGGTTCAATGTTATATATATATACGTTATTTATTAAGGGGGTCATTGCCTGTTATACCTAATGGAATGATACGGAAATAAGGGCGGGGTATAGACAATGACCCAAAGAGTTTCTATTTTAAGTTAATATTATTTATATATTTAATAAAGCTGTGGCCAATTTTACCCATATACCCTAGTGTCCATGTTTTATTGGGGGTAGGTATGTAGGGGTTTGTCCAAGATTCCGAAAGCCTATATGGCGACGATACACCGGTCATGTTAAATCATGAATGCCAAAACAATATTTTAAAGGAAACATATAGGCACGCACGTTGCTAAACTGGTGGGACCAGCCATGTTGCTATAAAAGTGTTACTTTTCATGAAGAGAACATTGGGTGCCCCTCTGATGAGCAGATCTTGCGAAACGTACGTCAGGGGCTGGTTCCACGACAATCTCGATTGATATTAGACATTAATAACTGACACAGTCTTAATATTTTGGCACGGCTGGTCACTTTTAAGATAAGGCTATTAGGCATTTAGCTCAATCATGGTTGAGAAGAGGTTGGGGTGGATCTATTGGTGTTCAGCTGGGGACTTGATTTAGGGTAAGAGGGTGCCCATGAGGGCACTATAGGGAAAGATATTGGTTTCATTCTTTCTCCCTCTATTATTCCCTTCCCTCTGTCCTTAAGTTATTTATTATTGACAATATCAATCAACCCTCACTTTTCCCAACCCCCTCACTCTGTATGTGATTAATCTTTATATAGCACTTAATACTGGGGTCTACTTTATACAACTGGAGATCCAGCTCTATTTCGTACAGTGCTCTTTTGCTGTATTATATATAGCAATGCATACATATAGCCATCTCTGCAAACAGACATCATTTCATTAACTGCTGCAGATTGAGTCAATTATTAACTTTGTAACACTGATAGAATTTTACAGAAGGCTGATGGGTAATTTTAGTTCATCACAATCACAAAGCACGTGTATTAGAGACTTTAGTACTACTATGTACCCGAAGAATGTTTGACCTTTTTGGTGCAGATCTACTAAACAATGTTGTACTAAGACTAGGTAAAGTTAGGACCTGCGGGTGAAATTAGGTTAAACTATTATGACCACTATCAAAGGTATTTGATCCTAGCATATCAATTTTGAGATATACTTAATTATATTTATAGGTGGCATTTACCAATTTATTGCCACCAGTGAAACAGCTACAGCAGTGTTTTTATAACTGTCTGTATTGTTCTTTATTATTATTATTATTATTATTATTATTTGTTGTTTATAGTATTATTTGGTTATGTGTTGCAGTCTGCTCTTGTTTGAGTCCTTATAGGACTTTTAATCTAAAAAAAAGCTAATTCTTATTATAATTATTGTCTCTCACCTTTAGTATTCCATTCCTTATACAGGAATTGCATCCTACGCCTTGTTCTTTTGTTTGTATATTGAAAGGGGTTATCCCCCATTTAGGAGGTATGCATAGGCTTTAGATATATTTTTTCTTCTTTTTTCTTTTCTTTTCTGTTAGTCTCTCATATTGTTTTACTGCATTTCCAAATATAATGTAAATCTGCTCTCCTATACTTTTTTTAAAGTGACGTAGTGACGTTGCTTTGCGAAATCAGCTTTCTCCCACTCTCATAGCTCATAGCAGATTGTAGGTAAACATTGTTTGTGAAATTTAATTACCATGTGACGTGCAGGGTATCTGTGTGTGTAATTAACAAACACAGCTTTTTCAATACTGTAGGTAACATATTGTAGTAAACGACAAGTGGATCAGCGCTGATCAAGCCTGCCATGGAGCCTGTTCGTGGAATTAAAGACTTTGGCTCCATGGCGATTAAACTGTATTCATGTGATCTGAGCGCCATTCGCTTAATAATGTGCGCTCAGACCTGAGCTATCTGGGGATATGTTAAATGTATATATTTATTGTAACTTTTGTCACATGGTGTATTTTAATAGTAATTCCTATTTTAGTATCCCCACGTGCATAATGGCGATTTGCCTTTGTCCTGGGAGATAATTGAATTACTTCTTAATTATCTCCAGGGCAGAGGGGAGGAAGCCAGGATGCATTGTGGGAATATATTGTGACTGTATGTCCTAAATTGATACTTGTCTGTCCTTGGTTACAGTCTCCCATTTGGTCCCTTAGGGGAGTGTCCACCAAGTGGGAGACCTGCATAAATACGGGCGGGTAACCCACAGTAAAGCCAGTTCTTGTTTTACCCTCAATGCGGAGCTTGGTCTCGTTATTGGGGGGATTTACTACACACAGTTCGAGACTGATTGCTGGGAACGTAAGCCGCTTGGAGATTATATCCGTTCGGTTGCTATCTGCGATTCGTGGGTTTACTGGTCGGGAGTTTGGAAGACTATCACGGATGCGGTTCGGGAGATTGGCGTATTCCCAAGGCTTCAGTTCGTGCGTTTGAGGTCTACACAAATTGAATCTGCATTACTAAAAAGGGGGAAGCTCAACTAAGCGGCGGTTTCACTCCTCTGTGCCAGGAGTGTCTTAACACTGAGTAACCGATCAGAGAGTATATTTTTAATAATGGGCAGCAAACCTAATGTGTGGGGCTCCCAAACCCCAGAAAATAGAACAGACAATAAAATAGAAAATAGGTTGCACCAAAAAAATATTAAAATAAAAAAAATTACCAGTGGAATGAAGACAATAAAAGACAACACTGAGATAATAATAAAAAATACAAAATACAGAAATAAAAATAATAAAAAGAGTCCAATCTAAAAAAATAAATAAAAAGTCCAAACTTTGAGGTTGTCAGGGTTTCTTTGCTGTTTTAAACAGCCACCCTTCCTTTTTCAGTGTCTGAGGTTTCAGCTGTAATTAACGATCAGCTCCTTCAGCATGTTGCCACGGTTACTCACCTGAGAATAGTAATCAACCCTGCTGCTAATCAGTTCAGCCTATTTAAGCAGCAAATCCCAGAACCTCCTTGCCCTTGCGTGGTTTCCTGTTCCCCAGAAGTCTCCTTGTTCCTGTGTTTCCTGTTTGCTCCTGGTTCCTGACTCTGGCCTTGTTCCTGACTCCGCTGCTCTCCGTTCTCCTGATCCTGGCTCGTCTGACTACCCGCTCTGGTGACTGACCCCTGCTTGCCTCCTGGACTTTGCTTTTGGTTATTTCTTTGTTATTTATTAAATAAAGGTGTTTTTGCATCTAGATCTGTCTCTGTCTGGTTCCTGGTTCCTGACAGAGGTACAGCAAATAATAAAATGGAGACCTTATTGCAATGATTTTCTTGTGGGAATCAGGAGGTTGCTGCTTCTTCAATTCGTTTGATCATAAAGGGAAGAAGAAGAAACTCCAATGGCGTAGTATGCGACAAACAGAAAAAAAAAGCTTGGGTGTGGTGCGCTTTTAGTGGCGTTGATCCCCCACTAGTAGGATATTGGTGGTTTTGCTTCCAAAAGGTATCTCCATACACATAGGCGAAGTCGACTACTGCCTCTCGATGTTCGCAGACGATATCCTACTATCACTAGAACACCCACTCACCTCGGTACCAGCTCTTCTCCACCTGCTAAAAGAATTTGGAGACATTTCCTATTACAAATTAAATCAAGTAAAAACCCAAGCATTACCAATTGGCCTACCAACACACATGGTACAACAACTTTCACAATGTTATTAGTTTGCATCAGTCTTTCAGCGCTGGAACTAGAGTAGGTGAGAACTCCTCGTCGCCATCTTGGGCGCAGGAGCGCCATGCGCTTGCTTCCACATGCCTCCTATTGTCAGCCCGTAGGTAGGTTTGTCCAGCTTCGTTTTTTTTATTTTCATCCCAAGTGGCTCAGGATTACTAGGGGGGTCCCCCAGTCCGGGTAAGAGGTGAGTTATTAATATAAACTGCTTCATTCTTCGTGAAAAACCCGGAGCTGCAGGCTAGTACGACCACTCGTTGCAGAGGTCAAGCTCCACCCCCAAACTCCTCTACATTTTTAGGGTGTTACCCCTACGCATGCCCCTCTCTCTCAGTAGGCGCATATAAATATGTATATATGTATGTATATATATATATATATATATATATATATTATTGGTATGTTTCTTTTTCTAATTCAAAATATTGGTTCTATCAGTGTAAAAATTTTTATTATACAGTAAGCATACTCACATGCAGACACAGACAATCTCCCTGACACAAGCACACAAGTTCATGATACACAGGCGCACAGACAGACAATCTCATTGATACACATAATCTTATTGACATAAAAACACAAGCTCACTGATACACACAAATAGGCTCACTCACAGACAATCTCACTGACACACACAGACAAGCTTACTAGTACACACACACAAACTTAGTACAAACTCTGACACTAAAACAAGGTTAATACAGACAAACTCATTGGTATACAAACAAAAACTTACTACAGGCAAGCTTACTGTCACACAAACATAGGCTCACTACAGACAACCTCACTGACACACCCAAGCGCAGTGACACACACATGCTCACTACAGACAAGCTCACTGACACACATACACATATACACATGCTCACTTAGACACACATGCTTACTGCAGAAAAGCTAGCTGACACACACAAGCTCGCTCCCTACATTTGTTAATGGTTTAATGTTTTAGTACTTTGATTACATCCATGACTATCTATAAAGTACACAAAACACTAAATGTATCCCTAATGCATCAGAATAAAATGAATATTAGTCAACAAATAATGGCAGCCACAGATAATTTCAAGGAGCAAAGTCAGTACAATAATCGATGACTGCGTGAATCTGTGCCAAATGCGGAACTATTGTTGTAGAGATTAGCCACGATTGCCAGATGATATTTTTATATGTCAGCCTTTTACATTGATTGTTATTAAGAATATTTTTGTATTTTTCCTGAGATAGCTATGGAGCCAGCTTTTAGATTTCAATGGCATATTGTGACTCATTGAATGCTCCATGTGCCCCATTGATGCTCACATTAAACGCTATAAAGGTTTGTACAGGAGAAAATTGCTAAATTATCAGACACCTGTTCAGCGGCAGCTCAGTGCCATAGGAAGCACATTGTTACAAACAGTTCCAAGTGCAACCTGTTCGTGTGGTTTTTGTTACATTCCTGCTTATTCTAATTCCAGTCACAGACAGCACAGTCGTAGAAACCATCATTAAAAACTAATAAAATAAAATCTACCTTGGCCATAGTTAAGGTGTGAAAAGCAGTTGATTTTGAAGGGAAGTATTACAGTTGGGGACATTTTCTTTAATAATCATTAGAGGGATTAGTTTTTTTATTACAAACGTGGCACTTTACCAGAAATATTTTTCTTATTCTTCATGGAAATAAATGGCGCCAAATGGTTAATTTAGTCACAACAAACCATGATTGCCAGAGCAAGTATTAGTCTTGGGAATAGCTTGTAATATATTCATATTTTTTTTAAAACCAATACATTAAAATGTGCTAAGTCTTTAGAATCTGGCCCTTCCATAATGCCACAAGCTCTTTTGTTCTCCCAACATGGTGTCACAAGTCTTTCCATTTAAGTGCTAATCCTTAGTTATCCTTTGTCCACCTGCTCTAAAATAGCAGAGCAAATATTTTCTCCATATATAGATGTCCCCTATTGTCAGGAGGTTAGATAGAATGAAGGGGAGGGCTGGGTGGCCTTTGAGAGTTGATAAAGACCTCTTGGACCAGATTGAAACACATTCTCCTGTTCTCAGTCTGGTGAAATAATTTCTCCCACAGTCCGTGTCGTTTCATCATGCCACCCAAAAAGCCAGAACCAAAAAAAGTAGTAGAGGAACCCAAAGCAGCACCTCCACCTCCACCCCAACCAGAACCACCAAAAGAAATATTGTTTGACCCGACCTCTGTGACTGTAAGTATCTTCACGGATAGTACATAATGGTTAATGTTACATTTATGAGTAGTGAAGTAGCCACAGGTGCAGCTGGAATCCATTAAATTCAATGAACCGTGTGTCAGGCCAGCTGACTTTTAACTCTTTAATGTTATTAACGCCAGCGAGAGCAGATTTCCTGACAAAGTTAATAAAACAAAAACCTTAAATGACAGAGAGGTCTTGAAATTAGTATATGTTTATCAATGGGAGCTGTGTGTCTAGAAGAATGCTCATTCTGAAATAAAATGGATATTTTTTTTTTTTTAATTAACAAAACATGTTATATTAGCGTATTACTTTCAATGTTAAATGTGTTAAATGTGCAAGTGTTGGGAACATAAAGATCATGGTTTGTTTTGGGGTAAAATGTAAAATATTAGAATTGGGATTATAAAATTGACACTTTGATAAAACTATCACTGCATGATTAGTGTCCACACATCAGTACAAATTGCTCAGCATCAAGAAATGGAACAAGCTCGACAATTACATTTTATTTATTTATTACGTATTTGTAAGTCGTTTCTTTTGCTCATTGCTTGTTATATTAGTCATTATATAGTTTGATATCCACTATCCACTTATCATTGAGAGGTTCAGAATAATGTCACAGAATGAGTCTCTGGCGTCATCTCTGTGGCTTACGAGAAAAGTGTAAAGGCAATGTGAAATAAAATGTAACAATTATGACTTTAGATCGGCCTTATTTAACCCATTTATAAATTCTATGAACAGTGACGGCAGTAACACAAATACAGGGCCCCTATTTATTGTCGGAAATGTGTGTATCAATTATAAATGTTAGCCAGTGTTTGTTATGAATAAAATATGCATCACTGTAATGCCACCATCGTTTTAAGGAGCGATTAATAGATGTAAGTATCGAAGTCGATCTGCTCAGTGTTTCTGCTAGAGCAGATTCTATAGGGTATATTTACTAAACAGTGAACTTGTGTAAATTGAAAAATGAATGGAATAAAGTAGGCAAAAGTGTCTAAGCTTTGAATGATTTAGAGAATATTTCCAAACTGATGTTTTTTGTCTAAATGTTGCACTTTTATTTTCGTCTAGTTTTCTGTTTAATAAATAAACTTCTAAATATAATATTGATGTTCTGAGCGATTCTGCCTAATGTATAGCAGTGCTATATCTGTACCTTTCAAAATACAAGCAATCACAAACGGGTGGACAAACTGTGTCTTCACACATTTGTTGTTATGGAGTTCATTTTGATTTGATTTAAAATATTCATATTAACATCCTACTTATCCACTAAACAAGCTGTAATATTTAGGATAAATGAGTGTAGCGCATACATTTTCCAAATCAGATCATTTGATTTTATTTTTCTCTTCACCACAATTCTCCGTTAAGTGAAATAAGGCCGTAATATTATTTGTTCTCTTTGTAGTAGAATACAGTGATCTTTCGGCAATTTGAAGCGTATTTTCAGGGTATTGAGAGTGCCAAAAATAGTAGTAATGTACCAGAAATTGAAAAACATATCAAAACTGTCTGAATTGGCCCTTATTTTCACAACTACAGTCCTTTAAAATCAGTTCTCCAATTGTCCCAAATTACATTTTAGTAAACAGATCCACATTTTACCATCAGAAAACCAATTCAAAGAAACAGACCTAGCTTCCCCCCTCCTGAAATCAGCCGGTCTGTTAGCAGAAGGTGTCACACATTTGATAGCTTATCCTAATGATGAGATAAGTGAAATCATAGTGTCAGTATCAGACTGGATTAACAGAACACTCAGAAAGGTTAAGTGATGGGGGGTGATAAGCTACTTTAAGTGCACTAAGTATATAATGTGCAGACTTACAGCATGGTTACTCTAAAGCTCTAACAAGCTTGGAAATCTATCATTGCTAAAAGCCACTGCAGGCGTCAGAGAGCCGCAATATTTAGAAGCAATGCCATTAATCCTGTGTAGTTTCATTGCGCTTAGGAAAAGGTCATTTATATGGTAAAATGCACAAAAAGCATTTTGCTCATAGAAAAATGTTTTCATATCATAGATAAAAGCTATAGATGTGTCCAAAACGCTCTTTGCTATATATTACCTTGAAGTGATTGCTCCTAACGTGTTTGTAGAGAGTGCTATCCTATTGCACGTACAAATTTCAGACTATTCAATATTATTCATTTATCAAGGATACATAACAGCAAGGCGCACAAAAAAAAAAAAGGTTTAAAATAAAAAATAATGTTAATAAATAAAAAAATAAAATTAAATATATATATGTATATATATATGAGATACATATATTATATCTTATATATAACGTCATGCTAAGTATATTTTGTATTAATATATACAAATATTAATATAAAAATGCACTTAGAGTTAAATTACACATGTATATATATAATTTATATAATAACTGTATATGCACTCCTGGCTAAATTCTTAATGCCCGGTGCAGGTCTGGCAAAATCATGTAGATAGTAGGAAGGACCGCACTCCAAGATTTTCTTGTCCTGAGGAAAGCTCCATGTGGGGGCTGAAACGTTGATTTTTATATGGATTAAATAAAAGTTACATTTTATGTGAAAACTATCGCAAAGACCTTGGAGTGCGGTCCTACCTACTATCTATATATATATATATGTAATTTTATTCTAACTGTATTTTGATATTAATATATATATATATATATATATATATATATATATATATATACACAAACCTGATTACTTGATCCTAAATAATGATCAGTTGTTACAGGTAATTGACACCAGAAGGTCATAAATAATTGAATTGAAAGGCTATTGCCGGCAGCTATGACCTGTCCGTTAACACGTTACGCTGTTCTCTTTCTGACCTTTTATTCTTTCGCTTTGATTTCTCGTTGTGTTGTAATATTAAATGTTTGCTCTGAGGGCTTTATTTTTCATTATATCACAGTGTGTCCTCTCGTACTCTACCAAAAGTTCCAAAGTGACAAATTCAACCAGAACAAAAACAGCAATAAAAACCAGCCATAAAAACATTAAATTACTGCGTCATGCTTCAGAAATATGACAAAACAAAGCAATTGATGAAAAACAATATTTTATTCAAAATAACAGAATTGATATAACAAGTTAAAATGTTCTGTGGCAAACAATATTCTCAATCTGAAACTTGGGGTGGAAAAAAATCAAAAGGTTTTAAGTGAATGGTGAGTTTTCTGACCAAGAGATTCTCAATGCTATGGCGATCCTATTGGGAGAAAGTGAAATATCCCTTGTTGTCTGTAGAGCACGTAGCAGGGGCCGGGTAGGAATCGGAGTGCATATAATACACTCACAGGGCTATTCACTTAAAGGATTACTTTAAAGAAGCACTCCACTACCACCTGGTAAATAAATAAAAAATCACGGATTAGTAGATATCCCACCATAATCACGGATTAGTAGATATCCCACCTTAATCACGGATTAGTAGATATACCACCATAATCCCTGATTAGTAGATATCCCACCATAATCATGGATTAGTAGATATCCCACCATAATCACGGATTAGTAGATATCCCACCATAATAACTGATTAGTAGATATCCCACCATAATCACGGATTAGTAGATATCCCAGCATAATCACGGATTAGTAGATATCCCACCTTAATCAAGGATTAGTAGATATCCCACCTTAATCACTGATTAGTAGATATCCCACCATAATCACGGATTAGTAGATATCTCACCATAATCACGGATTAGTAGATATCCCACCTTAATCACTGATTAGTAGATATCCCACCATAATCACTGATTAGTAGATATCCCACCATAATCACAGATTAGTAGATATCCCACCTTAATCACTGATTAGTAGATATCCCACCTTAATCACGGATTAGTTGATATCCCACCATAATCACAGATTAGTAGATATCCCACCATAATCACGGATTAGTAGATATACCACCT
Organism: Pelobates cultripes; assembly: GCA_933207985.1. Classification (NCBI taxonomy): domain Eukaryota; kingdom Metazoa; phylum Chordata; class Amphibia; order Anura; family Pelobatidae; genus Pelobates; species Pelobates cultripes. Next base: position 8,352,680 of record OW240915.1, read on the forward strand.
TAATCATGGATTAGTAGATATACCACCATAATCACGGATTAGTAGATATCCCACCATAATCACTGATTAGTAGATATCCCACCTTAATCACGGATTAGTAGATATCCCACCTTAATCACGGATCAGTAGATATCCCACCATGATCACTGATTAGTAGATATCCCACCATAATCACTGATTAGTAGATATCCCACCATAATCACGGATTAGTAGATATCCCACCTTAATCACTGATTAGTAGATATCCCACCATAATCACGGATTAGTAGATATCCCACCTTAATCACTGATTAGTAGATATCCCACCTTAATCACGGATTAGTAGATATACCACCATAATCACGGATTAGTAGATATCCCACCTTAATCACGGATTAGTAGATATACCACCTTAATCACGGATTAGTAGATATATCTTCATGCACATATACATTGGGGGTATTTCTTAAAAGAGTTTGCAAAGGCTGCAGATCTTATGAACTGCAGCCTTAGTAAGCCCTCCCCTTTTTTCCTGGAAGAGACTTTCAGTCTCTCATTGAGAAGTCTCTGACTTGGTGGACAAGTCCATGCACACTGTTACGTGTGCGTGTGTTTATTCATGCATGCACACTTGTCTGCAACAGAGGAGCTGGTCTGATGTCTGTGAGGGAGGGGGAGGCAGGCACGGTCAAGCAGAGCGTGCCTGCCACTTCCATTAGCTCAGGGGAATTAACAGAAGTAGGAAGGAATCCTCCCTGGCGGTTTGATTGACAGCCAGGGGGGGGTTACCTAGTTAATTTATTTTTTTAGTTTCATTTCTCTGAGAAATTAGCACTTTTATAAACTTTGCTTAAACTAGGGTAATTGTCACCCACAAAGCACTTTAGCAAGCTGACGTGCTTTTTGGGTGCGGAGTGGTCCTTTAACCACCATGCTTTTTTAAGTGGTCATGGTGGTAGGAGTCTGGTAGTGCAGTCTTTCAGCTTGAAACACTGCATATACAGAGTAATCAGACCTTGTGTGACTTTGGCAGCCCAGAGCTGTGTGCCTAGGTGTTCTCTTTGACTCCGACCTCTCCTTCACGCCTCATGTTCAGTCTATCGCCAAATCCTGCCGCTTCCATCTCAAAAACATTGCGAGCATCCGCCCCTACTTAGAAGCGACTAAGGTGCTGGTCCATTCCACTGTCCTTTCTCGCCTTGACTACTGTAATCCACTTCTCAGTGGTCTTACGTGCTCCCAACTTGCGCCATTACAGTCCATAATGAATGCAGGGCGAGGCTCATCTTCCTGTCTGCCCGCACCTCCCACGCCTCACCCTTCTGTCAGTACCTACATTGGCTTCCTATTAGATATAGAGTTCAATTTAAAATTCTGGTTCTTGCTTTCAAATCTCTACATAATGCTGCTCCCACCGATCTATCCTCCTTTATACACAAGTATGTCCAGTCTAGGCCCTTACGCTCTGCTGAAGACTTACGTCTATCTTCTGTCCGTACTCCCACCTCTGATGCTCGCCTTCAAGATTTCTCGAGGGCTGCACCGTTCCTGTGGAACTCACTTCCCTCCTCCGTTAGATGCTCACCCAGTCTTCACTCCTTCAAAAAATCGTTAAAAACCCACTTCTTCATAAAAGCGTAGACAGTCTTGCAACTGTCACTAGTCTAATACTATCCTTACCTTTTTGTGTCATTTTACACCACTTCCTCTAGCATGTAAGCTCATTGAGCAGGGCCCTCAACCCCTCTGTTCCTGTGTGTCCAACTTGTCTGGTTACAACTACATGTCTGTTCGTCCACCCATTGTAAAGCGCTGCGGAATTTGATGGCGCTATATAAATAACATAATAATAATAATAATAATAATGGTAATTATCTACATGTTTAACATCTATTGTACCTGTCAAAAATGACCTCCCAAGCACTCAATAAACCCTTCTGTAACAAACTATTTAATTCCCCTACTTTAACCCTTTGTGTCACTATACCCCACTCCCTCTAGCATGTAAGCTCATCGAGCAGGGTCCTCAACCCCCTCTGTTCCTGTACGTCAGTGGTCTGATCTCAATTATGTGTCTGTTAGTCCACCCATTGTACAGCGCTACGGAATTTGTTGGCGCTATATAAGTAATAAAATAATAATAATAATTGTCAGCAGTCACTGCACACTAATAGGATACTATTGCAGACACAGCCTGCAAGGGGAGTCACGTGTGTCCACTCCCCGTTTTCAGCCCGTCCCACTTCTCAACCCCCTGCATTCAAATATTTTAAACTCCCACCCCCTCTCCCCGTCCTCTTGCCCTCTTGCCGGCACATGCACTCTGAGGCAGCTAAATGGTCCAATCAAAGGCTTCTCAATAAGAAGCCATTGATTGGATGGCATGTCGCCTGCTGTGGCATCAGTAGGAGGAGTGGAAAGTCATGCTGGATTCCAGGTAAGTAAACTATTTACATAGCAATTGTGGGGGGGAGTGGATAATAAGGCATAGGGCATTTATAGGGCATTATACTTATTTTAAAAATATTTTTAATATTTTTAAATTGAAAAAATCTATTTAAATTCTTACGTTAGTAAATAACCCTGTAACAATCATAACAGGTACAAATATGCATCGGCTTAAAAAAAACAACCAAATTTCTCAATTGAAATAAGTTAATAAGCTAATATCCTATAAATGCTGGCTGCAGATTGGCTGCAGTCCCCTGGCACAGTACCTCCATTCAGTGTCAAATCATATTCCAACAGTTTAACACTGGATGATGGTGCCAGGCTTTCCTTAGCTCCACCCCATTGGAGGTGCGGCCAAAGCAGAGATCACACACTTCCTTCTAGTCATACCAATTAACAGCTGCAATGTGCACGGTGATAGGTTGAAAGCAGTCAGCTGACACTCTCAGCCAATCACTGCTTTCTCATTAGCCCAAACAGTACAGGAGACAGGCTCCTGGGGACTCATGTTTAGCATTAAAACATAATTTTCACCTGTTAATTGTTGAATGAAAGGACAGTGCCAATGGTGAGATGAGGCAGTTATGGTGCTTTCAGTGTTCCTTTAAGTTATCTCTATATCTGTACAGATTCCACTGACTGCCTGGTCTCAGTACTTATGATGTTCACAGCAATTTGCCAAAGACCTATCAAAAAAAAAAAAAAAACAGAAATGAAACTAGACGTTCAAATTTCTTAATGGTCCCCTGTCTGTCCTCCTCTCCGTCAGATCCACTTTACCATGTTAAGCCAATAATAATTCCCAGAGAATGAAATGTTCTTTAATATTATTATATATTTCATGTTAACATATGTTAGTACTTCAGTCTCTCTGTGTCTGCACCACTAAATTTAATTCTGTAAGAAATAAATTCACATTCAATGCAATAAGGACAATATTTTCCCAATGCTTTTTTTAGAAAAAAGAAAAACCTTAATTTCAGCCAAAAATCCTTCAGATTCTGCCAGTGCTTACTGAGACCTTTCTTATATTGTTATTTTTCATTTTTGTTTTATAATTGGAAATATCTTACGATTACACAGAGCTGTAAAGTCAGTCCCTGATCGTATAGTTTCTATATAAATCCTGCACCAGTCTTTTATGATATTATTTCATATTAAATCAGCTCCGAGATTAATTCTATGGTTTTAACAATAAAACTGGAATTCCATTTATTTTTTCTCTTTTGAAACTGCCATTAAAACAAAATGTATAGATTTGTTTCCAAGTTGCATTGATTTATTCATCCTGTCTGTCCTCTAAATGCTATTTCCAATATCTAAAGGTAACATTACCACAACTCCTAAAATTTCAGCTGGACAACAAGGAACATTTTAATTTTAGTGCTGTGAGTGCGGTTACTAATAACCTATGCAACTAAACCGTATTATTGCTGTGGTGCTCTGATATACACTCAGACACATTACTGGGAGTATTATTGATGTGGAGCTCTGTTATACACTCAGACACATTACTGGGAGTATTATTGCTGTGGAGCTCTGTTATACACTCAGACACATTACTGGGAGTATTATTGCTGTGGAGCTCTGTTATACACTCAGACATTACTGGGAGTATTATTGCTGTGGAGCTCTGTTATACACTCAGACACATTACTGGGAGTATTATTGCTGTGGAGCTCTGTTATACACTCAGACACATTATTTGGAGTATTATTGCTGTGGAGCTCTGTTATACACTCAGACACATTACTGGGAGTATTATTGCTGTGGAGCTCTGTTATACACTCAGACACATTACTTGGAGTATTATTGCTGTGGAGCTCTGTTATACACTCAGACACATTACTGGGAGTATTATTGATGTGGTGCTCTGTTATACACTCAGACACATTACTGGGAGTATTATTGCTGTGGAGCTCTGTTATACACTCAGACACATTACTGGGAGTATTATTGCTGTGGAGCTCTGTTATACACTCAGACACATTACTGGGAGTATTATTGCTGTGGAGCTCTGTTATACACTCAGACACATTATTTGGAGTATTATTGCTGTGGAGCTCTGTTATACACTCAGACACATTACTGGGAGTATTATTGCTGTGGAGCTCTGTTAACACTCAGACACATTACTGGGATTATTATTGCTGTGGAGCTCTGTTATACACTCAGACACATTACTGGGAGTGCCATTGCTGTGGAGCTCTGTTATACACTCAGACACATTACTGGGAGTATTATTGCTGTGGAGCTCTGTTATACACTCAGACACATTACTGGGAGTATTATTGCTGTGGAGCTCTGTTATACACTCAGACACATTACTGGGAGTATTATTGCTGTGGAGCTCTGTTATACACTCAGACACATTACTGGGAGTATTATTGCTGTGGAGCTCTGTTATACACTCAGACACATTACTGGGAGTATTATTGCTGTGGAGCTCTGTTATACACTCAGACACATTACTGGGAGTATTATTGCTGTGGAGCTCTGTTATACACTCAGACACATTACTGGGAGTATTATTGCTGTGGAGCTCTGTTATGCACTCAGACACATTACTGGGAGTATTATTGCTGTGGAGCTCTGTTATACACTCAGACACATTACTGGGAGTATTATTGCTGTGGAGCTCTGCTATACACTCAGACACATTACTGGGAGTGCCATTGCTGTGGAGCTCTGTTATACACTCAGACACATTACTGGGAGTATTATTGCTGTGGAGCTCTGTTATACACTCAGACACATTACTGGGAGTATTATTGCTGTGGAGCTCTGTTATACACTCAGACACATTACTGGGAGTGCCATTGCTGTGGAGCTCTGTTTTATTCACTCAGATACACCAACAATATGGAACTCCAGAAAAGAGGGACAGGGGGATTTGGGCCAAAAATAGGTATGTTCCTTCCTAAACAGGGACAGCTGGGAAGTATGCATTGCTAAGAAAATATAATACAGGTTTGTGCTCATTTAAATAAAGTTTCTATCAGATTGAATTTTGAATAATTAGGGTATAATTAGGGCTTAAATGCTATTCACACAATTGTGGGAAAATGGGACCCAAGTTACTATTGTGGACTTAATTGGTTTTCATTTACTTTACTTTTAGTTAATAATACTTAAAATAATAATAATACAAAATATTTTTTTTTCTGCTAAAAAATGTGAATGTTCCCATTTTACACCACGATGGATGAGATAATGGGTTCGGAGAGGGATTGCAAGCTTTCTTACTATGTCAGTTTGAAAGATTCATTCTTCCCACATTCTTTTTGACTTTTCTAGTCTACATTTTGTAACTTAGTTTTCAATTCTACAACTCAGTGTTTAATGAACAAACTCCAGAATTATTCGCTAATCAGGAAATCACAGAAATGCATTAGGAATTGGCCCTCATCACCTCTTCTTTCTCTAAGTAAAGTTAGTTTTGCTAAATTTATCTGTACAGCTCGTTCAGTCAGAGTAAAAACCCTACATGGAATAAAATCTCCAGAATAGGTTATTATCCAGCTTTTCCAGATTTGCAATCCCCTTGTCAATGTTCTTTGTTTTCCAGTTTAGTAAATAAAGCCAAATCTTTAGTAACAACATACCGTAAGATCACACACGTGACATTTGAACATGTCTATGTCTTATCTAACCTGGCTTGATGTAGGATAGACTTTGACATAACAGTTCTGAATAATCTAACAGAGCTATTCAACAACAATGTGCAATGTAAATGTGCAATGTCAATCAGCAGTGGCAAAGGTCAGTAAGGTTTTGTTATGTATGAAAAAGGACTTTAATTCACGGGATGAGAATATCATTTTGCCTCTTTATAAATCACTGGTAAGACCCCATATTGAATATGCTGTGCAATTTTGGGCACCTGTTCTAAAGAAAGATATTATGGCACTAGAAAAAGTGCGGAGGCGGGCTACAAAATTAATAAAAGGAATGGAACATATCATAATTATAAGTTTGGTTTAAGTAACAAAAGACTTATACCAATAAGTGGAGCACTCCAACACGTATATAGCTTACCAAGTGATATCCCACTCAATGGTAAAGTATAGGGTACATGTTAAGGAAAAAATACAAGAAAGAACAATATAGTGCAGACGGTATTTCCAAATGTCAATTTAACTGTGATAGTAGTATCAAAATAAATTGAACACTCACATTTTAAGGAGCCTGTATGTAAAAAACACTGGCTCCGTATTATGGCTTGTGTGCTAATTAGGGTAGCACCACCCGTCTCCTTCAGTGTTTGGTGATTCTCGAAGACAAAAACAGGGAAAGCGAACCAATGTGTAGATATTGTTTCTGGTAACACAATATTATATAAGTAAATAGTGTGCTCACCTGGTCCTGAGCCTGTGGGTCCCAGCTCTAGGTATATAGGTACTGTGCCAATTGGAATGGGGATGGCACTACCCCTGGAAGATTCTCTTGAGGCTCCAAAAGGACTTAAGCAAAGGTATTAAATAAAATTCGTAAATTTATTCAAATATAAAAAACAGTAAAAAATCTAATAAAAACAATGGGTATAAAAGTCCTTAATAAAAAGTCCTTTTTTAAGTAGCCAATACGCGTTTCACTCCTTTGTGGAGCTTCCTCAGTCAGCTGTGATGTTAGTCCTCTGGATCTTCCATTTTAAGTGTTTTTTGGGGTCCTCCCCTTTAATGAGTTTAGTCCATACTGGCCAATCACAATAAAGTTTACATCTTCTTTATATGGTGAATTATGTATATGTCCCTTTAATAGGGTTGAACTTTTGGCGCCTTTATTGTCTATAGATTTCATTGGTGGCCTGTGGTGGTTGGCGGAAATGGTCCGCATGCGTCCGGGCGGTTGGCGGAAGTGACGTCACTGACCCATGTGATCGCCACTTCGCCGCTGCCTGGAAGTTCCCCTGCACCCCGGTCACGTGGCACATCATACTTGCGTGTATGCCGGGGGGAGGGATGTGCTGAGACAGTTCATGACCACGTCGGCACGCCCTGCCCTTCAGGCGTGCCGGAGTGGTCACGGACTCCCTCCTCTGCCCTTCAGCTGATAGATGCCGTGTGTGCTGAATACACACGGAGCTAGGGCTAGGAGGTGTCACTGAAAATAGATAAATGGAACATATCAGCTATGAAGAAAGACGAACAAATTTAAACCTATTTAGTTTAGAAAAACATCGCCTGAGAGGGGCCAATACAAACCATTGTGTCGAAATCTATTCACAAACCGGACTTTACATAGGACACAAGGTTGGGCGTTTAGACTGAAAGAAAGAAGATTTTGTCTAAGGCAAAGGAAAGGTTTTTTTACTGTAAGAACAATAAGGATGTGGAATTCTCTGCCTGAAGAAGTCCATACAGATGTTCAAACAGCAACTAGATGAATACTTGCAAAACAGAATATTCAAGGATATAATCTTTCAATGTAGGGTAATAACTGCTTGATCCAAGGATAAATCTGACTGCCATTCTGGGGTCAAGAAGGAATTTTTTTCCTAGTTTGTTGCAAAATTGGAAGCGCTTCAAACTGGGTTTTTTTGCCTTCTTTTGGATCAACAGCAAAAAACAAATGTGAGGAAGGCTGAACTCGATGGACGCAAGTTTCTTTTCAGCTATGGAACTATGTAACTATATTCATTCAAAGTGAATTGCAAATGTAAAGTCAGAGTAGGTACACTGAAAGTATCGCTGATCTTAGATCATTTTTGATAATTTTTTAATACTTATTTGGAATTCTCACTTTAGTGAATGACTTTGATAGACTTATTTAAAATGATTTATGAAGGATTTTGTGCATAGACACTATTTTAGATCTTATTCACACGATATTGTGCACAGTTTTCTTTCTGTTCTAGTCTAGAAATCCTGTTTCCCACCATTTTTACTCCCCGATCAATCCATCTCCCGCCAGTCTTGCTTTACTGCGTCAAACGGTAGCTGGCTCTGGTATCACTAAATCAGCATCTTATGTTTCACAATGCCATGTCCCGCTGATTGTGGGCTGAATGTAGCTTGGCATTTGTTAAACACATCTGAATAAATACATATTTCATAGAGTTGGGAAACTCCAGCATTCTGAGCTGAAACCACAAAGTACTCGGTTTACGATTCAGTGTGATTGATGCGTATAATTAAACCAGCTTTCCATACTGTTATTTGGATACTATGCGGCTGGTTTACCTGAGAACGTTACATTTTCTCTCTGCTGTTCAGACACAGTTATGCCAAAATGCATTTTACTAGTTGGCGTATCTGTGTTGAATTGGCAGAAAGAAAGCTTCTGACCAGAGCAGAGGAAAATAAATGATGAGATGCATTTGGCAGCTTGAAGATCCATCATTGTGATTGGATTGATCAGCTAGTCTGGCCTTAAATTTGAAATTCACTTTGTACGGTGCGCCTATATCATATCACATTATATCACAAGCTTATGGGCAACGAAGGGTCAACCTGCTAAAGGTAAAAAATACAAACAAAAAAAGCCCTGAGAAATTAGAGACTTACAGAAATATCCGATGGTCCATTATTATTATAGAGACGGATTAATTTATGCTTTTATTTGAATGAAGTGGGTGAAAGATAAAGAAGTCCAATGTATGCCCTTTAGTGATGAAACGTGGATGGTATTGAAATTGTCTGACAACTAATTCCCCATTTCACACTTATTGTGCTAAAAGTGACTCTAAATGCATTTAAAGCACTCACACCCTCTGTGTAATTGACTTCCTTCGCTCAGCTCTGATTAAATCTCAATTTTAGCTCCAGCTGGACCCAACGTCGTTCAATATCCTCTTTTATTAAATAAGTAATTTTTTTTCAACGTTTATATTCGTAGAAAAGGATGATGGCACTATACGTGATTGCGACCTTTCACTTACTTTGTTCAAATCTTCAATATACTCTTCATATCTGCAACAAAATGGTAATCTGAGTGAGCTCAGAAAGCAGAAGCTTTAAAAAGGATATTTTAAACACTGGGCCAGATATTGTAGAAATTATCTACAGCAAGCACGTCAAACTCAAATGCTAACACGGGCCAAATAAATAAGGTTTACGTTTATGTGGGCACCAAAAAAACAAAAAACTTCAGTTTCCATAGTAACGTAGGTTTATTTAGAAAAGTACAGTATAAAAAAAGTATGGATGTCCTCACGCTCGTAGGGCTTCAAAGAAAACAAAAGAGCAAATTTATTTTAAGGAGTCGGCATTTGCATATAACTAATGTTTAAGTCCAACTACTTTGACATATTAAGAAAAGTTTGGTAATGGGACTGAAATGGTGAATGTATGCTGTTGCACAGCTCTAAAAAACAAGTTACGTTATCGTGTTGATTTTGAAGTCCTATGAGTGTGTTCTTCACTTTGGCTGAGATCATCAAACTTGATGATCTCAGCCAATCCAATGCTTTCCCTTAGGAAAGCATTGGATTGGCCTCCATGTAGACCCAATCTAATACACTGCCCCTCCCCCAATGTAACACACTGCCTCCTCCCTCTCCAAATTAATGCACCACCCTCCCCTCCCCCTAATTTAACACACTGCCCCCTCCCTCCACTCTAATACACAGGCCCAATCCCTCCCCCAATTTAATACACAGGTCCGCTCCCTCCCTCAAATTAATACACAGCTCTCCCTCCCCAATTTAATACACTGGCACCCTCCCTCCGCAAAATTAATACAGTGCTCCCTCCCTCCCTTAAATTAATACACTGCCCACTCCCTCCCCCAAATTAATATATTACCCCCTCCTCCCTTAAATTAATATACTGCCCCCTCCCTCCCTTAACTTAATATACTGCTCCCTCCCTCCCTCTAATGAATACGTTACCCCCCTCATAAATTTAACACACTACACAGGAAGGTCCCCCAAGCCTCTCTTCTCCTACCTTAAGATAAGTCGCCCGTCCTCCAGTTGCAGCTCTGCTCAATCAAGCCAGACACTCCTCTAACTCTGCGAGCAGGAGGGAAAGGGAATGGCTGGCCTGCTCTGCAGACAGACAGACACTCTACCCTCTTGTGGCCGTGGGAGGTAAGGCAAGAATCAGACAGGAAATACCTTTCATGTCTTGCGGCTGGTTGCATCCATAGCACAAAGCGGCCCCAACTTTGACATGTTTGATATACAGCAATACCCCCTCACTGCCCTCTGTCACTGCTCACTCATGATGTGGGACAGAGTGAGAGTCATTAATAAAATAAGGAGACACGGACACAGACTGACACAGAAAAAGATAAACATGGAAAGAAATATGATATGACTATAAGATGGAAAAAAAACAAGAATGGCTAAGAGAGGGAGAGAGAAAAATTGCTAAAGTATAAAATCATTATTATTGCATTGTTATTGTGTCATTGTATCTTTGTCATTGTGTCATTGTTTCTGTGTCTCTCTGTCATTGTGTCAGTGTATCTGTCATTTTGTCACTATTTCTCTGTATCTCTGTCATGTTGTCACTCTCTCTCTCTGTATCTCTATTATTGTGTCATTTTATCTTTGTTTCTCTGCATTGTGCAATTGTATCTCTGTTATTGTGTCATTTTATCTTTGTTTCTCTGCATTGTGCAATTGTATTTCTGTTATTGTGTCATTTTATCTTTGTTTCTCTGCATTGTGCAATTGTATCTCTGTTATTGTGTCATTGTATCTTTGTCTCTCTGTGGTTCTGTCTTTCATTATTGTTTTAGATCTCTATCTGTGTAGTTTTTACATCATATCCACGTGTGATCACGGTGTCATTCTAGCTTTGTCTCTTAGTGCCTCACCTATCTCATTTCGGTCTGTACGAGACTGAGTTACAAATCCAGGCAGATACTGAGATAAACTGGAGAGCGAGACTCGGACACAGATAGAATGAAAGAAAGCAGGCTAACCAGGGGAGAGAGAGATAACATGGAAAATAGACGCAACAAGAGAGAATATGGGGTGAAGAACTCAATAGCAGCTCTGATCTAATGTGTAGATATTAGACTCTCCATAGCAATGAGACTTTATCATGGAGATTCTCCCCAAATCCTGAACACTTTGCAGACTGTAATCCGAACTAGTTTACTGTTTCAGTTTTTATTTACATAATGGAGGTGAAATAAAATGCTTATTCCCTTACTGCAGAGATCTAGCAGAATATCATTTTGGAGATTAATCTGGGGTGCATTTGAAGCCTCTCAAGTGTTGAACTCATTTAATGAATTTAATTTCTTTCATAGAAAGGCAGCTTCTGGTGCACCCGGAAATCATTTAGTAGGAATTGTTTCACTTTTGTAAACTCAGAATAAGAATGCAGAACAAATCACACTTTGGGGATTGGTGAAATAATACGTCTTAAAACCCATTGCTGTTCTATTATTATTATTATTTATTTATTTTTAATATCCCCTCTCTTCACACACATCTTATGTTATATTTGCATTATAGTTTCTTTAATGGTTTCACCAGAAATATCTTGTGAATAGTTTTTGGTTTATTTTTAATATTTAAAAAAGTTTGTTGATTTGTGAGATACATTCGATAGCTGCTGCTGCTGATGTACGCTGGGAAACTCAGACCAGGTATTCCAGTGCTACATAAAGCCAATCTTGTCACAGTAAATCTTTTAGCCACCTGCATAACCTACATCATGGGTTGAAAACCTTTGGAACTCCACATATTACGGACTACATCTCCCACAATGTTATTATGGCTGTAATTCTGACAAATCATTAGCGGAGATGTAGCCCACAAAATCTGGAGTGCTCAAGGTTTCCTTCCACTGACTTACTTCAACCAGCTGAAAAAATTGCCACGTGATATATAGAAACTAATAGTACAGTACAACTTATAGACACTGGTGGCACAGTACAACTTATAGACACTGTTGGCACAGTAATTAATATAGACATCGATGGCACAGTATATCATATAACCACTGGTGGCACAGTATGTAATATAGACACTGATGGCACAGTATATAATATAACCACTGTTGGCACAGTAATTAACATAGACATTGATGGCACAGAATATCATATAACCACTGGTGGCATAGTATGTTATATAGACACTGGTGGCACAGTATATAATATAACCACTGGTGTCACAGTAATTAATATAGACATCGATGGCACAGTATATTATATAACCACTGGTGTCACAGTAATTAATATAGACATCGATGGCACAGTATATCATATAACCACTGGTGTCACAGTAATTAACATAGACATTGATGGCACAGAATATCATATAACCACTGGTGGCACAGTATATTATATAGACACTGGGGGCACAGTATAACATATAGACACTGGTGGCACAGTACATCATATAACCACTGGTGGCACAGTATATTATATAGACACTGGTGGCACAGTATATTATATAGACACTTATGGCACAGTACAACTTATAGACACTGGTGGCACAGTGCATCATATAACCACTGGTGGCACAGTGCATCATATAACCTCTGGTGGCACAGTAATTAATATAGACATCGATGGCACAGTATATCATATAACCACTGGTGGCACAGTAATTAATATAGACATTGATGGCACAGAATATCATATAACCTCTGGTGGCACAGTATATTATATAGACACTTATGGCACAGTACAACTTATAGACACTGGTGGCACAGTGCATCATATAACCACTGGTGGCACAGTGCATCATATAACCTCTGGTGGCACAGTATATTATATAGACACTGGTGGCACAGTATATCATATAGACACTGATGGCACAGTACAACTTATAGACATGGGTGGCACAGTATATTATATAGACACTGGTGGCACAGTACAACTTATAGACACTGGTGGCACAGTGCATCATATAACCACTGGTGGCACAGTGCATTATATAACCTCTGGTGGCACAGTAATTAATATAGACATCGATGGCACAGTATATCATATAACCACTGGTGGCACAGTAATTAATATAGACATTGATGGCACAGTATATTATATAACCTCTGGTGGCACAGTATGTAATATAGACACTGGTGGCACAGTATATTAGATAACCACTGGTGGCACAGTAATTAATATAGACATCGATGGCACAGTATATCATATAACCACTGGTGGCACAGTATGTAATATAGACACTGATGGCACAGTATATAATATAACCACTGTTGGCACAGTAATTAACATAGACATTGATGGCACAGAATATCATATAACCTCTGGTGGCACAGTATATTATATAGACACTGGTGGCACAGTATATTATATAGACACTTATGGCACAGTACAACTTATAGACACTGGTGGCACAGTGCATCATATAACCACTGGTGGCACAGTGCATCATATAACCTCTGGTGGCACAGTAATTAATATAGACATCGATGGCACAGTATATCATATAACCACTGGTGGCACAGTAATTAATATAGACATTGATGGCACAGAATATATCTGGTGGCACAGTATATTATATAGACACTTATGGCACAGTACAACTTATAGACACTGGTGGCACAGTGCATCATATAACCACTGGTGGCACAGTGCATCATATAACCTCTGGTGGCACAGTAATTAATATAGACATCGATGGCACAGTATATCATATAACCACTGGTGGCACAGTAATTAATATAGACATTGATGGCACAGTATATCATATAACCACTGGTGGCACAGTATATCATATAGACACTGATGGCACAGTATAACATATAGACACTGGTGGCACAGTACATCATATAACCACTGGTGGCACAGTATATTATATAGACACTGGTGGCACAGTATATCATATAGACACTGATGGCACAGTACAACTTATAGACATGGGTGGCACAGTATATTATATAGACACTGGTGGCACAGTACAACTTATAGACACTGGTGGCACAGTGCATCATATAACCACTGGTGGCACAGTGCATTATATAACCTCTGGTGGCACAGTAATTAATATAGACATCGATGGCACAGTATATCATATAACCACTGGTGGCACAGTAATTAATATAGACATTGATGGCACAGTATATTATATAACCTCTGGTGGCACAGTATGTAATATAGACACTGGTGGCACAGTATATTAGATAACCACTGGTGGCACAGTAATTAATATAGACATCGATGGCACAGTATATCATATAACCACTGGTGGCACAGTATGTAATATAGACACTGATGGCACAGTATATAATATAACCACTGTTGGCACAGTAATTAACATAGACATTGATGGCACAGAATATCATATAACCTCTGGTGGCACAGTATATTATATAGACACTGGTGGCACAGTATATTATATAGACACTTATGGCACAGTACAACTTATAGACACTGGTGGCACAGTGCATCATATAACCACTGGTGGCACAATGCATCATATAACCTCTGGTGGCACAGTGCATCATATAACCACTGGTGGCACAGTGCATCATATAACCTCTGGTGGCACAGTATATTATATAGACACTTATGGCACAGTACAACTTATAGACACTGGTGGCACAGTGCATCATATAACCACTGGTGGCACAGTGCATCATATAACCTCTGGTGGCACAGTAATTAATATAGACATCGATGGCACAGTATATCATATAACCACTGGTGGCACAGTAATTAATATAGACATTGATGGCACAGTATATCATATAACCACTGGTGGCACAGTAATTAATATAGACATTGATGGCACAGTATATCATATAACCACTGGTGGCACAGTATATCATATAGACACTGATGGCACAGTATAACATATAGACACTGGTGGCACAGTACATCATATAACCACTGGTGGCACAGTATATTATATAAACACTGGTGGCACAGTATATCATATAGACACTGATGGCACAGTACAACTTATAGACATGGGTGGCACAGTACATCATATAATCACTTAGTGGGAAGGTAAACCAGGAAATTAAAAAATAAGAAAAGAGCATTTAAATCAGACAAATCAGAGGCATTCTATATAAGACCTAAGTAAATTAATAATGAATGCAAAGAGGTATTTTAATTGGCTAAGCTAGAAAATGAGAAAGTGATAGCCGAAGAAAGCAAAATCCCTAACCCCAAAAAATGTTTAACTACATAAATACTAAAAAAAAACAAAACTTTAGTGTAAGTACACTGAAAGCAGAGATGAGCGTGTTAGTTAATGAAGACCAGGAAAAGGCAGAAATTTGAATTAACATTGTTTCCTCAGTATATTTATTAAGGAAGAACTTATGTCAAGAGGCATGCAAATGATCTTTCAGGATTGGAGGTGTGGTTCCTATATTTAAAAAGGGTTCAAAATCTTTGCTTTGAAATTATAGACCTACAAGCTTACATAGAAACATAGAATGTGACGGCCCATCTAGTCTGCCCAATTTTCTAAATCCTTTCATTAGTCCCTAGCCTTATCTTATAGTTAGGATAGCCTTATGCCTATCCCACGCATGCTTAAACTCCTTTACTGTGTTAACCTCTACCACTTCAGCTGGAAGGCTATTCCATGCATCCACTACCCTCTCAGTAAAGTAATACTTCCTGATATTATTTTTAAACCTTTGTCCCTCTAATTTAAGACTATGTCCTCTTGTTGTGGTAGTTTTTCTTATAATTATTATTATTATTATTGCCATTTATATAGTGCCAACAGATTCCGTAGCAATTTACAATATTATTAGAGGGGGGATTTAACTATAAATAGGACAATTAGAAGAAAACTTACAGTTGAAGAGGGCCCTGCTCAAACGAGCTTACAGTCTATAGGAGGTGGGGTGTAAAACACATTAGGACAGGAAATTGCAGTCAAATTAGGTGGAAGTGAGGCAGAGCTGCCCTTTAGGAGAGCAAGGGACAGGTATGTAAGGTAGAGCCGTACGGCCATATGGGTGCGAGCAGCGGACAGAAGGTGGTCACGGGCAGAGCGGAGAGACCGAGAAGGGGCATACCTATGGATCGGTGAGGAGATTATTCAGTGCTTTATAGGTATGGGTTAGCACTTTGAATTGACTCCTATAGTATACAGGAAGCCAATGTAAGGACTGACAGAGGGGTGAGATGTGAGAGGACCAATTAGGAAAGAGTTACAATAGTCCATGCGAGAGATTACTAGAGTATGGACAAGCTCTTTAGTAGCATCTTGTGTAAGAAAGTGGCGGATCCGGGCGATGTTTTTGAGGTGGAATTGGCATGATTTGGCAACAGACCGGATGTGAGACTCAAAGGTGAGGCCAGAATCAAAAGTAACACCAAGACAACGCTTGTAAGGTTGGATACCGCCAATCTGAAGGGAGAGCGAGAGAGGAGGATTAATATTAGGAGGAGGAAAGACAAGAAGTTCTGTTTTGGAAAGATTCAGTTTCAGAAAGCCGGAGGACATGCAATCAGAGATAGAATAAAGGTAAGAGGTGACACGTTGCAGGACATCAGGGGAGATGTCCGGGCAGGAGAGATATATCTGGATGTCGTCAGTGTACAGGTGGTATTGGAATCCGAAACAGGTAATAAGTTTGCCAAGAGAGGCAGTGTAAAGAGAAAATAGAAGGGGACCAAGGACAGAGCCTTGGGGGACTCCAACTGAGACAGGATGAAGGGAGGAGGTATCATTAGAAAAGGAGACACTGAATGAGCATTGGGAGAGATAAGAGGAAAACCACGAGAGGACAGAGTCACAGAGACTGAGTGATTTAAGAGTTTGGAGAAGGAGAACATGATCAACAGTGTCAAAAGCAGCGGAGAGGTCAAGAAGAATTAGTATGGAGTAGTGACCTTTGGATTTAGCTCTGATAATGTCATTAGTGACTTTGATAAGGGCAGTCTCAGTAGAGTGGAGGGGGCGGAAGCCATACTGAAGAGGGTCAAGGAGAGAGTTGGAGTTGAGAAAGAAGGCCAGATGGGTGAAGACTAGTCTTTCAAGAATCTTTGAGGAAAAAGGGAGCAGGGATATAGGACGATAGTTAGAAGGGAAGGATGGGTCGAGACATGGTTTCTATAGGATGGGTACTACAGTAGCATGTTTAAGGACAGCAGGAACAGTGCCAGAAGAAAGAGAGCAGTTGAAGATGTGTGTTCTTCTTTTAAATAGTCTCCTCCTTTACTGTGTTGTTTCCCTTTATGTATTTAAATGTTTCTATCATATCCCCCCTGTCTCGTCTTTCCTCCAAGCTATACATGTTAAGATCCTTTAAACTTTCCTGGTAAGTTTTATCCTGCAATCCATGAACCAGTTTAGTAGCCCTTTTCTGAACTCTCTCTAAGGTATCAATATCCTTCTGAAGATACGGTCTCACCAGTGTTCTGTACAATGGCATGAGCACTTCCCTCTTTCTACTGCTAATACCTCTCCCTATACAACCAAGCATTCTGCTAGCATTTCCTGCTGCTCTATTACATTGTCTGTCTACCTTTAAGTCATCAGAAATAATCACTCCTAAATCCCTTTCCTCATATGTTGAGGTTAGGACTCTATCAAATATTCTGTACTCTGCCCTTGGGTTTTTACGTCCAAGATGCATTATCTTACACTTATCCACATTAAATGTGGCTGCAAAAGTATTTAAAGGGTTTTAAGGGATAGGTTTTAGGAATTCATTGGAAAGAACATTATTATAAGCAAAAAGCAGTATGGTTTTATGAAATTATAGGACTTAAATATAG
The DNA here is from genome assembly GCA_933207985.1 of Pelobates cultripes. Lineage (NCBI taxonomy): Eukaryota > Metazoa > Chordata > Amphibia > Anura > Pelobatidae > Pelobates > Pelobates cultripes. Next base: position 8,370,728 of record OW240915.1, read on the forward strand.
GACTTTAAGGGACACTATAGGCACCCGGATCACTTCAGCTTATTGAAGTGGTCTGGATGCACTGCCCCAGGTCCCTTAACCCTGCAACGCTGGTGGGTTAACTCCACCTCTAGTGGCTGTCTATTAGACACAAGTTTATTTTCCTGGCACTATAGTTTCCCTTTAAATCAGTTTTGTTTCTAACTGTGTAGTCCCATCCACACCTCCCCTGGCTGTGACTGACACCACCTGCATGAAAAAAAAAAAAGTTTTATTTTAAATCAGATATTAACTTACTTTTTGTGACGGTACTTACCTTATCTGGGGGCCAGCCACACGCAGCTCAATCTTCCCTTCTGAGCAGGCCACGTGCACTTACCACAAAGAGCGCTCATGCGGCCCGCCTGACACTAGGAACACGGCTCGCGTCACGACGTGGGCCAATCAAATGTAAGACTTCCCTAGCCCTATCCACTTTGCCCTATCGTGGTTTCTGTTTCAGTGCCCTTTAGTGTGTTCCTTGATCTATTGTGTTTATTCTGGTATTAACCTTGGCTTTGTATCTGACTCTGAATTTATCTTTAACCCTTTCTTGTCTTGTTTGCCTGTCTGATTTATTACCGTGTACCTGACTCTGGCTAGTTCTTGAAGAACTGTCCACGAATTTGTAATGGGAACACCTCTCTTCCCAAGTTTGCTCTGTATGCAAGCATGTCAAGGCTTCAAACCTATGCAGTTACAGTGGCTAGGACACAAAACTGCAACCCCCCCCCCACCCCCATTTAACAGTTTAAGTGCCACACTGTTCTTGATGTTAAAAAAGCACAATTATTAGAATCATAATAGAGTAACAAAGACTTTTATACTGGTATTCTTGTCAAATCGCATTTATTTAAGGAATATAAGAAAGGTTACAAATTGTAAGACTGGAAAAAATGACAAATATTTTGTAGAGAATAATAAGCAGGGTATGGTGTTTCCAATTAGACACAGAGACATTTTTCCCTTGAGATTGTTTTACAATGAATAATTTAGAAGGATGTGGGATCATGTTTATGTGTGCTTTCGAACATAAAATGTCTTCTCCAGACTGACTCATAAAGAGAAAATATGTTATTAAGCCATGTTCTTCTAGGTGACAAGCGTTATTATATTTTTGTGTTGAGCATTTTGGGTAAGGATAGGGAAGTACCTGCTCCTCTAAATAAACTGAGATTTATAGTCAGGATAAAACAATTCCAAGCTCAGGATATCTGTGGTGAAACTGAAAAATACACCTGATAGCACTATATAAATAAAATATACATACACTGTATACCTACTGCACTTACTGTACCTCCCTCTACTGTAATGTAACCTGTAAAGTGCTGAGTACACCTGTTAGCGCTATATAAATAAAATATACATACACTGTATACCTACTGCACTTACTGTACCTCCCTCTACTGTAATGTAACCTATAAAGTGCTGAGTACACCTGTTAGCGCTATATAAATAAAATATACATACACTGTATACCTACTGCACTTACTGTACCTCCCTCTACTGTAATGTAACCTATAAAGTGCTGAGTACACCTGTTAGTGCTATATAAATAAAATATACATACATTGTATACCTACTGCACTTACTGTACCTCCCTCTACTGTAATGTAACCTGTAAAGTGCTGAGTACACCTGTTAGCGCTATATAAATATAATATACATACACTGTACACCTACTGCACTTACTGTACCTCCATCTACTGTAATGTAACCTGTAAAGTGCTGAGTACACCTGTTAGCACTATATAAATATAATATAAACACTGTACACCTACTGCACTTACTGTACCTCCATCTACTGTAATGTAACCTGTAAAGTGCTGAGTACACCTGTTAGCGCTATATAAATAAAACATACATACACTGTATACCTACTGCACTTACTGTACCTCCCTTTACTGTAATGTAACCTGTAAAGTGCTGAGTACACCTGTTAGTCCTAAATAAATAAAATATACATACACTGTATACCTACTGCACTTACTGTACCTCCCTCTACTGTAATGTAACCTGTAAAGTGCTGAGTACACCTGTTAGCGCTATATAAATAAAATATACACACACTGTATACCTACTGCACTTACTGTACCTCCCACTACTGTAATGTAACCTGTAAAGTGCTGAGTACACCTGTCAGCGCTATATAAATAAAATATACATACACTGTATACCTACTGCACTTACTGTACCTCCCTCTACTGTAATGTAACCTGTAAAGTGCTGAGTACACCTGTTAGAACTATATAAATAAAATATACATACACTGTATACCTACTGTACTTACTGTACCTCCCTCTACTGTAATGTCACCTGTAAAGTACTGAGTACACCTGTTAGCACTATATAAATAAAATATACATACACTGTATACCTACTGCACTTACTGTACCTCCCTCTAGTGTAATGTAACCTGTAAAGTGCTGAGTACACCTGTTAGCGCTATATAAATAAAATATACATACACTGTATACCTACTGCACTTACTGTACCTCCCTCTACTGTAATGTAACCTGTAAAGTTCTAAGTACACCTGTTAGCGCTATATAAATAAAATATACATACACTGTATACCTACTGCACTTACTGTACCTCCCCCTACTGTAATGTAACCTGTAAAGTGCTGAGTACACCTGTTAGCACTATATAAATATAATATAAACACTGTACACCTACTGCACTTACTGTACCTCCATCTACTGTAATGTAACCTGTAAAGTGCTGAGTACACCTGTTAGCGCTATATAAATAAAATATACATACACTGTATACCTACTGCACTTACTGTATCTCCCTCTACTGTAATGTAACCTGTAAAGTGCTGAGCACACCTATTAGCGCTATATAAATAAAATATACATACACTGTATACCTACTGCACTTACTGTACCTCCCTCTACTGTAATGTAACCTGTAAAGTGCTGAGTACACCTGTTAGCGCTATATAAATAAAATATACATACACTGTATACCTACTGCACTTACTGTACCTCCATCTACTGTAATGTAACCTGTAAAGTGCTGAGTACACCTGTTAGCGCTATATAAATAAAATATACATATACTGTATACCTACTGCACTTACTGTACCTCCCTTTACTGTAATGTAACCTGTAAAGTGCTGAGTACACCTGTTAGTCCTATATAAATAAAATATACATACACTGTATACCTACTGCATTTACTGTACCTCCCTCTACTGTAATGTAACCTGTAAAGTGCTGAGTACACCTGTTAGCGCTATATAAATAAAATATACATACACTGTATACCTACTGCACTTACTGTACCTCCCACTACTGTAATGTAACCTGTAAAGTGCTGAGTACACCTGTTAGCGCTATATAAATAAAATATATATCTATATATACACTGTATACTTACTGTACTTACTGTACCTCCCTCTACTGTAATGTAACCTATAAAGTGCTGAGTACACCTGTTAGCACTATATAAATAAAATATACATACATTGTATACCTACTGCACTTACTGTACCTCCCTCTACTGTAATGTAACCTATAAAGTGCTGAGTACACCTGTTAGTGCTATATAAATAAAATATACATACATTGTATACCTACTGCACTTACTGTACCTCCCTCTACTGTAATGTAACCTGTAAAGTGCTGAGTACACCTGTTAGCGCTATATAAATATAATATACATACACTGTACACCTACTGCACTTACTGTACCTCCATCTACTGTAATGTAACCTGTAAAGTGCTGAGTACACCTGTTAGCACTATATAAATATAATATAAACACTGTACACCTACTGCACTTACTGTACCTCCATCTACTGTAATGTAACCTGTAAAGTGCTGAGTACACCTGTTAGTGCTATATAAATAAAATATACATACATTGTATACCTACTGCACTTACTGTACCTCCCTCTACTGTAATGTAACCTGTAAAGTGCTGAGTACACCTGTTAGTCCTATATAAATAAAATATACATACACTGTATACCTACTGCACTTACTGTACCTCCCACTACTGTAATGTAACCTGTAAAGTGCTGAGTACACCTGTCAGCGCTATATAAATAAAATATACATACACTGTATACCTACTGTACCTCCCTCTACTGTAATGTAACATGTAAAGTGCTGAGTATACCTGTTAGCTTTCTATAAATAAAATATACATACACTGTATACCTACTGCACGTACTGTACCTCCCTCTACTGTAATGTAACCTGTAAAGTGCTGAGTACACCTGTTAGCACTATATAAATAAAATATACATACACTGTATACCTACTGCACTTACTGTTCCTCCCTCTACTGTAATGTAACCTGTAAAGTGCTGAGTATACCTGTTAGCACTATATAAATAAAACATACATACACTGTATACCTACTGAATTTACTGTACCTCCCTCTACTGTAATGTAACCTGTAAAGTGCTGAGTACACCTGTTAGCACTATATAAATAAAACATACATACACTGTATACCTACTGCACTTACTATACCTCCCTTTACTGTAATGTAACCTGTAAAGTGCTGAGTACACCTGTTAGTCCTATATAAATAAAATATACATACACTGTATACCTACTGCACTTACTGTACCTCCCTCTACTGTAATGTAACCTGTAAAGTGCTGAGTACACCTGTTAGCGCTATATAAATAAAATATACATACACTGTATACCTACTGCACTTACTGTTCCTCCCTCTACTGTAATGTAACCTGTAAAGTGCTGAGTACATCTGTTAGCGCTATATAAATAAAATATACATACACTGTATACCTACTGCACTCACTGTATCTCCCTCTACTGTAATGTAACCTGTAAAGTGCTGAGTACACCTGTTAGCGCTATATAAATAAAATATACATACACTGTATACCCACTGCACTTACTGTACCTCCCTCTACTGTAATGTAACCTGTAAAGTGCTGAGTACACCTGTTAGCGCTATATAAATACAATATACATACACTGTATACCTACTGCACTTACTGTACCTCCCTCTACTGTAATGTAACCTGTAAAGTGCTGAGTACACCTGTTAGCGCTATATAAATAAAATATACATACACTGTATACCTACTGCACTTACTGTACCTCCCTCTACTTTAATGTAACCTGTAAAGTGCTGAGTACACCTGTTAGCGCTATATAAATACAATATACATACACTGTATACCTACTGCACTTACTGTACCTCCCTCTACTGTACTGTAACCTGTAAAGTGCTGAGTACACCCGTTAGCGCTATATAAATAAAATATACATACACTGTATACCTACTGCACTTACTGTACCTCCCTCTACTGTGCTGTAACCTGTAAAGTGCTGAGTACACCCGTTAGCGCTATATGAATAAAATATACATACACTGTATACCTACTGTACTTACTGTACCACCCTCTACTGTAATGTAACCTGTAACATGCTGAGTACACCCGTTAGCGCTATATAAATATAATATACATACACCGTATACCTACTGCACTTACTGTACCTCCCTCTACTGTAATGTAACCTGTAAAGTGCTGAGTACACCTGTTAGCGCTATATAAATAAAATATACATACACTGTATACCTACTGCATTTACTGTACCTCCCTCTACTGTAATGTAACCTGTAAAGTGCTGAGTACACCTGTTAGCACTATATAAATAAAACATACATACACTGTATACCTACTGCACTTACTATACCTCCCTTTACTGTAATGTAACCTGTAAAGTGCAGAGTACACCTGTTAGTCCTATATAAATAAAATATACATACACTGTATACCTACTGCACTTACTGTACCTCCCTCTACTGTAATGTAACCTGTAAAGTGCTGAGTACACCTGTTAGCGCTATATAAATAAAATATACATACACTGTATACCTACTGCACTTACTGTACCTCCCTCTACTGTAATGTAACCTGTAAAGTGCTAAGTACACATCTTAGCGCTATATAAATACAATATATATCTATATATACACTGTATACCTACTGTACTTACTGTACCTCCTTCTACTGTAATGTAACCTGTAAAGTGCTGAGTACACCTGTTAGCGCTATATAAATAAAATATACATACACTGTATACCTACTGTACCTCCCTCTACTGTAATGTAACATGTAAAGTGCTGAGTATACCTGTTAGCTTTCTATAAATAAAATATACATAACTGTATACCTACTGCACTGACTGTACCTCCCACTACTGTAATGTAACCTGTAAAGTGCTGAGTACACCTGTTAGCGCTATATATATAAAACATACATACACTGTATACCTACTGCACTTACTGTACCTCCCTTTACTGTAATGTAACCTGTAAAGTGCTGAGTACACCTGTTAGCGCTATATAAATAAAATATACATATACTGTATACCTACTGCACTTACTGTACCTCCCTCTACTGTAATGTAACCTGTAAAGTGCTGAGTACACCTGTTAGCGCTATATAAATAAAATATACATACACTGTATACCTACTGCACTTGCAACCTCCACTACCAGCAATGCCTTATGTATAAAAATTACTGGTACACCACCAATGTACATATATAAATAAAATATACATACACTGTATACCTACTGTACCTCCCTCTACTGTAATGTAACCTGTAAAGTGCTGAGTACGCCTGTTAGCACTATATAAATAAAATATACATACACTGTATACCTACTGCACTTACTGTTCCTCCCTCTACTGTAATGTAACCTGTAAAGTGCTGAGTACACCTGTTAGCACTATATAAATAAAACATACATACACTGTATACCTACTGCACTTACTATACCTCCCTTTACTGTAATGTAACCTGTAAAGTGCAGAGTACACCTGTTAGTCCTATATAAATAAAATATACATACACTGTATACCTACTGCACTTACTGTACCTCCCTCTACTGTAATGTAACCTGTAAAGTGCTGAGTACACCTGTTAGCGCTATATAAATAAAATATACATACACTGTATACCTACTGCACTTACTGTTCCTCGCTCTACTGTAATGTAACCTGTAAAGTGCTGAGTATACCTGTTAGCACTATATAAATAAAACATACATACACTGTATACCTACTGTATTTACTGTACCTCCCTCTACTGTAATGTAACCTGTAAAGTGCTGAGTACACCTGTTAGCACTATATAAATAAAACATACATACACTGTATACCTACTGCACTTACTATACCTCCCTTTACTGTAATGTAACCTGTAAAGTGCTGAGTACACCTGTTAGTCCTATATAAATAAAATATACATACACTGTATACCTACTGCACTTACTGTACCTCCCTCTACTGTAATGTAACCTGTAAAGTGCTGAGTACACCTGTTAGCGCTATATAAATAAAATATACATACACTGTATACCTACTGCACTTACTGTACCTCCCTCTACTGTAATGTAACCTGTAAAGTGCTAAGTACACATCTTAGCGCTATATAAATACAATATATATCTATATATACACTGTATACCTACTGTACTTACTGTACCTCCTTCTACTGTAATGTAACCTGTAAAGTGCTGAGTACACCTGTTAGCGCTATATAAATAAAATATACATACACTGTATACCTACTGTACCTCCCTCTACTGTAATGTAACATGTAAAGTGCTGAGTATACCTGTTAGCTTTCTATAAATAAAATATACATAACTGTATACCTACTGCACTGACTTTACCTCCCACTACTGTAATGTAACCTGTAAAGTGCTGAGTACACCTGTCAGCGCTATATAAATAAAATATACGTACACTGCATACCTACTGTACCTCCATCTATGGTAATGTAACCTGTAAAGGGCTGAGTACACATGTTAGCGCTATATAAATAAAATATACATACACTGTATACCTACTGCACTTACTGTACCTCCCTCTACTGTAATGTAACCTGTAAAGTGCTGAGTACACCTGTCAGCGCTATATAAATAAAATATACATACACTGCATACCTACTGTACCGCCCTCTACGGTAATGTAACCTGTAAAGTGCTGAGTACACCTGTTAGCGCTATATAAATAAAATATACATATACTGTATACCTACTGCACTTACTGTACCTCCCTTTACTGTAATGTAACCTGTAAAGTGCTGAGTACACCTGTTAGTCCTATATAAATAAAATATACATACACTGTATACCTACTGCATTTACTGTACCTCCCTCTACTGTAATGTAACCTGTAAAGTGCTGAGTACACCTGTTAGTGCTATATAAATATAATATACATACACTGTGTACATACTGCACTTACTGTACCTCCCTCTACTGTGATGTAACCTGTAAAGTGCTGAGTACACCTGTTAGCGCTATATAAATACAATATACATACACTGTATACCTACTGCACTTACTGTACCTCCCTCTACTGTAATGTAACCTGTAAAGTGCTGAGTACACCTGTTAGCGCTATATAAATAAAATATACATACACTGTATACCTACTGTACCTCCCTCTACTGTAATGTAACATGTAAAGTGCTGAGTATACCTGTTAGCTTTCTATAAATAAAATATACATAACTGTATACCTACTGCACTGACTGTACCTCCCACTACTGTAATGTAACCTGTAAAGTGCTGAGTACACCTGTTAGCGCTATATATATAAAACATACATACACTGTATACCTACTGCACTTACTGTACCTCCCTTTACTGTAATGTAACCTGTAAAGTGCTGAGTACACCTGTTAGCGCTATATAAATATAATACCACTACTGGCCTTACCTACTACTGCACTGCACAGCCTCCCTCTACTGTAATGTAACCTGTAAAGTGCTGAGTACACCTGTTAGCGCTATATAAATAAAATATACATACACATTATACCTACTGCACTTACTGTACCTCCCTCTACTATAATGTAACCTGTAAAGTGCTGAGTACACCTGTTAGCGCTATATAAATAAAATATACATACACTGTATACCTACTGCACTTACTGTACCTCCCTCTACTGTAATGTAACCTGTAAAGTGCAGAGTACACCTGTTAGCGCTATATAAATAAAATATACATACACTGTATACCTACTGCACTTACTGTACCTCCCTCTACTGTAATGTAACATGTAAAGTGCTGAGTACACCTGTTAGCGTTATATAAATAAAATATACATACACTGTATACCTACTGCACTTACTGTACCTCCCTCTACTGCAATGTAACCTGTAAAGTACTGAGTACACCTGTTAGCGCTATATAAATAAAATATACATACACTGTATACCTACTGCACTTACTGTGCCTCCCTCTACTGTAATGTACCATGTAAAGTGCTGAGTACACCTGTTAGCGCTATATAAATAAAATATACATACACTGTATACCTACTGCACTTACTGTACCTCCCTCTACTGTAATGTAACCTGTAAAGCGCTGAGTACACCTGTTAGCGCTATATAAATATAATATACATACACTGTATACCTACTGCACTTACTGTACCTCCCTCTACTGTAATATAACCTGTAAAGTGCTGAGTACACCTGTTAGCGCTATATAAATAAAATATACATACACTGTATACCTACTGCACTTACTGTACCTCTCTCTACTGTAATGTAACCTGTAAAGAGCTGAGTACACCTGTTAGTGCTATATAAATAAAATATACATACACTGTATACCTACTGCACTTACTGTACCTCCCTCTACTGTAATG
>OW240915.1:8380516-8400505 GCA_933207985.1 Pelobates cultripes
AATAATAAGCCTTTATATGACCCCATATAAAGTTTGTAGGTGGGACATACCTATAAAACATTAAACACTGGCTACTGGGCAACCATTGCTGTGTAGTCGCTAGAAAGACCCCACCTGTAAACATGGTATCCCCCATGGCCCTAATGTCCACACTGCACCTAACATTTGTCAGTGGGTGGGGGCTACTTGTTAAACAGGGGGAAGCAAGTGCCCCCCCCCCCCCCAGCTCCCACCCATGGGTGACAGATGGGGGCTCAATTTAATTATACAAGAGGGGGGTATGCCATTTGCCGTCCATAAGTCTACACCCTCCCTTTTGTGTAGCAAAGGGTCACCAAGCCACCAGCCATCCACAATTAAAAGTGTCAAAATCTTCATGGTTACATAACCAGGACAGTGTACTTTATACAAAATATATTTTTGTAGCAGTGTTGTAACCTGTAAAGTGCTGAGTACACCTGTTAGCGCTAAATAAATAAAATATACATACACTGTATACCTACTGCATTTACTGTACCTCCCTCTACTGTAATGTAACCTGTAAAGTGCTGAGAACACCTGTTTGTGCTATATAAATAAAATATACATACACTGTTTACCTACTGCATTTACTGTACCACCCTCTACTGTAATGCAATCTGTAAAGCGCTGAGTACACCTGTTAGGGCTATATAAATAAAATATACATACACTGTATACCTACTGCACTTACTGTACCTCCCTCTACTGTAATGTAACCTGTAAAGTGCTGAGTACACCTGTTAGCGCTATATAAATAAAATATACATACACTGTATACCTACTGCACTTACTGTACCTCCCTCTACTGTAATGTAATCTGTATAGTGCTGAGTACACCTGTTAGCGCTAAATAAATAAAAATATACATACACTGTATACCTACTGCACTTACTGTACCTCCCTCTACTGTAATGTAACCTGTAAAGTGCTGAGTACACCTGTTAGCGCTATATAAATATAATATACATACACTGTATACCTACTGCACTTACTGTACCTCCCTCTACTGTAATGTAACCTGTAAAGTGCTGAGTACACCTGTAAGCGCTATATAAATAAAATATACATACACTGTATACTTACTGCACTTACTGTACCTCCCTCTGCTGTATTGTAACCTGTAAAGTGCTGAGTGCACCTGTTAGCGCTATATAAATAAAATATACATACACTGTATACCTACTGCACTTACTGTACCTCCCTCTACTGTAATGTGATCTGTAAAGTGCTGAGTACACCTGTTAGCGCTATATAAATAAAATATACATACACTGTATACCTACTGCACTTACTGTACCTCCCTCTACTGTAATGTAACCTGTAAAGTGCTGAGTACACCTGTTAGCGCTTTATAAATAAAATATACATACACTGTATACCTACTGCACTTACTGTACCTCCCTCTACTGTAATGTAACCTGTAAAGTGCTGAGTACACCTGTTAGCGCTATATAAATAAAATATACATACACTGTATACCTACTGCACTTACTGTACCTCCCTCTACTGTAATGTAACCTGTAAAGTGCTGAGTACACCTGTTAGCGCTATATAAATAAAATATACATACACTGTATACCTACTGCACTTACTGTACCTCCCTCTACTGTAATGTAACTGTAAAGTGCTGAGTACACCTGTTAGCGCTATATAAATAAAATATACATACACTGTATACCTACTGCACTTACTGTACCTCCCTCTACTGTAATGTAACCTGTAAAGAGCTGAGTACACCTGTTAGCGCTATATAAATAAAATATACATACACTGTATACCTACTGCACTTACTGTACCTCCCTCTACTGTAATGTAACCTGTAAAGTGCTGAGTACACCTGTTAGCGCTATATAAATAAAATATACATACACTGTATACCTACTGCACTTACTGTTCCTCCTTCTACTGTAATGTAAACTGTAAAGTGCTGAGTACTCTAGTTGCATGTTTTTCTCACACATTAGAACACTGAGAACCTCAATATTCAAAGAGAAATACACACTTTATTGTCCATTTAATTTGTAATTTCTTCTGTTTCTCTCCTCAGATTGAATTCTCAGCAGATCAAATTGAAGGTAAGATCATACTTTTATTCTGTGTTGTCATTATCACTTATGTGTGATCTAAACCACTGCTATACGAATATAGACACTGTTGGTTTATACACACACTGTCCATACCGGATACCAAACATGGGGCAGTGGCGGATCCGGGGGGGGGCAACGGGGCAATTGCCCCCCCCCCCCCGAGAAATCCGCCGGTCTCCCTCCCCTGCCAGCCCTGCAATGTGCCTGCGGACCGGAGGGGAGATCGGAGATCTCCCTCCCCGGTCCGCAGGCACTGTGCTGACAGCCGGCAGGGGAGGGAGAGGGAGGACCCGGGAGCTCAGTCTGCAGCTCCTCCGGGTCCTCCTCTCGCGAGATTTGGAGCGTTGCCGCGGTTACCGCGGCAACACTCCAAATCTCGCGAGAGTGAACTCTAGCCCGGGAGCGCGGGCTAGAGTTCACTGTAACCACTGGGACCACCAGGGAATCACCACTGGGACCACCAGGGATGAAAATATGTCCCCCCCTCCTCCTCAATAAAGGTAAGAAGGGAGGGGGGACAAAGAATATATATATTTTTTTATTAAATAAAGATATTTATATTATTAAAAAAGCCCCCCCTACCCTTAACACACACACACACACACACACACACACACACATAGCCCCCATACTGCCCCCCCATACACACATACTACCCCCCATGCTGCTCTCTGCTACATACTGCTCTCTATATACATAATACTGCTCTCTATACACATACATGGCTGCCTCTCTATACACACATACTACTTCCCCTATGCTGCTCTATACACACATATACTGCCCCTATACACATACTGCCTCCCCATACACACTTTTCTGCTCCCCTATACACACACACTGCTCCTATACACACTTTAAGTATTACCTCTATATACATACTGCTCCCCATACACACATACTGCCCCTCTATACACATATTTCTCGCTCTATACACTTTTCTGCCTCTATACACACACACTGCCTCTATACACTTACTACCTCATACACATACTGCTCTCTATACACACATACTGCCTCTATACATACATACTGCCCCCTATGCTGCCTCTATACACACATATTTTACCCCCCTATGCTGCCCCCTATACACACATACTGCCCTCTATACACATACTGCCCCCTATACACACATACTGCCCTATACACACTTTCTGCCCCCATACACACATACTGCCCCCATACACATACTGCCCCCATACACATACTGCCCCCATACACATACTGCCCCCCCATACACACACACATACTGCCCCCATACACATACTGCCCCCTCTGCCCCCCATACACACATACTGCCCCCTGCTACACACATGCTGCCCCCATACACACACATACTGCCCCCCATACACACACACATACTGCTCCCCCCATACACACATGGTGCTACTGCCCCCCACATACACACATACTGCCCCCATACACACACATACTGCCCCCCATGCTGCTCTTACACACGATACTGCCCCCCATACACACACACACTGCCCCCCCATACACACATACTGCCCCCCATGCACACATACTGCCCCCATACACTGCCGCCCCATACACACACATTGCCCACATTCACACACACACTGCAACTGTTACACACACATACTGTCCCACACATACACTGCATCCCTGACATACACTGCCCCCCCTACTCACACACTACAACCTTCACACACACACACACACACTGCACCCCTTACACATTGCACCACTCACACACACCACTGCTCCTATGCCCTACTACCGCCCCATTTCCCAGCAGACCTCAGGTAAGTTGTCAAACTGTTCTTAAACGGTTTGACTACTTACTCTAGGAGGGGGTCCCGGCACTATTGACACCATAACCACTACACTGAGCTGTAGTAGTTATTGTGTCTGGATTATTTCTTTAAATAATCTACAAGTGCCCCTCCCGAGATCAGGCTCTGGATCCGCCACTGACATGGGGACAGAATGAAACTCCAATTCAATTTGTGCCGCGGCTGCATCTTGCAGCCACTTAGTAGATAACTCCCTAATTCCCACGGTATCAGGGAGCTATCTACCAAAAAGCTGAAAGACCTAAATTGGTCTTTCAGTCACATTTACTAAGTAAAGATTACTTAGTATCAGTAAATCATATGCCCCTACTCGCTATACCGCGAGTAGGGGCATGTCTATTAAACAGTGAGCAGCCTGTGGCATTCGGGAGATTTTAATCTCCCTTATGCATAGAGTGAGGGGGGGCATAGGGGGCTTAGGAAGCGGCGGGGAGCACTGCTCCCTGCCGCTTCTATCTTAACATATTACAAGGAGGGAGCTGAGTGCCGGTAGCTCCCTCCTTGTAATAAACTTCACGAACAAACGAACACTGATACACAGTGTTAGTTTGTTCGTCTGATTTTTCTATTCATTCATTTGTCTTTCTGACGAATGAATGGATGAATGAAATTCCCGTTCGCATGCTCAAGTGTTTCACTGGGCATGTGTGGGAATCTCAGTGCTATCTAGTGTGGGCAGATGACGTGTCCCACAGGGACTTCATCTACCCACACAAAGATGGCAACCCCCTGAATATAGATCGGGGCAGAAAATAAAGAATTAAAAATAAGTAATATGGGGAGCTATGGGGCATTTGGGGGTGACTAAGGGGTCAATTAGATGTAGTGGAGACAGGAGGGGGGTTAAAACAAACAGGATTTGGCCATGACAGTGCCGCTTTAAACATGGTAATCCCACATATGGGTACCAAATCAGGGTGCAATCTCCAAAACACAGCTAAAGGATGAAAATTAATAAAATGGTGTTTTTATTTCTTAATTTTGATACTCCAGCTGGTAACTCCCTAATTTGCTATCCTGATGTGGGGTCACTAAATAGTTTATTAATTGTGTCCTGAGTTTAGCAATACCCATTGTTCTTAGCTTTTTTTTTTTTTTTTGCAAGCTATAAGTACAAGTAGGACATTGCTGTTTCAGAATATATATTTAAAATTTATCAATAGTGACATTGTAACATTGTTATCTCTCATAAATAGCTGAATCACACCTCACATGTACATATTTTTTTAACGTAGACAACCCAGGGTATTCAATATGGGGTATGTCCAGTCCTTTTTAGTAGCCATTTAGTCACAAACACTGGCCAAATTTAGCATTTATATTTGTGTGTGTGTTAAAAATGCAAAACACAATTATGAACGCTAAATTTGGCTACTGAAAATGGCTGGACATACCCCAATACCATGGGTTGTCTTCTTTTGCAAATGGTATGTCATCATGGGGGTAATTCTCATTCCTGGGCTACCATACGCTCTCAAAGGCAACATAACCAGTCTGGCAAATGTGAAAAAACGCAAAATCAAGCCTTATATTTGACCCTGCAACCTTCAAAAACACTATAAAACATGTACATGGGGGGTACTGTTATAGCTAGGAGATTTCCCTGAACACAAATATTATTGTTTCAAAACAGTAAAATGTATCACAACAATGATATCATCGGTGAAAGTACTGTTTGTGTGTGAAAAATGTAAAAAAACAGCACTTTGACTGCTGTGATGTGTTTTACTGTTTTGAAAAACTAATATTTGTATTTCACGAAGTCTCCCAAGTAAAACAGTACCCCCCATGTACAGGTTCTAGGGTGTCTTGGAGAGTTACAAGGTTAAATACTGTGCTAGCAAACTAAGTTCTCTGGACTTTCGGCCTGGGTTGTCAGACAGGTCCCCCAAATTGCAATCAATAAAATTACTTAATTATGTAAAAATATTACATAAATTTGCATGTAGAATTTAAATATATATACATATTTATATATTTGAAGTCTACGTGATTATGTACATGGACATATGTATATTTCGTATTATTTTTATTTATTAATTTATACATAGATATAAATATATAATTTCATTCTAAGTGTATTTTGATATAAATATTTATATATATATTTGTAGTCGGGGCAATATGGCCGAACACAGAAATCTTAGCATATTATAAACATAACATCCATGAGTTAGCACCAGTCGATTGTGGTGTTCCAGAACCGACAAAGCAGTAGGCCTGTAATAAAAGTGGGCCCACCTTAGAGGGTGTTATGAATAGAGGGAGTGGTGGGAGGGTTGACTCGCCAGACCAGCAACGGTAAGGTGGGAGTGTATTGGCAGCCCTTTTAAAGGGGAACCAAGTCCCTCCCACAACTACAGGCCAAGCCTTCAAATTTGTAGTTGGGGCAATATGGCCGAACACAGAAATCTTAGCATATTATAAACATAACATCCATGAGTTAGCACCAGTCGGTTGTGGTGTGCCGGAACCGACAAAGCAGTAGGCCTGTAATAAAAGTGGGCAAAAGAAAATTACCAGGAAACATAATTCGTGAACCAGCTTCGTTTATTGAGATAAGTCACAGAAAGCTTGTCTTAATTCTTTAACGGGATTAGGTATGTAGAGTGTGTAGGCGGAGGATTTCCAGCGTCCCATAGCCTTAATAATGTGAGCGGGTATATGATTAGCGGATGCTGAAGATGCTGCCCCTATACGGAAAGAGTGACCTGAAAAATGACTGGGATTTAGGCCGAGCCTGGTCAACAGTAGTCGTATGTAAAGCATGAATTTAACTGTGGCCAGAGTGTGTCCATGCAGTTCGAACAAAGGCTGTTGAGGTTGTTTTGGGACTGAAAGGGAGTAGGGTACAGAGGAATTTGAATAGTACGTCATTCGGTGCTGGTTTTTGATTGTCTTAAGGATAGAATGTAATGGTCAGTATGTTTTTGTAAATCATTAGTCCTTAGGTAGTCGTGGGCTGTAATGGTCATAGTTGTAAATTCACTGGAACGTAGGAACCCATAAAAAGCGAGATATAGGGCTGTCTTTATTATGTTATTGGTCATGGGTTCAAAAGGAGAAGAATCTAGTAAGTTGGATAGAGAGTGGAATATGCTGTTGTCTATGGGTAGTCTTTGTGAGGGAACATGTGTGTCTAACTTTTTAATGCCTTTAAGTACTGTTTTTATTTGATATGATGTCAAGAAGCCAGTAGTGTTAGGTTGTCAGATAAGCATATGGTGCTGGATGCCGGTAAGGTACAGTTTAATAGTATTAAAGGATAGTTTAAGGTTGATGTGGCAAAAAGAAGTAAAACCTAATATAGTTTCTAAAGTAAACATGTCGTGGATGTGAAATTCGGTGATAAATTTCGTGAATACGTGAAAAGCCCTGTCATAAGTGTTCCAAATGTGTTTACTGAGAGTGCCAGATGAGAAATGTGACGTGCGTGATCGAAAAAAGTCTTTAATCCATTATCATGTCTTGGAATAGTGGTGCAGGTGTCGCTCGTCTGGAAGCGTTTGGTAGTGTTGAGAAGAAAGCCTGTAAATGAAACTGAGACAAGTGATCAGCAGAGGTGTTTGGGTACCCCGGAATGTGTATACATGTTATAAAGAATTGACAGGTGGCTGCTACCCATGTGAGTCGCCTTAGTAGTCTCATAATGACCAGTGATGCTGATCAGCCTTTATTGGCATGTGACCATATTATCTGAGTAGCAGCTGACCGTGTGATCGGACCAATAAGGTCCCCATGCAGTGGCTGCCACCACGATAGGGTACAACTCGAAAAAAGCCAAGGTATCAGAGAAGTTGGGCAGTGATTCGACTTTGGTTGGCCAAGTTCCCCAAAGCCACCCCAGATGGCAGCAAAGCCTGTGTTTGCTGCGGTATCTGTCCACAGTGTAGGTGAAGTGTCGCAGGGGGCTGGTATAAACATGGTTTGCCCATTCCAAGAGGTGAGAAAAAACCCACATGCGTAAGTCCGAGGTTGCGTGTTCATCTAATGTGATGCGTGAAGTGTCTGAGATGAATAGTGGAAATAAAGATAGCAGGTGGGATATAAAGGATCTACCTTGTGGTATGATCCTCATGGCAAAATTGAGCGACCCTAGCAGTGATTGTAGTTCTTTCCGGTTGCAACAACCTTGTAGCAGGTAATGTTCAATACTTGCGAGGGTACGCTCAATCTTGTCCTAAGGGAGACTAGCCTGCATGTGTATCGTGTCTAGTTGGATCCCCAAAAATTGCATGTTGGTATCTGGACCCAAAGTCTTGTGAGAGGAGACAGGAATAGTGAGGGATTCAAACAAAGTCAACATGTGTTTTAAACTACTGGGTGGGAGTGGGTTATTCTCAATCGTGAGGAAATCGTGCAGATAGTGAATAACCGAAGGGCACTTGCACACATTTAGTAACAACCAACATAAAGCTTCTGCAAACGTGTAAAAAATACGTGGTCTGCTTTTGAAGCCAAAAGTGAGAGGGGTGAAGAAATAATACATCCCCTGCCATTTAATGCCGTGTAGATGCCATAGGGAAGGGTGCATGGGTAGTAATTAAAAGCGTTTACCATGTCGGTTTTACTTAGCCATGCCCCTATGCCCTGTGCCAGCTTGAAGAATGGATATCAGGAGTATTTGACATAACTGAAATATGTAAGGTAGCTTTAATCAATCACTCTATAATGAATTGGGTGGGTACTGGTAAGGCTAGCTAAATACCAAGCGGCGAAACAATTATACTTCGTGATAGTGACAGATGAGTCCCTACTAATTGCCAAGTGGCTTAAGAGGCACTAACTATGCGTGGGCCCGAGGGGAAAGTATGAGGCCACCGAACGTTGTGGCGGGGTGTTGGCCTCTTGGTGGCAATTTAAAGCATAAGATAGAATGGGAGTGATAAGTGAGGCCCTCTCTATGCAACTATGCGAGACGGCTAGCTATGATTTGGCCCGAGGGACGTATTCCTCCAAGTATGAGGATGAGGGTGTTGGCCTCGCGGGACCACTAGCCTATGAATTAAGACCAGAAAATATATTCCTAATTGGGTCACATAACCTAGGACCAGTACCATTCTAAATATAAAGTACTGGGATCTGGAGTAGTACCTGATATGTGAGACAGGACGATTGTCAATGTAGAAATAAGCAGCGGTTGTAATAATATCGTGGTACGACCTATGGACATGAAAATCAACATATAAGCGTCTGTGCTTATGTTATAAGCTGGCCAGATCGTGGTCCCGAAATCAAATGAACCTACCAGACGCTTATGGTGAGAGTAGTAAATAAACCGAGGATGATGACGATTTCCTAGTGTTTGTAAATTACCGTCAGAGGTTCTAGAACCTAAAAGAGTAAAATCACATGTGTAAACTAAATTAACGTGACATTTGGCCCAAAGCTTAAACCTAAATCAAATATCAACCCACCTAGACAGCAACCAAAGTTTGACACAAATGTCAGTTATCACAAATTTATAATCCTTAAGTAGGTAATCCTAGATGTGGACCTATGGAAAAATTACAGGCAATATAAGTTCTAACATCCAGATACATTAACTATGTATTACCCCTAAGTGGAATTGTTATGACTGTAGCATAATATGTAACCAGCAGGGGGGGAAGTATCATAAATTAGGTGAAAATCTGTGCCTATTCGTGCGTTTGGCCGTAATTTACCGAAAGGATAGCATGCATGAACAGCTGAAACATGTGAATGAGTGCATACACTAAGTGTCGTTCGAATACCGAAAAGATATATACAGAAAAGTTCCCGAATGGTCGCGTTCGAAAAGATACATGAAGTGAAACATGCGAAGCATATGTGTACTAGAATTAGCCGAACGGTTTGATCGGTTGCAATAAAAAACAGAAAACCGAACGCTCGGTATAAATGAACGGAGCCCCGCCGTGAAAGGTAGCAATGTTTGCAGCTGTTGCTTTACGGCAGGGCCGGACTTACGGTTGAACCCGGTATTTGGAGTTGAGAATAGTCTGTGCGGACGCCGGCGACGGGTAGAAGAGCCAAGGAGACACCGGACAAGGAGACCACAAGGAAGACAGGTAAGAATAATCCAAAATGGCGGTCTGAACCGGAAGTAAACGTTTCAGACTCGCCAGACCAGCAACGGTAATGTGGAAGTGGATTGACAGCCCTTTTAAAGGGTAACCAAGCCCCTCCCACAACTACAGGCCAAGCCTTCAAATATATATATATATATATATATATATATATATATATATATATATATGTATATAATAATAAGAAAATAAACTTAGTATGATGTTATATATAAGATATATATTTATACATATTATAGATATAATATATGTATCTCATATATATATATATATTTATTTTATTGTATTTATTTATTAATATTATTTTTTTATTTTAAACTTTTTTTTAAGTGAATAGAAATACTGCGTATGTACTAGGTATGTTTGCGGTCCTGGGGGGATTAAATACTTAATATTGGCTTCGGATGTTCTGCTACACTGCCAGTCAGGAGAGGTTTTGCAGGATGGAAGTGATCACAGCGCTTAAATTTACTGCCGACGTATCAGGTATTAACGACCGCTTTTTGTTGGATGTACCTGATACGTCTGCGGTCACCAAGGGATTACATTTTGCAATCCCACATAAGGGTACCAAATTAGTGAGCTATCTACTACATAGCTGAGTGACCATAACTAAGAAAATTAGTAGAGTTAATTCGTAGAATAGTTCATAATTTGCTAACCTGAAATATTTCATTTTGATTCGTCCCAAATTCATTCGTTTTTAGTTAGTTTCAGTTTGAAAATAATTTGGAAAGTCAGACGGTTCCGAAGTGCCGAATTCAGACAAATTAATCTGAAATTTGATTCTTAAAGAAACAAATTGCACCTGTGTAATAAAAAATTAAATTGCACATCATAATTATTGTTTGCATAAATTAGCACATTAAAATAACTATTGTGATATCGGTCAACATTGTAAAATACTTTAATTTGTGTATATACGTGTGCACTTATTAACTGTATTAACAAATCATTTCATTATTAAATTACCCCTAGTAATAAGCTAAAAAGAGTTAGTAATAATTTATTAATGTTGTCTTCTAGCTCATTATTATTACTGCATGTCTTCACATGTGTCTAGAAACAATAAGATCTTTGTTTTTTTAAATTGTTTCATATTAAAGATGACACCTACATGCTAATAGCAGCCGACGGTAATATTTACCAAACTTTCACAGAAACATACCTAATTCAATTTTGGTTAACGAGACACCAGAGAGTCGTTTCGACATACTAGGTACCACTCTGTGATAACTGAATAAAAAACATAATATTCCTTTATGGTCCTGTGGGACTTCAACAGTGGCAGGCAGCTAACCAAAAATCTTTTGTTCCTTCAATGGTAGAGACGCAATAATCATTCCCAAATATACATATTTTTCAGTATTGGGGCTTTCAGTCCAATCTGTGGGACTACGTCAGAAAATAATAACTGCAATACTGTCACAGTTGCTGTTAAATTTATGGTTGAAAAGTCGAAAGAGCTTAAACGTCTGTGGCATCTTCAAAAATCTGATAAATTTAGAAATGTCCGATTTACCATGAATGTCTGGGAGCAGGTAACTAGAAATTACATGAAAAGTGCTGTCCCTCTGTAAGTAGAGTTTCTATGCTACTGGATGGAGAACCATTAATAAAGAGGTATCCCGAGCAAATTCCTCTCATTTCCCTCCTGTCTCATCGGAATTTACTAAGGTGAAGTAGATAATAGACTGCACACACTCAATAATAGAAAGAGAATTTGTGGTGCCACTCAGACTGGGATGGCAACATTCTGCTGCAGAATACAATAGGCAATAAAGGCTCTGTGACAGAACTGAAACGCTGCTAGATACATTGCAGACATCCCAACTGCAAAAATGCATTTCAGGGAGGTGGCTTCAGCAGCTACTATGCCACCCCCACAACCACCCCACACATGTATGAACACACATACACTCACTATTATATACAGACACAAACAATCAGATACACATAGATGCACACAGTGAAACACATACTCGCATATACACTCAGACACACACACTGGTACATACACAGATACAGACACTGGCACATGCACTCAGACACACACACTGGTACATACACAGATACAGACACTGGAACAGACACAGATACAGACACTGGCACATACACTCAGACACACACACTGGTACATATACATACAGATATGCACACTGGTACATATACACACTGACACACATAGATACACACAAACACTGGCACAAACATTTAGATACACACACTCAGATACACAAATTATTAATAGACGCACATAATTCACAAAATGTGAATACGTGCTGTCTGGAATAGATGTAATATCCTTTCAAGTATGGTCTCAATATGTTTACTGTGTGGCAAGAATCACACTACAGAAAAATAACAATAAAATAAGTAAAGTGACAATACGAGCCTTATAAGGCTACTCCTTAAACTGAACCTGTTAATCCTAAATAGTACTAAATATGGCTTGCTATGAATATTTAATAGATTTTAGTATACAGGTCTATTTCAGCATGCAAAATAAACAAATATAAAAAAAAATAACTTTGGCTAGCATTTGTGACTAGGTGGCTACTAAAAAAGACTGGACATAACCCATTTTGAATGCCCTGGGTTGTCTAATTTTGCAAATGGTATGCCATGATGGGGTTAAATCTCATTCCTGGGCTGCCATACAGTCTCAAAGGCACCATAACCAATCTGTCAAAATTTAATGTGTAAAAAATTAAATGGGCATGCCCTATATTTGACCCTGTAACTTTCCAAAACTCCATAAAACCTGTACATGCAGGGTACTGTTTTACTCATGAGACATTACTGAACACATATATAAATAATGAATGCGGCAGCGAGGCTCATCTTCCTGTCCGCCCGCAAATCCCAAACCTCACCCTTCTGTCAGTCCCTACATTGGCTTCCTATAAAATATAGAGCTCAATTTTAAATTCTGGTTCTTGCTTTCAAATCTCTACATAATGCTGCTTCCACCTATCTATCCTCCCTTATACACAAGTATGCCCCATTTAGGCCCTTACGATCTGCTGAAGACTTACGTCTATCTTCTGTCCATACTCCCACCTCTGGTGCTCGCCTTCAATATTTCTCGAGGGCTGCACTGTTCCTGTGGAACTTGCTTCTCTCCTCCGTTAGATGCTAACCCAACTCCACTCCTTCAAAAAATCATTAAAAACCCACTTCTTCATAAAATCATATCAATTAAACTGTAAATAGCTCCTGACTGATTCCTCTTCTGCAACTGTCACTAGTCTAATACTATCCTTACCTTTTTGTGTCATTTTACCCCACTCCCTCTAGCATGTAAGCTCATTGAGCAGAGCCCTCAACCCCTCTGTTCCTGTGTGTCCAACTTGTCCGGTTACAACTACATGTCTGTTCGTCCAGCCATTGTAAAGCGCTACAATATTTGATGGCGCTATATAAATACCACAATAATAATGATAATACTATATGAGTGTTTTAGAGCAATGAAATGTATGACGATGATATAATCAATGAAAGTGCAGTCATTGTGTGAAAACTGCAAACTAATATGAATGTTAACTTTGGCCAGGGTTTGTGACCAAGTGGCTACTACAAATGACTGGACATACCCCATTTTGAATATCCTGGGTTGTCTACTTTTAGAAATGGTGTGCCATGCTGGGGTTAATTTTCATTCCTGGACTGCCATACAGTCCCAAAGGCAACATAGGCCCAGCAAACCAACCTTGCAAATTTCAATGTATAAAAATAAAAAAGGGTAAAGCCCTATATTTGACCCTGTAACTCTCCAAAACACCATAAAACCTGTACATCGTGGGTACTTTTGTACTCGTGAGACATCGCTGAATACAAATATGTGTAATTTCTTGCAGTACAAACTAACTAACTAAAAAAACTAACAGTATTGTGGTATTATAACAGTTGAAATGCCATGCAGAAACCGAAAAATAACAAAATTACTTAAATTCTCAATATTCTCAATATTTGATATGAAATGAAAGCCCTATTTCTTGTGAACAACATGATATTTAATATGTGTGGGTGTACTTAATATGAAAGAGTTGAATTATGGTTGAACAACATATAGTGCAAATTCCAGGTTTTGTTTAAGTTTTGTTTTGATCACAACTTGTACAACTGACTACGTCCTGAAAGGGTTAAAGGGCAGGCAACCGGCCGGGCTCCTGTTTAACAAGTATTACGGGAGGATTAGGGGGGCGCAAATCATATAGACTACAATGGAAATCGCACACACATCATATTGTGTGTGTGATTTCCGGGATATTATATATGATTTGCAGGTGTCATGGAGCCACATTCAAAATGCGGGAGGCTCCCGGAAAAACCGGGAGCCTTGGGATGTCTGACAATGTCAAAATAAAGTCTGCCCGGATTCCTTTTATACTATGAATTATTTACCAGACTTGTGCAGCTACAGTGAACAAATCAAATGCTTGGTAATTAATAGACGACATGAATCAATTTCTTTGTGTTTTGCTGAACAAATTGATTACATTATTCAACAATTAGCAGGAATTAATCATTGCAGATTAACTGGCTTTGTGCACAAGTCTATCATTTACCATACAGTGCAACCCACTTAATGGTTCAGGAATATCTTGGAAATCAGACAATCCTTAAGAGACGAGTTGCATCTACCAGCCATATATTGGCAGTAAAGAAAATACAATGGTTTTGATAACTCTAAAAAAAAAAATCAACCTGTATAATAATGCTGCCGGCTCTTTATAGGAACAACTACCCCACATCCCCACTCAAGGACAATTAAAAACATGTTTTTATGAAGAAATATATATAGATGATCTCTGTCCAATCAAACATTTCTAACAGAGTAGCAATTGAGGCCTATGTCACACTCACTTCTGCTTTGAAAATTTGTTTAGAGCTTGTGACACAGAAAACCATGCCCCAACCCCCTCCAACCCCCAGATTTCTGGTTTGGAAAGTTAGGAGAGTTTATTATGGTCATCTTTCTTGAAATTGGTACTTAATTGTGTGGGGACATGCATGAGGAGTAGTATGGATCGTGAGATGGTTGCATAATTTAACACATTGCAAGGGGTGAAAGTGACACCAGTGTTAAAAACATAAAGGGACACTGCACTGCACAAATAAAAATAACAGTTTCCTAGATACAACATCAAAGAAAATATGCATTTAATTACGTAGTTTTTCATGAGGAGTGTACATAGAAAAGCAGCTTGCAAAAGATGCAGATGTTTTGTCTGCAGACTTTCTGTGGCTGTCCAATCACAGACTTCCCAATGCAGCTCAATGAAAAGTCTTTGCAAGGCAGGTGCTCTGGGCAATTGCTGCCTCTTGAGTTTATCTCCACTGAGCTAAACAAACCAGGAAGTAACAGTACTGGTTATCTGATTGACAGCCAGGGGGGTGTAACAGGATTAATTTATAAAAGTGGCAAATTCTATTGAAATCTGTACTTTTTGTAAAGTGATAAAAGGGAACACACTCTTCAAGCATGAAGCACATCAACAAGCTATTTGGGGGTCAGGGGCGTCCCTTTAAAAAGTCCTCAGTCCTTTGACTTACTGCACTCTTTATATGGTGACCCAGCAAAACAGAAGAGAAACTTGAAGTTACCTTCACTCTCCATTCAGTAAGTACCTTTTGAGACATACAATAGAGTAGCAACTCCCAACACAGTCAACCAAACTCACAAACAGTCTAGCACCCAGGCAATTCAACAATCCCTGTAACAATATTGCATAGTTACATAGACTAGAGCCCCAGGTTTTACATCTGCAGCTGAACATATTGAATATATTTGAAGAATATTTCCATCAGGTGGTCACAGCATAGTGGAATGGAACTGCATCAGAATAGCCTGAGATTTAGTAAAGCTGGGAATAATGTGAAGTGCATGCGTAATAATTTAAACTCCATAAATTTGCACTTCTGGAAGAGAATTTTTGGAAGAAATGCCAGTTTTTGGGACTGCATTCTTTAAATGCCATGCAAATCTAATACTGTAGGATTCAGTTCTCGGAAAATCCCCCAAACTGAGAAATTGGCTTTTTTAGAGCAATTCTTGACTGTTATGTGCTACGTCTGTGTTTTAATATGACTTATAATTGTGTAGAATTTACTGCAATCTTGGTGATGTTTCCTTAAATTATGTCTTCATAAAATAGAGTTGATTTATTCTTAATATATTTAAGTCCCAACAGTGTAATATTAGCAACAAAAGGCATATTTTTCCAATTAAAATGAAATAATGCTACAAATTCTAACCGTGTGCTAGTTTGAGGAGTTACACATTCAGCTTTTGTGAACCTTTGAAAACATTAAATTAAACCATAATCATTTGCAGCTTAACTTTCTCTCCAAGAGCAGCTCGAATTCTGGAGAGAATCCGAAAACCTAATTTCAAACCTCCCACAAAAAAAGTGGAGAAAAAAAACCACTTAAAGAAAACAGTAAATTTAAATGATTACAGATGAGACAAATGCCACACACTGGACCTGGCTTCTGTTAAGCATTTTTTAGACCAAATGAAAGTTGTTTGTAGTGGTGGCTGTGTCTTGACTTTTTTAAATAGAGCTCCGGGAGTAAAGGAAAATAAAAAGTCTTGCTGAGTTATCAAAGAGTGTCGACAGCTGAATTATATAATATTGTTAACCTCAGAAATTGAAGTGGTACGTTAGTGAATGCAGTGGAGTAATGATTAGTGAGTTCAATAAATTGTGTATCCATAGGATTAAGAGAACCTAAAGCTATTAAACAAATTGTCCTTGTTTTTAGTTTGCAAATGTTATCTTCGCAAATGTCAAATATAAGATCAGAGTAATAAAATCATCCGAGTGTTATTTATCAGTAGCGAGTCAGTTAATCATGTTAAGACAAATCATCATTCTATAACTATGTACATTGTAACAGCTCCATCTTCTGTCCAGTCTGACAAAACACACTCATTATATCAGGATATTATAGTATTTGTTGCCCTACTTTTGTTGCTATTCCTTCAGGCAGCTTTGCCATTATGCCCTTGGGAGCATCTGGATTCTCACCAAAAGCATCTCACCTCTTTACTCCTCTACCATCTGTTCTATACTCATTTACTGTTATACCATCTACACTATACTCCTTTACTGCTATACAATCTATACTATACTACTTTACGCTTATACCATCTATATTGTACTCATTTACCATCTATACACTGCTCCTTTCACTTCTATACTATCTATACTATGCTCCTTTACATCTATACCATCTATAATGCACTTCTTTACCACCTATATTATACTCATTTACTGCTATACCAGCCTATACTATACTCCTTAACTCCCATATCATCTATACTGTACTCATTTACCATATATACTACACTCCTTTACTGCTATACTATCTATACTATACTCCTTAACTCCCATATCATCTATACTGTACTCATTTACCATATATACTACACTCCTTTACTGCTATACTATCTATACTATACTCCTTTACTAGAATTATCTTCTATACTACAATCCTTTACTCATTTACCTCCTATGCTACAAACCTTTACTCCTTTACCTTCTATACTATACTCCTTTACTCCTTTACCTTGTATACTTTACTCATTTACTCCTTTACCTTCTATACTATACTCCTTTACTCCTTTACCTTCTATACTATACTCATTTACTCCTTTTACCTGCTATACTACAATCCTTTAATCGTTTACATTACGTTATTTACTATATTCCTTGACTTTATAGACTACATTCCTTTACTCCATTACCTTCTATACTTTACTCCTTTACCTTCTATAATACAATCCTTTCCTCCTTTACCTTCTATGCTATACTCCTTTCTTCCTATACCTTCTATACTACAATCCTTTACTCATTTACCATCTATGCTATACTAATTTCTTCCTTTACCTTCTATACTACAGTACTTTACTCCTTTACCTTCTATACTACACTCCTTTACTCCTTTGCATTCTATACTATACTCCGTTCTTCCTTTACCTTCTATATTACAATCCTTTACTCCGTTACCTTATATACTATACTCATTTACTCCTTTACCTTTCATACTACAATCCTTTACTCTTTTACCTTCTATAATATACACCTTTCCTCCTTTACCTTCTATACTAAACTCTTCTACTCATTTACCTTCTATGCTATACTCCTTTACTTCTTTACCTTCTATTCTACAACTCTTACTCCTTTACATTCTATACTATTCTCTTTTATTCTTCTGCTTCTATACTGTAATCCTTTACTACTTTTCGTTCTATACTATACTTCTTTCCTCCTTCACCTTCTAAACTATATTCCTTTACTGCAATACCATCTATACTAGACTCCTTTACTCCTTTACTTTCTATACTACTAACCTTTACTCCTTTAACTTCTAAACTATACTCCTTAACTCTTTTACCTTCTATAAAACAATCCTTTATTCCTTCACCTTCTGTACTGTACTCCTTTACCTTCTATACTACAATCCTTTACTCCTTTACCTTTTATACTATACTCCTTTACTCCTTTACCTTCTATACTATGATTCTTTTTTCCTTTACCTTCTATACTACGATCCTTTACTCCTCTACCTTCTATACTACAATCCTTTTCTCTTTTTTCTTCTCTTCTATACTTCTTCACTCCTCTACCTTTTATACTACACTCCTTTACTCCTTTACCTTCTATACTACAATCCTTTTCTCCTTTTCCTTCTGTTCTATACTTCTTCACTCCTCTGCCTTCTATACTAAACTCCTTTACTCCTCTACCTTCTATACTATACTCATTTACTCCTTTACCTTCTATAATATGATTCTTTTCTCCTTTACCTTCTATACTACGATCCTTTACTCCTCTACCTTCTATACTACAATCCTTTTCTCCTTTTCCTTCTGTTCTATACTTCTTTACTCCTCTGCCTTCTATACTACACTCCTTTACTCCTTTACATTCTATACTACAATCCTTTACTCCTTTACATTCTATACTACAATCCTTTACTCCTTTCCCTTCATACTACAATCCTTTACTCCTTTTCCTTCATACTACAATCCTTTACTCCTTTCCCTTCATACTACAATCCTTTACTCCTTTTCCTTCATACTACAATCCTTTACTCCTTTTCCTTCTGTTCTATACTTCTTCACTCCTCTACCTTCTATACTATACTCATTTACTCCTTTACCTTCTATACTATGATTCTTTTCTCCTTTACCTTCTATACAATGATCCTTTACTCCTCTACCTTCTATACTACAATCTTTTTCTCCTTTTCCTTCTGTTCTATACTTCTTCACTCCTCTGCCTTCTATGCTACACTCCTTTACTCCTTTACATTCTATACTATACTCCTTTACTCCTTTACATTCTATACTACAATCCTTTACTCATTTCCCTTCATACTACAATCCTTTACTCCTTTTCCTTCTGTTCAATACTTCTTCACTCCTCTACCTTCTGTACTACACTCCTTTACTCCTTTACCTTCTATACTACAATCCTTTACTCCTTTCCCTTCATACTACAATCCTTTACTCCTTTTCCTTCTGTTCTATACTTCTTCACTCCTCTACCTTCCATACTATACTCCTTTACTCCTTTACCTTCTATATTATACTCCTTTACTCCTTTACCTTCTATATTACCCTCCTTTACTCCTTTACCTTCCATACTATACTCATTTACTCCTTTACCTTCTGTACTATGATTCTTTACTCCTTTACCTTCTATACTACAATCCTTTACTCCTTTTCCTTCTGTTCTATACTTCTTCACTCCTCTACCTTCTATTCTACACTCCTTTACTCCTTTGCATTCTATACTACAATCCTTTACTCCTTTACCTTGTATACTTTACTCATTTACTCCTTTACCTTCTATACTATACTCCTTTACTCCTTTACCTTCTATACTATACTCATTTACTCCTTTTACCTGCTATACTACAATCCTTTAATCGTTTACATTACGTTATTTACTATATTCCTTGACTTTATAGACTACATTC
>OW240915.1:8400605-8431177 GCA_933207985.1 Pelobates cultripes
TACTAAACTCCTTTACTCCTCTACCTTCTATACTATACTCATTTACTCCTTTACCTTCTATAATATGATTCTTTTCTCCTTTACCTTCTATACTACGATCCTTTACTCCTCTACCTTCTATACTACAATCCTTTTCTCCTTTTCCTTCTGTTCTATACTTCTTTACTCCTCTGCCTTCTATACTACACTCCTTTACTCCTTTACATTCTATACTACAATCCTTTACTCCTTTACATTCTATACTACAATCCTTTACTCCTTTCCCTTCATACTACAATCCTTTACTCCTTTTCCTTCATACTACAATCCTTTACTCCTTTTCCTTCTGTTCTATACTTCTTCACTCCTCTACCTTCTATACTATACTCATTTACTCCTTTACCTTCTATACTATGATTCTTTTCTCCTTTACCTTCTATACAATGATCCTTTACTCCTCTACCTTCTATACTACAATCTTTTTCTCCTTTTCCTTCTGTTCTATACTTCTTCACTCCTCTGCCTTCTATGCTACACTCCTTTACTCCTTTACATTCTATACTATACTCCTTTACTCCTTTACATTCTATACTACAATCCTTTACTCATTTCCCTTCATACTACAATCCTTTACTCCTTTTCCTTCTGTTCAATACTTCTTCACTCCTCTACCTTCTGTACTACACTCCTTTACTCCTTTACCTTCTATACTACAATCCTTTACTCCTTTCCCTTCATACTACAATCCTTTACTCCTTTTCCTTCTGTTCTATACTTCTTCACTCCTCTACCTTCCATACTATACTCCTTTACTCCTTTACCTTCTATATTATACTCCTTTACTCCTTTACCTTCTATATTACCCTCCTTTACTCCTTTACCTTCCATACTATACTCATTTACTCCTTTACCTTCTGTACTATGATTCTTTACTCCTTTACCTTCTATACTACAATCCTTTACTCCTTTTCCTTCTGTTCTATACTTCTTCACTCCTCTACCTTCTATTCTACACTCCTTTACTCCTTTGCATTCTATACTACAATCCTTTACTCCTTTACCTTCTATATTATACTCCTTTACTCCTTTACCTTCTATATTACCCTCCTTTACTCCTTTACCTTCCATACTATACTCATTTACTCCTTTACCTTCTGTACTATGATTCTTTACTCCTTTACCTTCTATACTACAATCCTTTACTCCTTTTCCTTCTGTTCTATACTTCTTCACTCCTCTACCTTCTATTCTACACTCCTTTACTCCTTTGCATTCTATACTATACTCCTTTACTCCTTTACCTTCTATACTACAATCCTTTACTCCTTTTCCTTCTGTTCAATACTTCTTCACTCCTCTACCTTCTGTACTACACTCCTTTACTCCTTTACCTTCTATACTACAATCCTTTACTCCTTTCCCTTCATACTACAATCCTTTTCTCCTTTTCCTTCTATACTACACTCCTTTACTCCTCTACCTTCTATACTATACTCATTTACTCCTTTACCTTCTATACTATGATTCTTTTCTCCTTTACCTTCTATACTACAATCCTTTACTCCTCTACCTTCTATACTACAATCCTTTTCTCCTTTTCCTTCTGTTCTATACTTCTTCACTCCTCTACATTCTATACTACACTCCTTTACTCCTTTACCTTCTATACTACACTCCTTTACTCCTTTACATTCTATACTATACTCCTTTACTCCTTTACCTTCTATACTACAATCCTTTACTCATTTTCCTTCTGTTCTATACTTCTTCACTCCTCTACATTCTATACTACAATCCTTTACTCCTTTACCTTATATACTACAATCCTTTACCTTCTGCACTACACTCCTTTCCTCCTTTACCATCTACATGCAGTAACCGTATCTAGATTGGTTCTTGCTGATTCTTGGAATTTAGACCTAGGCCTTTGTTTGACTTTTCTTCATTATTATTCATGGTAAAATACACAGAAACAAGAACAATCTGTACTTCATTCAATATCTATGTTCACCTGTCACAGTTACACCTATTGGCAGACACATAGTAGCTCTAATGCACCTGCATACATGCTTTGTATTGGTAGATATTGTAATGCAGGTGCACACAAATATTTAATAATGAGGTGTTAATAGACTTGCTTGAATATTTAACTAAGAAACACTTACCAGGTGTCTGTCTCTCTTATTTATCCATATTTAAAACCTGTCCATTACTAAACGTTCAGCAACAGCCACTTACCTAGTGGGAAATTCAAACAATGTCTATAAGATCCAGGCACTAGCACAGATGATATCTTCCCTAGCAAACCACAGATGTAGCAGGAGTCATTTCTATACAAGATCTTGATGCCCATTCTCCTGTGGGTGAATTGTATGAACGTGCCTTCTGCATTATACATTTGGGGTTTAGTATTGTGTAACTGATTTATTTATTTATTCCATCCCATGAATTACCCCATGGGGTTACCCCTATCTCTCTGGGTTAGGATAGGTTCCAGCAAAGATTCAAGGAAAACACGTTGAAAATGTATTACTTGGAGATAAATAACATTTCCGTTCTGAATGTCATTTCTCTCCCTTTTCCTTTTCGGTTTCTCCGTTCCTCCCCTGATTACCGTGAAATTATATTTTTTCCTTAGTTCCTTTTTAAAGATAAGCACATAGTTACCATGGTGTATTATTGCATATTATCCTGTTGAATGAAAACACACTTTAATCTCTAATATCTGAATGTTTGTATTGCTTAATAAAAAATAAATAATGAAACTTAATAGCCAATTTAGCACATTTATTGCAAAAGTGCAAACACTTCAATAGGAACATGATTAAAAATAATTGATAAAAAGCAATTCCTTTACTAACAAGTAAATGAATTCCTTTAGTTTAAAACCTCTCTGTTGAGGTAACAGTCTGTCTATTACTAAAAGTGATAAAAGATATTATTTCCCAGTTGAATGCTTTAGTGTTCTATACCTTGTGAAGTTTAATGTAATAAAGTAAATTGAACTTTGATTTATTTTGTTAGACAAATAATGATTTGTGGGATCGTAAGAGTCCTTGAACTAATATTCACTCTGATTCCTCCTATTTAGCTAACAATGTTAAGCTGTGGATTAATACGAAATGTCATACATTGAGCAGATAAAGTATTTTAATTATGATAGTTCACACTGTAGACATTCTAAAATGAGCTGGCGTTCTTTGTAGAAATTTAAATGCAAGAAAAGTAATTTTATTGATCGCACTGCATTATCAGGTTTATTCACAAAAGTTAGAATTACCATAAATTAAAAGAGATTTCCACAGGAATTCAAGCCAAAAGAGTTGACTGGAAGGCAACTAGGTACTAGCTACTTTGGCCTTAAATTGGAAATTCACTTAAACCCAATCTGAATTCCTGACAATTGTCACCTTAGTGAATTAACATGTGTGTGCTAGTATTAATTTATTATCAGCTATTTCAGACAACCATAGAACCATTCGGCCCATGTAGTCTGCCCAATTTTCTAAATACTTTTCATTAGTCCCTGGCCTTATCTAATAGTTAGGATAACCTTATGCCTATCCCAAGCATGCTTAAGCTCCGTCACTGTGTTAACCTCTACCACTTCAGCTGGAAGGCTATTCCATGCATCCACTACCCTCTCAGTAAAGTAATACTTCCTGATATTATTTTTAAACCTTTGTCCCTCTAATTTAAGACTATGTCCTCTTGTTGTGGTAGTTTTTTTCTTTTAAATATAGTCTCCTCCTTTACTGTGTTGATTCCCTTTATATATGTAACAAATGACTCACTTGTCCTTTTTCCTAACTGTGTGTCAGTGTTTGTATCTGTGTGTCTATGTATCTACAAGTGTGTCAGTGTTTCTATCTGTGTGTTTACCTGCATGTGTGTCAGTGTTTGTATCTGTGTGTTTACCTGCATGTGTGTCAGTCTGTCTGTGTATCGGCACGGTATATATATATATTATATATCTAGGGCAGAGGATCCTAGGAAAGAGGAAAAGGGGAGATGGGGCAGAGAAACACATATACATTTGAACTAACAGCATCTATATTAATAGCAAACATTTAGCTTATAAAAGGGGTACAATTTATGGTAATGCGCTGCCAATGGGTACACAAATTTAAAAAGACTGGGAACCACTTACTTGGACAAAAAAGCAAAGTTGGGGAAAAAACCCTCCTTAGCTCAGCTGAGTTGGGATATGGCTGCTGTTTCACGGAGTTTAACTCTTTGCACGAGGGCATCCAGCATCTTCAAAATCCCCATAGAAAATCATGAATTCATTGCTTTCTTATGGGGAAGGCCTAATGTGTGTGCAGCCTTAGCCACACATGTGTTAGGTCCCCCCTCGCATTGACGTTGGAGGAGATGGAAACAGAGCGGGCGCCAAGGGATGTTTATGCTGGAATAAGGTGAGTGTTTTTAACCCTTTAATAAATGCGGGGTAGTGGGGGGAGGAGGATGGACATAGGAGCAGGTGGAATACAGCTTTGTATTCCTAACACTATAGTGTTCCTTTAAATTTGAAATTCACTCCAGCTGTTTAGTGAATAAATCCCTAATACGCTTAGCTCATAAATATGATGTTCAGTCAACAGGTGATTTTTCCTCATGGTTTTGGATGCATTTGGCTCAAGCTGTCATGTTTTAATCATTTCTTTGCAATGTTTCCAATCGTCGTAGAGAATTTGGAATCAGACACAAGTCCTCTGTCATGTTACACTGCAGATGGTAAACCGCACAGACATTCGAACTGCGATTCCAGGAAATATAGTTAATCATAAAAAATGATGTGGGTGATCGTAATGTGTAAGGCCTCACCAAACCAAATATTTGTTAGGATTTGCAATAATAACCAAAAGTAACTATTTAAAAAAAAGGCAATGGTACAAAAATCGAACATTTTCTCTTTTCTTTGGCAGAATTTAAGGAAGCCTTCTCACTCTTTGATCGGACCCCTAACAGTGAGTTAAAAATCACCTACGGCCAGTGCGGAGATGTCATGAGGGCTCTGGGACAAAACCCAACAAACGCTGAAGTTTTAAAAGTTCTTGGCAGGCCAAAGCCTGAAGGTTAGTATGGATCTAGGATTTCATATTTCCAGAAATACCATGTTTTGAAAACAGACATGTTTTGTCATTTTAAATGTATTTAAACCAAAAAAAAAGATAAATTAAATATTGGAAATATTATTTCTCAGTCTTGAAACTCTGCAATCTGTTTCTCTTCACACGGAAGCAGCATAACAACATGAGATAAAATAAACACAAAACAAATCTACCCACTAGATAAACAAAATAACAAAACGTACTAAAAGGTGTGTCCCAAGTACACCAAGAATAAGTGAAGCAAATAAATAAGAGTAGGTGTGAACAATATGTAAAAGAAGCAATTCCACCTCGGTATCAATGCAAGGACAATGGCCAGACGAATCTATAGGGAAGGACAAACTGGAAATAGTGTAATCACACAACAGATATGTAGACACACAACGAGAATGCTAAAAACTCACAAGAGTTCAGAAATATTCAGGCTCATCATCCTTCCACATAAGTGTTCCAATTAGCTAGAGGTATTCTTGTACTTAAAAAGATCAGAAAACATGCAGATAGTGCAGATGGTAATATTCACAATAGATTTGTTAAAAAAGATAAAATACAGCATCTCTCCATAATATATGGATCTCTGGAGTGGTATGTGTGTGTGTGTATATACATGAGATATATACATATATTATATCTATATTATAATACATCTATAATACAATATACAGGGAGTGCAGAATTATTAGGCAAATGAGTATTTTGACCACATCATCCTCTTTATGCATGTTGTCTTACTCCAAGCTGTATAGGCTCGAAAGCCTACTACCAATTAAGCATATTAGGTGATGTGCATCTCTGTAATGAGAAGGGGTGTGGTCCAATGACATCAACACCCTATATCAGGTGTGCATAATTATTAGGCAACTTCCTTTCCTTTGGCAAAATGGGTCAAAAGAAGGACTTGACAGGCTCAGAAAAGTCAAAAATAGTGAGATATCTTGCAGAGGGATGCAGCACTCTTAAATTGCAAAGCTTCTGAAGCGTGATCATCGAACAATCAAGCGTTTCATTCAAAATAGTCAACAGGGTCGCAAGAAGCGTGTGGAAAAACCAAGGCGCAAAATAACTGCCCATGAACTGAGAAAAGTCAAGAGTGCAGCTGCCACGATGCCACTTGCCACCAGTTTGGCCATATTTCAGAGCTGCAACATCACTGGAGTGCCTAAAAGCACAAGGTGTGCAATACTCAGAGACATGGCCAAGGTAAGAAAGGCTGAAAGACGACCACCACTGAACAAGACACACAAGCTGAAACGCCAAGACTGGGCCAAGAAATATCTCAAGACTGATTTTTCTAAGGTTTTATGGACTGATGAAATGAGAGTGAGTCTTGATGGGCCAGATGGATGGGCCCGTGGCTGGATTGGTAAAGGGCAGAGAGCTCCAGTCCGACTCAGATGCCAGCAAGGTGGAGGTGGAGTACTGGTTTGGGCTGGTATCATCAAAGATGAGCTTGTGGGCCTTTTCGGGTTGAGGATGGAGTCAAGCTCAACTCCCAGTCCTACTGCCAGTTCCTGGAAGACACCTTCTTCAAGCAGTGGTACAGGAAGAAGTCTGCATCCTTCAAGAAAAACATGATTTTCATGTAGGACAATGCTCCATCACACGCGTCCAAGTACTCCACAGCGTGGCTGGCAAGAAAGGGTATAAAAGAAGGAAATCTAATGACATGGCCTCCTTGTTCACCTGATCTGAACCCCATTGAGAACCTGTGGTCCATCATCAAATGTGAGATTTACAAGGAGGGAAAACAGTACACCTCTCTGAACAGTGTCTGGGAGGCTGTGGTTGCTGCTGCACGCAATGTTGATGGTGAACAGATCAAAACACTGACAGAATCCATGGATGGCAGGCTTTTGAGTGTCCTTGCAAAGAAAGGTGGCTATATTGGTCACCGATTTGTTTTTGTTTTGTTTTTGAATGTCAGAAATGTATATTTGTGAATGTTGAGATGTTATATTGGTTTCACTGGTAATAATAAATAATTGGAATGGGTATATATTTGTTTTTTGTTAAGTTGCCTAATAATTATGCACAGTAATAGTCACCTGCACACACAGATATCCCCTAACATAGCTATAACTAAAAACAAACTAAAAACTACTTCCAAAAATATTCAGCTTTGATATTAATGAGTTTTTTGGGTTCATTGAGAACATGGTTGTTGCTCAATAATAAAATTAATCCTCAAAAATACAACTTGCCTAATAATTCTGCACTCCCTGTATATATATATATATTATATATAATGTCATACTTAGTGTATTTTATATAAATATATTAATATAAAAATACACATATAATTAAATTACACACATATGTATATATATATATAATAAAATCAAACAAGTTCAAACAAGAAAGTTCAGGAGACACGCCAATGGATGAATCAAGAGACCTAGGTGGACATCTAGAGCATCCAGTTCGAACACAAGATATTTAATGCTTAGAGAAGTTAAGAAATAATCAAATATCCATGTCCCCTGAGTTTGCTTCATTTAAATACCTCTCAATTCCAACACGGATTTATCTATTTTTACTCATTGTACGGTGGCCATTGAAGTATGTATTGCTTGTTATTGAAAATCCTGTATCATTTCTTCAGAGGGCCACTATAGAAAACAAGTGATTTTACGGCTGAAAATGGAAAAATTAATTCTACGCATTCCTCACTGTGGGACTTGTAGATAAATACAGTGATAGAGTTATCCTGGGGGGGGGGACCTTGAGGTGTTAGCAGTAAAATCAAAATGAGAGTCTTGCATTTTCTCTTCTGGCACCCAAAGCCCAGTCCCTCTATTAGCCACCATTTTAACAAGGACGCCATGATTTCCCTGAATTATACATGACCAAGCCTCTCCAGCACTCCTGGACGACCACTGCTACACCCTGGTTTTGGATGTCTCTAGCTTGTGCTATAAGCTCTCGTTGGCAGTATTTACTAATGTGACATCAGAAAACAACCTTATGTCCACAATATCCCAGAAACATTGCCCATTTGTCAATTATTCCAGATAATTGATTTTTTTCTTTTTCTTTATACAGAACTGCACACAAAGCTGATGGATTTTGATACATTCATACCCATGCTCCAGCACATATCAAAGTCCAAGGAGAAGGGAACGTATGAGGACTTTGTGGAGGGTCTCCGCGTGTTCGATAAGGAGGGAAACGGCACTGTTATGGGGGCTGAAATCCGCCACGTCTTGGCAACTCTCGGTAAAAAGTGAAAATGCAAACTTTATAAAATTTGCAATCAGCTTCACCCTTAAAATGTCACACTTTAGTGAACTGAGGATCTAACATGTCTGATATCTAAGATGGAAGCGTAATTACCTTTAATATATTAATTACTATCCTTTGAATGATTAAAAGTGTCCTTGACCTCCTTTTCTTCTCCCCCATGCATTCCATCATCCTCAGATTGTCTTGCTTTTTCACAAATATGTTTTCCTTCTCTGATAGACATGTGCATAATTTGCATTTGTTTAAAAAAAAAAAAAAAAAACTAATCAATTTATTTGAAAACTGACTCAACGACACAAACAAAAACTATTTGTTCATTAAAAGCAAATTGTTTTGGATGATTATATTTATCTTCAAACAAATCAAATCAATTTGTTTAAAGATGATTGCAACGGATGCACGTGTCTACTCCCTCATATCTCCCCAAAAGGGTCTATTAAACAGCGACATATGATAAGTCGGCAAACATTAAAATGCGGGTTAATACAGTAGGACATGAATAAAGAACGTCAATTCCATCATAACTCACTACGTTTAAACACAAACAATAATTGGGGTAGAATACTACTATATAATATTTTTCAGGATGTGTGTTGTACTGGATTCTCTACACAAAAATGTTTGTTTTTTTGCAACATGAAAAGAACAACAAAAAAAGATATTTTGGTTTATTTATCATTTAACTTGCAGACAATTTCTCTCACATCTTCATATTTTTGATATTTTTTTATCCACAGTGTGGCTAATTTTATAGAAGAGAAGAAGCAATAAAAGTTGATTTTTTTTTTTTTTGTCTAAAAGTCCCAACCGTAGCTGTTTGTACTGTGTAAATATAACACGGCATTGATACATCGCTCTGTATTGAACTGTTGAAAGGCAATAAATAATAATATTCTGTATGACCTTTAGGTGAAAGAATGACAGAGGACGAGGTAGATAAACTCATGTCTGGCCAAGAAGATTCCAACGGATGTATAAACTACGAAGGTAAAATCTGCGCAATTTTTGAAATCATGTATTTATTTCACTTAAAGGTAAATTTTATTTCTCTGAAAATTACACCACTAAATAAAGTGTTTAAATTGTCTATAAGTTGTGTTAACGTTTTTTTAACATACTCCATTTTATTTTAACTGCATATTGAAATTTAGCAATCGGCATCGTAAGTAAACATAACATTAGCATTGTGGGAGTGACATTTCTCCTTTAAAGATTCGTTAAATATTATATTTTCTTTAAGTGGAGAGAAAAAAGATGTGGCTTGATCAATCATTTGGTCTTTCCTTTCTCATGTCACGTTTCAACATATTTTGACCTGTAAAATAATCCGCAAGCACAGTTTCCAAAATAAAAGTTTTTATTGGCATTAATTAGTAAATTCTCCCACTGCTCAGAGTGTAAATCTTCCAATCTGCAATTCTAAGCGATTTATGGTGGTTGCAAATTGGAACAAGATTTGAAATATAAGATGAAACCTGGAGACCTGAATTTCACTAAATGCAAAAATACAAGAATGATATAGAAAGTCGGAGGGGAAAAAGTACACTTTTTATTTTTTGGCAATCATATTTGCAAAAACTATTTCTGTCAGACTGGTTTACTTTTTATGCAAATCACCAAATCACCAGGGAGCAATCAGCTTCGGAAAACAATGTCTGTCCCAGTGGGTCGCGAGGAAAGACCACAGAGGGTTTTTAACCCCTTAAGGACCAAACTTCTGAAATAAAAGGGAATCATGACATGTCACACATGTCATGTGTCCTTAAGGGGTTAAACTAGAATGAAAAGCACCATTCTTTTTTTTTTTTCTCACGAAAAGTCACTTTTCATTAATAGCAACAATAAAAAAAAAAAATATTGTATCATCTTGTGCTTTGCTATTCCTGAAAGAGGGGGAATTTATTTTGTGAAGCTATCATTCCACCCACGCAGAGATCCCACCCTCATGATCATTGTTAAATTATGTATGAACATATTTTATTATTATTATTATTATTATTATTAATTATTAAAGCTGCTTGTTGACATAGGAATATTTCGTCATAAATGGATGTATGTTAGATGATTTTATTTAATTTAGGAAATTAATCCGATAAATGATAAGAACTCATTTTCTTATATTATGTTATATATATATTCCTGATAAAATGTTTTATAAATAAATAATATAATTATTTATTTAATATATTGCAACGATCTCCCTGTAGGAGTAAAAGTTGTTTCAATTTTTTAGGCCACATGTAATAGTGAAACACGTGTAATGCGTAATATTGCGATATCAAATCCTGCACAAACAGTTCATTCAATTATTGCTACTTTGTTTATCTGCACAGCTTTCGTGAAGCATATTATGGCAAACTGAACGCAAGCTCTCAAGGTAAGTTAAAATGTATGCAGCGCTACAGCATCTGTTGGGGTGTTATGTGGATTGTTTTTGTATGACCTTCGTGGTAATAGACATCAGGTTTGAATAATTACAATTAAGTGTCTTTGATGAACTAAAACCCACATACGTAGAACACGAAGGACCAAATAAACATCCAGTACTCAACTCATCCCTCTCTAATTTAGAGAAGATAATATTTTATAGACACATAGAACTTTCCACCAGCTCTAAAGTAGAGAACGTTCTAGGTGATGATTTAACTCCTCCAGTCTCACCAGATTGACACCAGAATAATGGCCACCAATATGATTTCATCTTCCACTAGTCAACAGTGGACTATTCTCTGATTAAAAAAGGCGCAGGGTTCGGGAGAATTCCAATAGCGTTTGTCCAGATTCAACGTCCCCGCGTTCCACCGCTCCAGATGCAAGCTGTGTTGCTGGAACTTGTTTTATCTGAGTTAAACTTTAGCAGGATAGCAGGCTGGAGTCCTTGATACTTAAAATGACCTTAGAGTCTTCACAACTAAACATTATTTATTTATTCTTTAGGTTTGTTGAGCTTTATGGGAAATGTAGTCCACAGGTGTCGGCAGTGTAATGATTAGAAATCTTTGTCTCGGTGAGCCGTACTCTCACAGGATTATTCACGAAAGTGGGAATTTCACATGTAAGGCCAAAGTAGCCGAACTGCAAAAATTATCTTAGCTATGCATCCAGTTTGGCTAGTCTGGCCTTACATTCAAAAGTCACTTTGAATTCATCTTGAATTTTCACTTTAGTTTTTCCGATGAAGATCTTGGCAGGACTCTTGTCGGTTTAAAGCGATTTATTCTCCAGAATGTGAGAGTGGAGCTTGTCTCATACCCAATAATTCTAATCTTC
This sequence comes from Pelobates cultripes, assembly GCA_933207985.1. NCBI lineage: Eukaryota > Metazoa > Chordata > Amphibia > Anura > Pelobatidae > Pelobates > Pelobates cultripes. The sequence goes on from OW240915.1 coordinate 8,412,212, forward strand.
AATCTGTTTAACATGATCAGGCCCCGTTCCCATCCACCTTATCACAATGCCGTTTCATTTGAAAACTTCTTAGGTAAAACCTTCTGATTAGTATTTCAGTGTGGCGCATGATGTTTGTATTCAATATATGTTTGATTGAATTTTCTAACTGGAGAACATATGAGACAGATGTCGTAAAGGATTAATATCACTTTTACAATAATAAATGAACAAATAAATAAATAAAATATATAATAAAATCAGTGTTAAAGTTATTTTTATTTGTCATTCCAAACATGCATTTCTGAGCTGTGCCCTGTCAAAAAATCACTCTCATCAAAAGCATCTCACTTTTTGTGATCTAGGCTCCATTTTGTTATTATTCCAAATACAATTTCTGTACTTGGATGTATAGCGTAGGGAGATTTCATGCTTCTGGTACATGTTAAAACAAATAAATAATAAAAATTGGGAGTATCGTGATTTTTGGAAATATTTACCTAAAGCTTGCCTCGGGATTATATTTTTCACAGATTTTAAATTCACTTATTATTCCTCATTCTTTAAAATATATTTTCTTAAAATCCATTTCAGTCTATGTATCATAAATCTTTTTAAATTGGCAGCAGAGAGGGAATGCCAGTTAGAAGAACACTCCAAACACCTAAAGCACTTTAGCTTGCTGAACCGTTTTATGTGGGAACAGTGTGTCCTCTTTTTTTCATTATACAAAAAGTGCAATTTTCAATAGAAATTGATACTTTTATAAATGAATCTTGTTACACCCCCTTGGTTGTCAATCAGATCAACTGGTTCTGTTACTTCCTGGTTTATTTAACTCAGTGAAACTAAACTCAAGAGGCAGCAATTGCCCAGAGCACCTGCCTTCTCATAGAGCTGCATTGGGAAGTCGGTGATTGGATGGCCACAGAAAGTCTGGGCGGGGTTAGAAGGGGTCGCATAGGCTGCAGAAAAGAGAAAAAAATGCATGATTAAATGCATACATGTTTTCATTTGGGGTATGTCTACTAAATAGTGATTTATTTATTATTATTTTAAAGGGTGCAGGGGGGCAGTGGAGTGTCCCTTTAAATCTTATTTCGGCTACTTTAAAAAAAAAAAAAAAACTCTGTTATTTAGGTTTGTTTGGGTACACACACAATTAAGAATAGGGTACGTTCTGTGTCATGTGACTCGCTGCCCACCTTTTACTGTGTGATATAAGATTCATCTTTGCATCATTACAGAATCCTGGACTTGCTCAGTAGTTTAAATCATACTATAGTAGGAAATATTAATCATCCTCATAGAGGAAAAGTTATTGTACAGCGCTGCAGAATATTAGTTATGTTATAAATAATCATATTATCTCTAGAAGTGACAGTTCATCCCAGTAAATGGAATGTTTGTTCATAATGTGAGTATTACAGAATGAGTTTGAATAAAATAAAATGTGCAGCAGGCCAGTGTCCCATGTGGAACGTAAGACATCCTCGCTCTGGCATTTTTCGTGTCACATGTCAGTTCTGCTTTAAACCCATGAACTCTTGAGAGTAAACTCACCTCCTTGCACCGAATTCACTTGAATTATTTCACAGTCTTTGTGCATCTCACGCATTTCCTTTCTCTCATTTTATAGGAAGACATGAATGGATTTCCTTCAATAACCCCGTTTTCTTCGCTGATTAGATGCAAGTCTTCCTCTATTATGGTTATTTTAGATTGATGGCAGTCATTCCAAACTTGAAGCTTATTATTATTGATTAACCTTCTGTCAACTCACACCAATGATGACTTCGCAAATAAACAAATAAATCTTGATGTCATAAAACTAGATTAGCTAGCTATAAATAGGATGCAGCAAAAATACAAAGTGCTCAGTCAAGGGCAGCAAGAATACCAAATATCCAATCAAAGACAGCAAGCAGGCAAAGTATCCAATCAGTAGCAGCTGGGATACAAAGTATCAAATTGGTAGCAGCTGGGATACAAAGTGTCCAATCAGTAGCAGCTGGGATACAAAGTGTCCAACCAGGGGCAGGAGGTATGTAAGGCGTCCAATCAAATGCAGCTAAAATGCTAAAAGTGTCCAATCAGGATCAGCTAGTAGGTGAAGGCCAAATGTGCTCTTGTAAGCCACTGTATGGTTCTTCTCTATATTAGAAAACAGTTGTACTATTATTCAATCCTCGAACATATCATCCATCATATAATAATAATAATGATATACATCTGTGACAGACACTTCACTGTGCATGAGCACCTTAGCAGACGCCAACAGAAGCCCCTAACAGAAACCTGTCAATCCTAATGCAAACATTGGACCTTAATGTTTCCGTTTGTCGTCCATACCTACACAGCTACTGAACACATACAGATAGTTAGTGTTACCCATAGAATGTATGAGAGCAGCTACATGGGTACATGCGATGGTGTATATGTCGTGGTGTATATGTCACGGTGTATATGTTACAGTGGTGTATATGTCACATTGATGTATATGTCACAGTGTATATGTCACAGTGATGTATATGTCGTGGTGTATATGTCACATTGATGTATATGTCACAGTGTATATGTCACTGTGTATGTCACAGCGGTGTATATGTCACAGTGATGTATATGTCGTGGTGTATGTGTCCCATTGATGTATATGTCGCAGTGTATATGTCACTGTGTATGTCACAGCGGTGTATATGTCACAGTGATGTATATGTCGTGGTGTATGTGTCACATTGGTGTATATGTCGCAGTGTATATGTCACTGTGTATATGTCACAGCAGTGTATATGTCACAATGATGTATATGTCGCGGTGTATGTGTCACATTGGTGTATATGTCGCAGTGTATATGTCACAGCGGTGTATATGCCACGGTGTATATGTTACAGCGATGTATATATCATAGCGATGTAAATGTCACAGTGATGTATATGTCACAGCGGTGTGTATGTCACAGCGATGTATGTGATCCTCACAATTAAGCAATATTCCAAACAGACCCTGGCTCTTGTTTTGATGTATTCTGCTCTACAGCTGCTGCCCATCAACTAAACTCTGTTTTATTGGCAGTTATCCGGTTTAAAGTTTCTTTCTTATTGTACTCTCGGACAAATTTGAAACAGCTTCTCACTATTCAGTGTATCAGAAATAATTGAATGGTGTATATAGTGATACTACTTTCCATATAAAGGCACACTATAGTAACTGGAGCAGCCACAGTTTAATATAGGGGTCCTGGTGTCTATAGCCTGTGCCTGCAGTCTCGGCACTGTAAACTCTAACCTTTCATAGAAGAGGCCGTGTTTACATTGGTGCCTAGTAACACCCCTAGGTGCAGTCACTTAGACAGTCATTAGAGGTGCTACGAGGAGATGCTGATTGGCGGATCGCAGTGTTTTGCTGCGCAAGCACAATAGCCTCTCAATGCTTTTCTATGGGAAAGCCTTGGATTGACTGAGATCATCAAGATCGGTTGCCGGATACCTAAACATGTATTACAGCACTATAGTGTTCCTTTAACTTATTATTTTATTATATTCTTCAATTTGTTTACAGGCCAGGATTTATTTTGACTGTGTAACTAACTGCCATTGGTAAAACTAAGACATGCAGATTTCATATTTCCGAGTGAACGGAATAAGTCATTCAGATCTTACAGAATTATACATTTTGGTTATATTTCTTGTCATTAGAGGAAGATCACCCATTTGTTCCAGTTTGTACCTTGTCTTCTTTAATCAGCATTGTTCAAGGTGTGAAACGTCCTATTAATGTCATATCAAATTTTGAAAATAAATTTTTATTTCACAAAATATTTGCGTGTGTTTTTATTAAATAGATGAATTAGCATTTTGCATTTTACATTCCTTTTTATTTTACTTTTATTAGATAACCCAGGAAACTTTACACAGATTAGCAATTACACAGTCATCTTCAATGTAGAAATGACAGTATAAAAGCCGAGCATGCTCGATTAACATATATTTATGTTTTTTAAAGAAGGAAACAGAGAGATAAATTATTTAAAAAAAATTGTTTTAAAGGTATACACTCAATACACATTGTACATGCTTGAGAACTGCTGTGGACAGTTTATTGAAAGGTGACCCTAAAGTTTTAAGGAAGCCAGTATTAAGAGGGTCTGGGTGCAATGGTGCTCCAGATAAATGATACAAGGCTGAAGTACTTTCTATAATTGTCCGTTAGTGGAAAGTCGGACGTCTCTGAGACAGATAAAAAGAGATTTGCAGTCATCAAGAAGGCCAAAGCAATCCCTAAGGCAAATAGTAAAATCAGCAGGAAAGAAAACGTGTTATCAGATTGTTACCTGCAAAGAGCAAAGTCTGGTCAACAATCCATTCCTTAGTTTAGAACCTGGATCAACGCAGCAGCTAAGGCCTCGTTTTTGGTTACGTACAGGACTAATCCCCTTCAATACACAACATGTGGTATAAAAGGAACTTCTATATTTAAAAATTTCAATCAAAAACAAAGCATGTAGCGGCAGACGAGGTAGGACAGAAACTAAAGATGTTTCATGCTTTAGCAGAGCTTTCTAAATGAATCCCAAAGCTCACCACTTCATGCCAACATTTAGAAAGTACATCTCCCTGTTCAATCAATACGCATCTTATCTGAAGGTGTCAAAAGACAGTCATTTCATTAAAACAGTGTAAAAAATTAAAAACTAAACCTACTGATGGGTGATGCGGCATCTCTCTTCACATAACAGAACGACCCATAATTTTTAATTTTTGAACCACGAGGGTCAATGGGGAAAGCAAAGTAAAAAATTCACATACAGTGTTTTTGCACTTAAAATGGAAATCTAATACAAAAAAAATCACAAAAAAACACACAAAAAGTGGCAGCAGGTAAAAATAAATAAATAAAAATAATTACTGTATCAAGGGAGACACATGTCCATAAGACTGAATGTGCTGTGTGCTTAAGTTAAGACTTCCTCAAGAGCTGTTTTCCTGAATGATGAGCATTCGCGACAGTGAGTATTGGAAACCTTCATTAATACATTTATATTATTTTTCAATAGCAAAGTAAGTTTGAGCAACAACTTAAAAAGTGTGTTTTAGGATATTAATAATATGTTGATGTGAGTACCGCTTGGTTTTAACAGCCTTTATTAGAATAGACCTCACTGTAATAAAACAAAATATAAAATAAAATAGAAAGATTTCTCCTAGTTTGGAGTCACAGAGAATTAAAAATGCTTTTTGCAGAACAGTAAAAATACTTATTTAACAATACTTATATAATACAATAAATATCACATCAGAAGATATGCAAAACCTCAATCATTGTGTGAATGTAGAAAACCAGAAATCCATATATGAATGTGCTTTATCAAATTTCCTGCCAGAGAATTTTCAGCTGAATTTTCTTAGCCTTTTTTACGATTGTTTGAGTTCTGTGTTTGGTACGTTTGACGTTTATATGGTTGGATATTTATTTGTTCATGTCACACGAGACCAGGCCTCCGGTTTTGATATAAAGACTTTTAGGAAGCGAAGATTAAACTTTCACTCTACTTGCATTTTTCATTTTATCCCGAGCTACGGCTGCATTGTAATTTTAGGATTGCATTTCAGTTATATATAGAGGGGAAACTAATGAACAAAAAGGTCTTCTAAAGCCGTAGATTGCAGCCATAATTTGAAAATGATATGTGGATTTCAGGATCCATTTTAAGCTAAGTGAAATACATACATTTTCTCTCCCTCTCCAAACACACAGAGCATAATTATACAGAGAATGTAGAACAGAGCATTTAAAGTGGCAGTAAGCTTTCACATGTCATGAAACATTAAATATATCATAACAGTAGACAAGAAAGATGCCAATGGTTCCAGGAATATATCTATTAATTGCAATATGGGGAGCAAAAACACATGGTGCAAGAGAATACTGAGAATGGACAACAGCTCAAATAGCCTGCCCTCCGGTGGGTCCCCACTCAGGTATCAAGATGGATTTAGCTCATCTTGTGCCATTACAAAAAGACCCAGTGCCATTTGCATATCAGACTGAATCCACACAAAATGGCGGAACAGATCCAAATTGCCGGCCGGCTCTCTCTGCATGAGAGATACAGGAACCCCAGGTGATCGTTTCAGCCTTGTTAGGCATCATCAGTGAGGTATAGACGATACCCCTCTAGTCTATACCTTACTGATAATGCCTAATCCAGATATGGACCCCTTGCTCACGATGCCTAGAGGGATAATGGCTATATCTATATAAAAACACAGGCTTTCTTTATTCCGAAGACCTTCCCTACTGTGTGCAGCGTGTGCACAAAACTAATTCACTCAGAGCAGAACAGAGGCTAGGTTACAACACTTCCTCTCGATTGTAAAATAAATTGTGGTCTCCCTCTACACCACCCCAATCCCCCTTTTTTTTAGGAAATTTACATACATCACATACTGGCTTTCTAATTCAAATGTGAATACACACACAGTTATATGCTATGTCTTTGTTATTGGTTTAGCAGATCATCCCCTATTTTTTGCTTATATTTCAAATTCATATACACAAATGCATTCATAAATACACACATGGACACATATACACCGACACACACACATTGATACATAGACACACACATTGATATATAGACACACAGAGTTATATACAAACACATGGACACATACATACACAGACACACATATACACACAGTGGCGTACATACCGGGGTGGCAGGGGGCCCGGCCGCCCCTGCGACCCGGTATGTACCCACTGTGGCCAGCCTCTTCTCCTGGGGGCCCGGGAGTTGACCACCTCAGGGCCCCCCGAGGCTGGCCCTGCTATCACTGGGCGGGCAGGCTGGCGGGCGCGCGAGGGAGCACTCTCCCCTGAGTGCTTCCTCTTCAGCTCCCTTGCGCACCGCGTACTGATACCGGAGCCGGAAGATGATGTCGAGGGAGCTGAAGATGGAGAACTCAGGGGAGATTGCTCCCTCGCGCGCCCGCCAGCCTGCCTGCCCGCCCGCCATCCCCTCAGCACTCCAAATGGTAAGGAGGCTGGGAGATTAAATTTAAAAAAAACATGTGTGTGTGTGTGTGTGTGTGTCACGGTTCTCACCACAACATCCCGACAGCCAGACGAAGTCGCCCCAGAAGTGCCCGGTGACGGACTTGAACCAGGGTACTTTGCAGTCCTGGGGCTGCTGCTTTGCCTCTGAGCCACCATATCAGCTCTAGAGGTAGACAGAAGTCTATCTTGCCTTGTACCCAGTATTGGGGGCTGGACGTTATTCTGTGGCTGCTCCAACGATCTCAGCACACCTGTGGCTGATCACAAATTAGCCAGGTATAAGACACTGCCTCTCCCTGAGGGCAGTGTCAGTTCATTGACTCTGGTTCCCTTGTTTGGTTCCTGTCTTGCTATATCTGCGTTCCAGTATTTCCTGTCTGATTCCGGCTTCTGACCTTGGCTTTCCTCCTGGACTACTCTGATATCTGACTTCCCCTGACTTTGGCTTTCCTTGACTACGTTTCTGCTAATCCCTGCTGTACTGCTACTTGGAGCACTATTCCTGGAAAGCCCCCGTGCACAGACTCACAGATCAGGTGGCGTCTTACCTGGTCACCCTGGTCTGTGTCTACTTTGCAAGGGTGAGCGTATAACTCTGCGAGCCGGACTCCCCATCAGGTAAGATCCTGACATAATGAACTGACCATATGGAGTCTGCAGAGTTATACAAATTACTCACCTCCCTGGCTGAACAAGTCTCCAACCTGTCCCAGAATGTTATGGATTTGCAGAGATGTTCATTGGCATTTAAAAGAGCAGTACATCCAATCCCGGAACATACATACCCAGAACCCTATGCCATTATGCCTGACAGGTTTGACGGTTCCCGTTCTGCTTTCCCGATGTTCAAGAAGGATTGTGAGCTACTGTTTGCCCTGAAACCTAGAACCTACGCCACTGACCTTATCAGAGTCCGCTCCGCTATTAACCTGTGTACTGGGCGGATTAAGGCGTGGGCACACCAGAAGCTGCAGGAGAGAAGTACTGTCTTGGACTCCTGGGAGTTGTTTATGTCTGCAATGGACTCTCAGTGCTTTGCATCAAGGAAAGCAACTCCCAAGCCTACTTCAGGTTCTCGCAGAACCCGGTTGCCTAGAGAAGAGGAATTATTTTATGAATACAAGAATCCCATGTCGCTACAGTCTAAACCTACCTCCAAGGACCTGCCTTGTCATCATAATGTTACCCATGTGGAACTTGGCACTCTAGAGGACAAGGAGGAACCCATGGAGATTGGCTTCATCCGCACTAGAACAAGACTGCCATCTAGAGAAAGAGACAGAAGGAGGGCTTGTTGTCTCTGTTTCTATTGTGGAGAAGGAGGGCACTTTATCTCCCACTGCCCTATTCGCCCAACTCGGCCTAAGCCTCTTCAAGTAGGTACTACTCAGCTTCATCCTGTTATCCCGGCAACACAGCCAGAAAAATGTCAAGGGTACTGTCGGATGTTTCCACGTTCCGTGACGCAGAAGAGTACCCAGACTACGATGGCTACTGATGCCAGTGTCTCTCAAGAACACATAATCGGTGATCATGAGAATTCACCACCTCCAGAAGACTCTCCTGTTAAAACTGGTACCACCACCACTTCCTGTCTGCCCAAAGGAGAACTACCTGCGGATTGCACCTATGGTACACAGAACAGATTTGGAAATGTTTGAAAGGGCTTTAAAAGCCGTGAACTCTGCTCCTGGTGACTCACCTAAGAAAAAAAGTTCAGAGAAAATGACTCCTGGGATCAAGGTACTTACCACCTCCACCAAATCCATGAATAACCTTGACCTCTTTCCATTAGTACCCGAAACTGGTACCATAAAGTCGCAGGCTGTAAAGGGACTCCACTCTGGAGACTTTGAATACAAAGACTATCTTAGTGATACTGAGACCGAAGATGAGGTGTACTATTTTCAAGAAGAACCTGTTCACGCCCAGAGGGCATTCTTGAAGGGAGGGTACTGTCACGGTTCTCACTGCGACATCCCGACGGCCAGACGAGGTCGCCCCAGAAGTGTCCGGTGACGGACTTGAACCAGGGTACTTTGCAGTCCTGGGGCTGCTACTTTGCCTCTGAACCACCATATCAGCTCTAAAGATAGACAGAAGTCTATCTTGCCTTGTACCCAGCATTGGGGGCTGGACGTTATTCTGTGGCTGCTCCAACGATCTCAGCACACCTGTGGCTGATCACAAATTAGCCAGGTATAAGACACTGCCTCTCCCTGAGGGCAGTGTCAGTTCATTGACTCTGGTTCCTGTCTTGCTATATCTGTGTTCCAGTATTTCCTTTCTGATTCCGGCTTCTGACCTTGGCTTTCCTCCTGGACTACTCTGATATCTGGCTTCCCCTGACTTTGGCTTTCCTTGACTACGCTTCTGCTAATCCCTGCTGTACTGCTACTTGGAGCACTATTCCTGGAAAGCCCCCGTGCACAGACTCACAGATCAGGTGGTGTCTTACCTGGTCACCCTGGTCTGTGTCTACTTTGCAAGGGTGAGCGTATAACTCTGCGAGCCGGACTCCCCATCAGGTAAGATCCTGACAGTGAGTGTTAGTGTGTGTGCTAGTGTTTGTTAGTGTGTGTTAGTGTTTGTTAGTGTGTGTGTGTTAGTGTTTGTGTTAGTGCTTGTGTTTGTGTTAGTGCTTGTGTTTGTTTGTGTGTGTTAGAGTATGTGTGTTAGTGTGTTTGTGTGTGTCTGCTAGTGTGTGTCTGTTACTGAGTGTGTGTTTGTGTGTGTCTGTTAGGGAATCTGTTAATGAGTGTGTGTTTGTCAGTGAGAGTGTATGTTTTGTGAGTGTGTATGTATGTATGTCGCTGAGTGTGTCTCTGTCAGTAAATGTGTGTATGCGTCTGTTCGTGAGAGTGTGTGTGTGTCTTCAGCAATTACCTTTCAAGAGCCGCGCGCACATTCAAATCGTCCATAGGAAAGCATTACTCAATGCTTTCCTATGGAAGTTCAGTGTCTTAGAATCGTGGAAGCTCCTCTAGCGGCTGTCAGTGAGACAGCCACTAGAGGCTGGATAAACCCTCAGTGAAACATAGCAGATTCTCTGAAACTGCTATGTTTTCAGCTGCAGGGTTAAAACTAGAGGGACCTGGCACCCAGACCACTTCATTGAGCTGATGTGATCTGGGGGTCTGTAGTGGTCCTTTAAGTGTGTGTGCATCTGCATGCACTGGCATACCTACCGCGGTCGCAGGAGTCGCAGCCCCGCCGCCATGTGTAGTGGCCCCGGCCCACGCAGAGTAAGCGTGGGGGGGGGGGGGCACGGATCAATTTTCGCACCAGAGCCCCATGGGTCATGTGTACGCCACTGTATACACACACACACATTCATATACACACTCAGACGTATAAACACAAAGACACATTTATACGCCCACATTTATATATACAAATACTTACATCCATGAAGACATAAAAAAAAAAGTGTACCTTACCATTAAAGGGAAAACTGGAGTGGAACCTCATCCTGGGCTACAGTGGGATCTGCTGGGAACAGTCTCTTCTGATATCCCAACTACTGCCACTCTGTACAGTTGCTGGGGCTAGGGCTGGGGCAACGCCATATCGCGGCTCTAGCTTTATATGTGGGATATGAGAAATCAGTGCAGTGATATCCCAGCAGCCCCTCACTATCTATAGCACAGGTATGACAGCACACCTCAAAGAAGTCCCCTACCATGCTGTACTCCCACAAGCAAGGTGCCAGTAGACAAGTGCCCGTCTTGGTGGGAGAGGGATGCTTTGTGCCACTGCGGACTGCCCCCTCCACCCTAAGAAGACTGCCAGTCCTAGTGCACAGTCTTACAGTGTTACAAACTGCTTCCCCTAAAGGCCATTCTCAGAAATGAAAGAAAACTCAGCTTCCTTTAAACACTATGTTTTTTGTCTCTTTAATACAAAAAATAAATTTTCAGTTAATTCTGCTTAAAGGTTTGTATTTGTTTCTCTGTAAATAATTCTTAAATCTCAATGCAGAAAATTAAACAAATTTTTAATCTTAAATTAATACGATTCGTTCTTTACAGCAACCAAACCTGCGATGATAGATCTTTGAAATTGCTACTTTTCCCTGTTGCTTTATCTACAAAACGCAACCCCCCCTTAACCTGCCGGCGTCTGATTCTAGAATTATTTTTGGAACCATCCTATCCACTGTGTACCATACTTCCAAATAATCACCACATTAAAATGTCCTCTGTTTTATGTTTAAAAAGGAATTAAAGCTCAGTATTTTAAACCCTTTCTTAATTATTTCTAATCTCTATAATACTTTGTGATGTAGCAGGAATAGGACAATAATTCGGGTTGAAGCTGATTCTGGCTTACAGACCTTACATCTAGTGAGATAAGATCAACAGAGAGAAAAACCTTTGGAGCACTAAAAATAAATCTATAGTTAGAAATATAAATATCGAGTTTTACTGCTCCTCAGTGGTGACTCTAGGAACAATACATAGGGGGAGGGGGCAAAGATACCACAATCAAAACCGGGGATACTATTATTTTAATATTGCTCCTGTCCCTTTAAGATCCTGTGTTTCCATTGGTCCTTTCCTTGATAGATGGTCTTCCTTTACTCCCTACTATACTTTATATTGTAGGGCTGTACTCTGCATTTCCCCTGACTATTGTCCTTCTTTTTGGTGAAATGCCCGTGTATATAATATGTGTGTATACGGAAATACCACTGTATTTGTGTTCACACACCATTAGATCGGAGGTTCCTTCTGGTTCTTGTAAATTGCTATTCCTGCTGATGTATTCTTATATGTCGCTCTTTTGTTTCCATGCTATTTGGGTGCCTGGCTCTAATTTTACCTTTATTGAGTAGAAAATGCTCATTTTTGTATTTACTGATCTCCTATACAGCCAGGAGATTGGACTTAAGCATATTCCTATGTTTGTTTATCGTTGCTTAGCAACATGACTTCATGACGCACGATGCTATGTATGACGTCATCACGCACGACGTGATGACCGCGGAATTTCCTCACTTTGGGCAGAGAGGGGTGTGGCTACGGGCTTATTCACTGTCTATTTTGTATTTAAATGGGTGAGTGTGTTGTATGGGGGAGGAACATGATGCATTGACAAAGGGATTACCCCAAATTGTTTGTTTTTTTTGACCTTCAAATAAATGGTAGTAACACCTTGTTTTGTGAACACAGCAACTATTTGTGCACCTCAATTATTTCTATTTTGTTCTGTACAATTCCACACACAGGACACAGAGAATGGGACCTGCAGGGAGAATACAAGAATACAAAAAGATATGGAAGGGCTGCGCCAAATAAGGGTAGATAGTCCAGTAAAGTATTGCTAGGGTGCCAATAGATGGTCTAGGATACTTGATAGAGTTCCTCTGTGGATGCGTCTGGTGTAGACCGTTATATGTAAATACAAGAGAGGTAGAGGCGACTAATGGTATAGTATGAAAGTTCAGGGTGTAATAGGTAACAAAAAGTAAAGAACTCACATTCAAGAGAGCTATGGCCAGCTCTGGTGTAGATTGCGTACAGCGGTATAATCCCCGCTTATGGGATATGTAGGGAGGGGTCTCCGTCAACACCGTCTGGTAGTCCAGAGCTCAAAAAAGAAAGACAGAAAGCAACAATAGTGCTCTCAATTTTGATGTGGTTCAATGTGCAGATAAGAAGAGGTAAAAAACTCACATTTGAGGGAGCTATGGCCAGCTCTGGTGTGGATAGCGTACAGCGGTATAATCCCCGCTTATAGGATATGTAGCGGCGATACGTCCGTCAGCACCGTCTGGTGATCCAAGGCTCCAATATAGAAGAATAAAAAGCAGCAATAGTGCTCTCAATTGTGATAGGTTAAGAGAGTAGTAGAGAAAATAAAATAATACTCACAAAGATAGAGCAGAGGTACTGCTCTATGGATAGGCACTGGTGGTATGATCCCCACCTAGGATTTCTTGGAGTACTGGAACTTTAAAATTGCCAGTGGAAGTAAAAGTAACCAGGAAAGGTTAAAATGCCAGGAATAGGTAAAAACAAAAGTTGTTTAAAGTGCATAAAGAGTGCAATAAAAAGAGGATTGGTACAATAAAGTAGCCAAAAAACTTTTATTGATCTAAAATACACAGTAAAATACAGAATTAATAACCATAAACGCGTTTCACCATAAGTGGCTTCTCCCATTCTGAAGAAGCCACTTATGGTGAAACGCGTTTATGGTTATTAATTCTCTACCTCTCTTGTATTTACATATACGGAACGGTCTACACCAGACGCATCCACAGAGGAACTCTATCAAGTATCCTAGACCATCTATTGGCACCCTAGCAATACTTTACTGGACTATCTACCCTTATTTGGCGCAGCCCTTCCATATCTTTTTGTTTCTATCCACCGAAGGACCCGAGGGGTTTTCCTTCATTTGGGTTGCTGCCTACCTTGACTAATTTTGTGATTACTAGCGCTGAATTCTTTTTGTGTTTATAGAATACAAGAATACGTCTACATGAGGAAAAGCTGGCTGGGCACACAGCGAGGCAAGGCATGATCTGGGGGTCAATTACCCTACTGTAGCGACACCAACGCTGCTCCTCCTCTTTTTCCTTTTATGAGGTACTTATTCTTGATTTTTGAACCAAAATTTATGACAATGCTGTCAGTGTCCTGCAAAATATATAAACATAAATATCATATATATGTATTTTGCAGCATACCAATTGGCCCATTTTCTTTCATTTTTGATTTGAGCTTCTGATTTGGTTTCCCGAATCAACAATTTCTTGAATTTCAGGTGTCCCAAAAATTTTTATCTTCAGAAAAATTATTTGTCAGAATTGAAATATCTGTGCATAATCCCGTCTGTCTGTCTGTCTATCTATCTATCTATCTATCTCTATCTATCTCTCTCTCTCTTTCTCTCTCTCTCTCTCTCTCTATCTGCCTGTCTGTCTCTTTCTGGCATATGATGTAATCACTGTTGGGTTTAGTCTATTTACGTTATTGTCAATGTCTTTGTTATCTCCTTTTTGCTATAGTTATCTGCTATAGTTGCTATCACTCTCATAGTTCAGCTGGTCCGTTTCCATTTCTTCATGCACGCTGCCATAAACGTGTATGGTCCGAATACTTTAGCATTTCCTCGTTTTCTGTTTCTACAGTACACTATCTTTCCGTTTGTCCAAGTTTTCGGAGGTTGTTTGTGACACGTGCTTTGTTATTGCTGAAGCTTTTCCACTCGCCTTCACCTGATATTTACATAGGTCTTTCTGACTCTGAGTTTGACTTAACATACCAAAATGTGTCTGAACTTTGGGGTTTTATATTCGTATTTTCTTCCAATGGTGGGGATCACTGCCAAGTCTGAGTTTTCGCATTTGACATAATCCCCAAGTGGAGAAAATTGTTCCCATCACTGACTTATTCAATACAGTCTCAAAATATCCCAGCATATTTCCCCTTTATATAAAAACAGATCTTTTTTCCTGTATTTCCATAACAATTATTATAAAAATCGAGATTTTATATTGGACTTTTTTTTTCCTTTACTGATAATTCACTTCAAGAAGGAAAAGCTTTATCACCAGGAACTATACACACTGAACTTATTGGAGGGTGGCCGTTAGTAATAATCACTATTGCCTAATCTGAAACACTCCAATGAACAAATTAATATATATTTTACTTTTTAATAATTTTGTAGATACACCCCCAGTGAATATATGCACGCACTTAATTATGCTTTTTTTGATTGGGGGTATATTTAAAACGGATTGTAAAAACTTCAGATCTCTTGTCTGCAGCCTTTGCAAGCCCTCCCCTTCTAACTCTGCACAGACTTTCTGTGGCTGTCCAATCACAGACTTCTCCATGCAGCTCAATGACAAGTCTTTACAAGGCAGGTGCTCTGAGCAATTGCTGCCTCTTGAGTTTATCTCCACTGAGCTAACCAAACCAGGAAGTAACAGGATCAGGTGTCTGAGTGACAGCCAGGGGGTTGTAACAAAGTTCAATTATAAAAGTGACAATTTCTATTGGAATTTGTAATATGGAACAAAAGGACACACTCCTCACTGATAAAACACTTCACCTAAATGATGACTAGGGCACTAAAGTGTTTGCATTCCTAACGTATAGGCTTTAATTAAGGGCTGCATTAAGAACATGTGCTATAACTAGTACAAGTGTGATACAGCAATACAGTGTAATAATATAATACTCTACATTAACCTGTGATAATCCAATACTGTTATATAATACTGTACAATAAGTGTGATACAGCAATACAGTGTAATAATATAATACTCTACAATAAGCTGTGATAATATAATACTGTAATATAATACTGTACAATAAGTGTGATACAGCAATACAGTGTAATAATATAATACTGTACAATAAGCTGTGATAATATAATACTGTAATATAATACTGTACAATGAGTGTGATACAGCAATACAGTGTAATAATATATTACTTTACAATAAGCTGTGATAACATAATACTGTAATATAATACTGTACAATAAGTGTGCTACAGCAATGCAGTGTAATAATATAATACACTACAATAAGCTGTGATAATATAATACTGTAATATAATACTGTACAATAAGTGTGATACAGCAATACAGTGTAATAATATAATACTCTACAATAAGCTGTGATAATATAATACTGTAATATAATACTGTGCAATAAGTGTGATACAGCAATAAAGTGTAATAATATAATACTCTACATTAACCTGTGATAATCTAATACTGTAATATAATACTGTACAATGAGTGTGATACAGCAATACAGTGTAATAATATATTACTTTACAATAAGTTGTGATAATCTAATACTGTAATATACTGTACAATAAGTGTGATACAGCAATACAGTGTAATAATCTAATACTCTACATTAACCTGTGATAATCCAATACTGTTATATAATACTGTACAATAAGTGTGATACAGCAATACAGTGTAATAATATAATACTCTACAATAAGCTGTGATAATATAATACTGTAATATAATACTGTACAATAAGTGTGCTACAGCAATACAGTGTAATAATATAATACTCTACAATAAGCCGTGATAATATAATACTGTAATATAATACTGTACAATAAGTGTGCTACAGCAATGCAGTGTAATAATATATTACTTTACAATAAGCTGTGATAATATAATACTGTAATATAATACTGTACAATAAGTGTGATACAGCAATACAGTGTAATAATATACTCTACAATAAACTGTGATAATATAATACTGTACAATAAGTGTGATACAGCAATGCAGTGTAATAATATATTACTTTACAATAAGCTGTGATAATATAATATTGTAATATAATACTGTACAATAAGTGTGATACAGCAATACAGTGTAATAATATAATACTCTACAATAAGCTGTGATAACATAATACTGTAATATAATACTGTACAATAAGTGTACTACAGCAATACAGTGTAATAATATATTACTCAACAATAAGCTGTGATAATATAATACTGTAATATAATACTGTACAATAAGTGTGATACAGCAATACAGTGTAATAATATATTACTGTACAATAAGCTGTGATAATATAATACTGTAATATAATACTGTAAAATAAGTGTGATACAGCAATACAGTGTAATAATATAATACTCTACAATAAGCTGTGATAATATAATACTGTAATATAATACTGTACAATAAGTGTGAT
The DNA here is from genome assembly GCA_933207985.1 of Pelobates cultripes. NCBI lineage: Eukaryota > Metazoa > Chordata > Amphibia > Anura > Pelobatidae > Pelobates > Pelobates cultripes. The sequence goes on from OW240915.1 coordinate 8,428,947, forward strand.
ACAGCAATAAAGTGTAATAATATAATACTCTACATTAACCTGTGATAATCTAATACTGTAATATAATACTGTACAATGAGTGTGATACAGCAATACAGTGTAATAATATATTACTTTACAATAAGTTGTGATAATCCAATACTGTAATATAATACTGTACAATAAGTGTGATACAGCAATAAAGTGTAATAATATAATACTCTACATTAACCTGTGATAATCTAATATTGTAATATAATACTGTACAATAAGTGTGATACAGCAATACAGTGTAATAATATAATACTCTACAATAAGCTGTGATAATATAATACTGTGATATAATACTGTAAAATAAGTGTGATACAGCAATGCAGTGTAATAATATAATACTCTACAATAAGCTGTGATAATATAATACTGTAATATAATACTGTACAATAAGTGTGATACAGCAATACAGTGTAATAATATATTACTCTACAATAAGCTGTGATAATATAATACTGTGATATAATACTGTACAATAAGTGTGATACAGCAATACAGTGTAATAATATAATACTCTACAATAAGCTGTGATAATATAATACTGTAATATAATACTGTACAATAAGTGTGCTACAGCAATACAGTGTAATAATATAATACTCTACAATAAGCTGTGATAATATAATACTGTAATATAATACTGTGCAATAAGTGTGATACAGCAATACAGTGTAATAATATAATACTCTACAATAAGCTGTGATAATATAATACTGTAATATAATACTGTACAATAAGTGTGCTACAGCAATGCAGTGTAATAATATAATACTCTACAATAAGCTGTGATATAATACTGTAATATAATACTGTACAATAAGTGTGCTACAGCAATACAGTGTAATAATATAATACTCTACAATAAGCTGTGATATAATACTGTACAATAAGTGTGATACAGCAATACAGTGTAATAATATAATACTCTACAATAAGCCGTGATAATATAATACTGTAATATAATACTGTACAATAAGTGTGATACAGCAATACAGTGTAATAATATATTACTGTACAATAACCTGTGATAATATAATACTGTAATATAATACTGTACAATAAGTGTGATACAGCAATACAGTGTAATAATATAATACTCTACAATAAACTGTGATAATATAATACTGTACAATAAGTGTGATACAGCAATGCAGTGTAATAATATATTACTCTACAATAAGCTGTGATAATATAATACTGTAATATAATACTGTAAAATAAGTGTGATACAGCAATGCAGTGTAATTATATAATACTCTACATTAACCTGTGATAATCTAATACTGTAATATAATACTGTAAAATAAGTGTGCTACAGCAATACAGTGTAATAATATAATATTCTACAATAAGCTGTGATAATATAATACTGTAATATAATACTGTACAATAAGTGTGATACAGCAATGCAGTGTAATAATATATTACTTTACAATAAGCTGTGATAATATAATACTGTAATATAATACTGTACAATAAGTGTGATACAGCAATACAGTGTAATAATATAATACTGTACAATAAGCTGTGATAATATAATACTGTAATATAATACTGTACAATAAGTGTGCTACAGCAATACAGTGTAATAATATAATACTCTACAATAAGCTGTGATAATATAATACTGTAATATAATACTGTACAATAAGTGTGATACAGCAATACAGTGTAATAATATAATACTGTACAATAAGCTGTGATAATATAATACTGTAATATAATACTGTACAATAAGTGTGCTACAGCAATACAGTGTAATAATATAATACTCTACAATAAGCTGTGATAGTTGTACTAAAAACCTAGTTGTGACGTTGATTGGTTGATTCTGTGTGAGGCAAGATTTGGCCCCATGCACCTATTCCCTGGCTGGTGAGCTGATTGGTTGTTCCAGAGGGCTCAAGTTCCAGGGTATGATCCTACTGCATGTGGCATTAGATCTTCTTGTACCAGTTGAAATTGGAAGTTGGTTGGAAGTGGGTTACACCCACATGCACCATAGAAACATAGAAACATAGAATGTGACGGCAGATAAGAACCATTCGGCCCATCTAGTCTGCCCAATTTTCTAAATACTTTCATTAGTCCCTAGTCTTATCTTATAGTTAGGATAGCCTTATGCCTATCCCACGCATGCTTAAACTCCTTTACTGTGTTAACCTCTACCACTTCAGCTGGAAGGCTATTCCATGCATCCA
>OW240915.1:8431277-8466953 GCA_933207985.1 Pelobates cultripes
TAATATAATACTGTACAATGAGTGTGATACAGCAATACAGTGTAATAATATATTACTTTACAATAAGTTGTGATAATCTAATACTGTAATATACTGTACAATAAGTGTGATACAGCAATACAGTGTAATAATCTAATACTCTACATTAACCTGTGATAATCCAATACTGTTATATAATACTGTACAATAAGTGTGATACAGCAATACAGTGTAATAATATAATACTCTACAATAAGCTGTGATAATATAATACTGTAATATAATACTGTACAATAAGTGTGATACAGCAATACAGTGTAATAATATAATACTCTACAATAAGCTGTGATAATATAATACTGTAATATAATACTGTACAATAAGTGTGATACAGCAATACAGTGTAATAATATAATACTGTACAATAAGCTGTGATAATATAATACTGTAATATAATACTGTACAATAAGTGTGCTACAGCAATACAGTGTAATAATATAATACTCTACAATAAGCTGTGATATAATACTGTAATATAATACTGTACAATAAGTGTGATACAGCAATACAGTGTAATAATATAATACTCTACAATAAACTGTGATAATATACTGTAATATAATACTGTACAATAAGTGTGATACAGCAATGCAGTGTAATAATATATTACTTTACAATAAGCTGTGATAATATAATACTGTAATATAATACTGTACAATAAGCGGTGATAATATGATACTGTAATATAATACTGTACAATAAGTGTGATACAGCAATGCAGTGTAATAATATATTACTTTACAATAAGCTTTATTAATAGATTACTCTACAATAAGCTTTGATAATGCATTAAAGTGTAGAATTAGTTTCAACAATACAATAAACAGTACAATAATAAAATGACTATAAGCTGTGATAATATAATACTGTACAATAAGCTGTGATTTTTATGATATGATATTATAAATAACAATTTACAGAGAAATATTAAATAGCATATCATTTGCAGCTTCAGAGGTTATTACATTTTTAATTTTCCTTTTTCTGTATATTTCATTTACTGTATTATGGATAGAATCCATTATCCCTTTATATTGTGCATACATGGTCGCTGCAAATGAATAAAAAAACATTGTGTCCTCGAGCTTCTTTCTCTGTTTCTGCAGAAACTGTGTAATTCTCTCTCCGAGCTCCCCTGCTGGCTCATCGCTAATCAGAGAGCGGCTGAATTAACGACAGTAGCTCCCATCAGGACCCCAGACATGTCACGCAGCTCCCACGAATGTCCCACTGCTGCCCCGTGAAAAAGAGAACCCTAACTTTGAGAAATCATGTGATAAGGATAAAGAAACATTGTACAGATGGATTATTAGGGGAACGGAATTCTACCGTTGGTTCTGGAAATTTATTTTCTCATTAGGCTTTCTCCACAAGCTTGCCATTATTTCCCCATACTGCATCGTGTATATCAAAAGAGGTAAGGGATATCCAAGATCAGGCTTTTGTTTCTATAAGTGTAATCGCTAACAATATAGAACAATATTCGCATTTGCAATTTCTCAATATTTTTCTATTTCTGCAATGAAATTTCTCACTGGATCCTTAATTCGTTTTTTAGTGTATTTTGGCCGGTAATGTCAATGTTGGTTTGAAAATATTAATTGTGATTGGAAAAATGATAAAACCTTGCATGTTCTCCTGGTGAGATTTCATAAATTACATTGGAACCGTACCGACTGCCACTGATAATGATTTGTAAATAAGACGCACGCAGCAAGCAGTTTAAGAGGAATACATTAGTCACTTTGCTTGATGGCGTCTATAGATGTTGTGACAAATTCAAGATCAGAACACTTATTTCCCAACAGAAAATGATTAAGTAAAGATAGACTGAAAGAAATGCATCTGAGGGGGAATATTATTAGGAGGAAATTGAGTGATGTGTACCTGATTGTCAAAACAGTCTCCTCCAAATGGCAGCACAAATGGGGATAAACAGATGTCGATATGTTTTATAAAGTGTACTTACATTTATAGGACCTTGACTTTGCTTTTTAGAGTTCATGTTAAATGTAATGCATGTAAATGTAATGCAGCCAAGATAAATTTATAAGCTACACTGTTAACCAAGGCGTGTAAGGTTACCTAGTTTGCAATTAGTGATGTCGCGAACACGAAATTTTCAGTTCGCGACCAGCGAACGCGAACTTCCGCAAATGTTTGCGAATCGGGCGAACCGCCATAGACTTCAATGGGCAGGCGAATTCTAAAACACACAGGGACTCTTTCTGGCCACAATAGTGATGGAAAAGTTGTTTCAAGGGGACTAACACCTGGACTGTGGCATGCCGGAGGGGGATCCATGGCAAAACTCCCATGGAAAATTACACAGTTGATGCAGAGTCTGGTCTTAATCCATAAAGGGCAGAAATCACCTAACATTCCTAAATCACAATGGATATGGATTGATACCTGACATATGACATATTGACACAGAGCAGAATAGGGACTGTTCCCCCTACATAGGGTCACTTGGCAGATATGGATTGACACCTGTCCTAAGAGATCATGATACACACTGACACAGAGCAGAATAGAGACTGTTTCCCCTACATAGGGTCACTTGGCAGATATGGATTGACACCTGACCTCAGAGCCCCTGATACACACTGACACAGAGCAGAATAGAGACTGTTCCCCCTACATAGGGTCACTTGGCAGATATGGATTGACACCTGTCCTCAGAGACCATGATACACACTGACACAGAGCAGAATAGAGACTGTTCTCCTTCATAGGGTCACTTGGCAGATATGGATTGACACCTGTCCTCAGAGCCCCTGATACACACTGACACAGAGCAGAATAGAGACTGTTCCTCCTACATAGGGTCACTTGGCAGATATGGATTGACACCTGTCCTCAGAGCCCATGATACACACTGACACAGAGCAGAATAGAGACTGTTCCCCCTACATAGGGTCACTTGGCAGATATGGATTGACACCTGTCCTCAGAGCCCCTGATACACACTGACACAGAGCAGAATAGAGACTGTTCCTCCTACATAGGGTCACTTGGCAGATATGGATTGACACCTTTCCTCAGGGACCATGATACACACTGACACAGAGCAGAAGAGAGACTGTTCCCCCTACATAGGGTCACTTGGCAGATATGGATTGACACTTGTCCTCAGAGCCCCTGATACACACTGACACAGAGCAGAATAGGGACTGTTACCCCTACATAGGGTCACTTGGCAGATATGGATTGACACCTGTCCTCAGGATCCCTGATACACACTGACACAGAGCAGAATAGGGAATGTTCCCCTACATAGGGTCACTTGGCAGATATGGATTGACACCTGTCCTAAGGATCCCTGATACACACTGACACAGAGCAGAATAGGGAATATTCACTAAATGCCAAACATTGTTATACAGGGGAATATTCAGTAAATAAGGATAAGGGGGGACCTACTGTCCTCCCCCCTGGCCCCCACCCCTGCACGGTGGGTGGGGCCATAAATCTCAATGGGGGGGGACCTACTGTCCTCCCACCCGCCCCCACCCATGAGCGGTGGGTGGGGGCCATAAAAATAATGAGGGGGGACCTACTGTATGATGTTGTATCGATCAGGTAGTGTAAGGGTTACGCCCGCTTCACAGTGACAGACCAAACTCCCCGTTTAACGCACCGCAAACAACCGCAAACAGTCCATTTGCACAACCGCAAACTCCCCATTTGCACAAGGTTGGATACCAAGCTAGCCATGTCCTGTTCCTTGTCCTCACTGATGTCATTGAAGGTCTCTTCCTCCACCCAGCCACGTACAACACCAAGGGTCCCCGAAAGGTGACAACAAGCCCCCTGGGACGCCTGCTCTGTTTGGTCTTCCACCTCCTCAAAGCCACCTTCCTCCTCTGACTCCTCTTCTTCAGACTCCTCTCTCTGCGTTGCCTCTCTCTGCGTTATGATAAGGTGTGTTAAGTAGTATTATTCCTATCAGTTTAATCCCTGTTACTTCCCCTATCAGGGGACTTGTATATGGCATCGATTTTAGGAACCGGGAGATGGAAAACGATGCTTGGTCGGTCCTCCTTCTTCAAATGTGGGGCACTGCGCGTGCAATCTAATGTGCCACCAGATAGGAGTGGTGTGTTAAGTAGTACTATTCTTATCAGTTTAATCCCTGTTCCATCCCCTATCCGTTGATGTGGAGCAAGACGCAGAGGACTCAGCCGAGGAGGTTATGGAAGAGGATGGAGTAGGAGGAGTAGAGGAGGTGGCAGCAGGCCTGCCTGCAAGTCGTGATGGTGTCACCAACTCCTCTGCAGAGCCACGCATTCCATGCTTGGCAGCCGTCAGCAGGTTTACCCAATGCGCAATGTAGGGGTGGCCTGCCTCTGCCTCTCATTTTTTTTCGATTAGTGGTACTATGCGTGCAAGCTACTGTGACACCAGATATGAGTGGCACTGTGAACTGGCAGAGGTTGGCAGAGTACACGCTGTAGGCCTGACACACCCACTTGAAGACAACTAACTGCTATTCAATCTATAACAGTGAAAAAAGTTTTTTGTTTTTAAATGCAAGCTATTATGACAACAGATATGAGTGGCACTGTGAACTGGCAGAGTACACGCTGTAGGGCTGACACACCGCTTTGAGACAACTAACTGCTATTCAATCTATAACAGTGAAAAAAGTTTTTTGTTTTTAAATGCAAGCTATTGTGACACCAGATATGAGTGGCACTGTGAACTGGCAGAGGTTGGCAGAGTACACGTTGTAGGCCTGACACACAGACGCTTGGAGACAACTAACTGCTATTCAAACTATAACAGTGAAAAAAGTTTTTTGGTTTTTAAATGCACGCTATTGTGACACCAGATAAGAGTGGCACTGTGAACTGGCAGAGTACACGCTGTAGGGCTGACACACCCACTTTGAGACAACTAACTGCTATTCAATCTATAACAGTGAAAAAAGTTTTTGGGTTTTTAAATGCACGCTATTGTGACACCAGTGAGTGAGTGGTGGCACTGGGCAAGTGGGCACAGTATATGCTGTGAGCCTGACACACAGGCTGGCAGGCAGGGAACTGCAATTACATTACACAGAAAAAAAAAAGCAGACTGATGTTCTAGCCCTAAAAGGGCTTTTTGGGGTGCTGTCCTTACAGCAGAGATCAGATGAGTCCTTCAGGACTGTAGTGGACACTGTATACACTAACCTAGCTATCCATTTGCCTATCAAATCAATAGCAGCTACACTTTCCCTCCTCTCACTAAGCATACAGCTTGAGAATGAATCTAAAATGGATGCTGTCCAGTAGGTGGGAGGGTCTGCTAGGGAGGGTGTGCTGCTAATTGGCTGGAATGTGTCTGCTGACTGTGAGGTACAGGGTCAAAGTTTACTCAATGATGACGAATAGGGGGGGAACGAACCGCGCATATGTTCGCCCGCCGTGGCGAACGCGAACATGCTATGTTCGCCAGGAACTATTCGCCAGCGAACCGTTTGGTGCATCACTATTTGCAATATCTTTCCCTGATTAGATATCTGATATATAAAAACTGGCTGACACTGTACATCTATCATAGGACATCACGAGGACCCACACGTCTTGGCTTCCCCAGATTGTGGGAGTTACTGCCCGTAACTCCAACTATGTTACTGGGAACAGGATCCGTGGAGGTCACACACTCATTGTCTCACCACCTTTTTCCAAGCACATTAGTAATGGGGGAGGGCCTGAAACATCTACAAAGAGTGGCTGCTGCCCAAATGTGTAACCTTTAGCAATATTAAGTAGAAAAGGAAAGTATAACCTGGTTTTACCTTAAGATTAAGGAATCATAGCCCTATACCTAACACTAACGCTAATCCTAGCCCTAACATACAACTCCAGTCTTTATTCTAGAACTAAAGCCAACCCTGACACCCAAATATAGCTGTAATCCTAGCCTAGCCCTTACCCTCACCTTACTAACAGACGAACTCTAACCCAAGTCATAACAAAAATCTCTAGCCTCTTTCCTAACCCTTAGTAGTTGCCCTAACATGCAATCGTAGAACTAATCATAGCATGATTAAACCTAGCCATAAAAGAAGCCCTGACCCTAATCCTAGCTCTAAGACTAAGCCTAACCTCAATAAAAACCACTATGATATAATTGATATGTAAGTTAATAGGTTGTTGATCCAAGGAGAAATCTGACTACTATGTAACTAGCTCTAACCAAAGTTGTACATGTAACCCTACAGCACTAATTACGTTCTTGGGCTACTCACACCTGCAGTGGCTGTTACCCTGATAGCCACTAGATGGAGCTCCCTTATTGACCTCTGAGTCAGACTTGGTTCTGGAAGTTCGATGTAACCTGTTAGGGTTATTTAGTGAAGTGAGAATTGTAATGAAGTCAAAATGAAGGTAAAGGTAACTGCACGGGAAGCATGGCTGCCTGGGAGAATGTTTTTAGTTTGGCTGTATTTGCCTTAGATTTGACATTTATTTTGAATTCACTTTTAAATCCCAACAATTCTCATTTTAGTCATCAAAGTCCAAATAGCCCCTTATTGAATAGACCAAAACCATCTGCATATAACGCCATTCAGACAACAAACTCAGCACTGTTACGCGCTATTTAATAATGTCAGGATTTTGCAAACAAGGCTGTGAACCAACCTGAATTTGGTCTAGATTCCAGTTGGACAAATGCGTCGGCCACATAATTAAACCTCACATTGCCGAAGGTTATTTTGTTATTTGCCGGCTTGCTGCTAGCATATACTACTTAACATGTTACACATTGCTATCGTTCATGAAAGCAAATAAATGATAATTTGCGAATGTGCATCCTGCATTTGCTTCCAAATTTTATTAAAACTGGTGCTTTGTAAATATTCTGAATCCTGTGCTTTATGTAGGATTCGGATGCGAGTGCATTGATTTTAATCCGAATGCATAAGTGCTTTAGTAAATATGATAATTGCCATTCAGTTTGGAACTCAATTCTAGTCTTTAGTAAATAACCTCCTATGTGTTTTTAATTATTACTTATATGCTCCTGTTTCTCATTTTTATTGTTTTTAATTCAAACAATTTGTTTTTTTGTGTCCTTACTTTTTAAAATTAAAAAAGGGAACTTTCTTTTTCATCATATCTTAGATCATTTCTCCAACAGTTACCTTCTCTGTGACCCATTATCATGTTACCTTTAATTATTATAGAATGAGAGATCCAAGGCTTTAGATAACAGCCTAACAATGTTATCTCTGAAAAATGCAGTAGTTTTCCTTTTTGGACAATTTGGGAAGATCTACTGAAATGCTATATCACATTTGAAACAGAAAGAGCTATACAACAGAGTTATATAACCAGCAAATGAGCCAATAATTTAAACTGGATATTGTTATTGTCTAGGGAATAATAAATAATACAAATATGATTTGAAAGTTCCATATTTTCCTGGAACACTTTCTCCTATTTTAAGATAAAATACATAGAAATCAATGCATTATTGTAATCCTTCTGCGAGTGGTTTGATGTCCCAGTTATGATAATTGTAAGAAGGTTCAATTAAAAGCAAAGGGATTGATATAGCTTTTAACCCCTTAAAACCGGAGGACGTACTATTACGCCCTATTCTAAGTGGCTCTAAACGCTGCTTAGAATAGAGCTGTGATATATATTGTCATTGTGAATGCTATTTACTACTATGAGTATAGTGTCAGTGCCTTCAGAAACAAAGACTCGAACCAGAGTGACCTGCAGCGACTTACATGGTGGTTGAAGAGAAAGAGCCTCCAGTAGCTATCAAAATGACAACCATCAGAGGCATGTTTAAACCGTCAAGGTAAACATTGGGATCCTTTAAAGCAGTGTTGTCAAACATGCGGCCCCCCAGATGTTGCTGAACTACAACTCCCATGATTCTTTCAATGAAACAGATAGCCAGGGAATCATGGGAGTTGTAGTTCAGCAACATCTGGGGGGCCGCATGTTTGACAACCCTGCTTTAAAGGGATACCGTAGGCACTGTATCTGCTTCATCTCATTAAACTGGTTATAGTGTCTGGAGTCTTCTGATCCCATTATTTCTATCAGCATTAAACAGTTTTTAATGTTTTAATGCTAAACAAGAGTCCCCGGCAATCCATCCCCTCTGTGCTGCTTTGGCTAATAAGGAAGTATTAGCCTGAGCAAAAATGGGCAGCTGTGATTGGCTGAGAGTGTCAGCTGACTGCTTTTAGCCTGTCAGAGTTCCAACTGATGGTATGAATGGGTATGACAACAAGGAAGTGTGTAATCTCTGCCTTAGCTACACATACTGAAGGGGCCAGACTGTGGGTGGCCAGGGACTCTTATTTTGTGGCATACTGCACGAACATGGTGCAACACTGAATGGAGGAACAGTGCCAGGGCACTCCAGGCACTATAACCAATTCAAAGAGATGAAATGCTTATAGTGACTACAGTGTCCCTTTAAGCAAAGTTCTATGTCAGTTGTTAACCTAACTTACCCAAAAATCATCAGTCAAAAGAATCCTACAGAAGGGCAGACTGTAGACATCACGGACATATGAGATTTATATATAAGTTGAGTTGAGTGTTCCCAAGCACTCTAAAGTACATTTGACAGGACTGTTGTTTTTTTCAGTTTTCCTTTCCTTTGCATCTTAAATATCAAACCCCCTCATTGCCAATTGTACACACATATATACATTGAAGGTCTTCAAATAGGAGAATGGTGGCCTTGGTTTCCTCTTCTCATGAACACTCCATGTGTTTTTTTATAACTTTCCTGTGGATGTGTTTTTCCAAAAACAGAGAGATCAATCCGAGCTCCAACGTACAAGCAGCTTGAAGCTATTAATATGCCATTTATAGAAGTCTTTGCCATGAATGTAGTATAGATATTGGTTTTTGCTCTGTGGACGGAGGTTAAGAAACAGACGTTTAGAAGCTGTCATTACCTAGGATAACAAAGGTCAGTGTATTTTTCTGCCGGAGCTATTTTTGAGGCGTACCACCAAGGCTGAAATAGTGTCATTTCAAGCAATACACTGTGTGCACATTCCTCCCAAACCACACAGAAAAAATCATCTGAAATGAAACGTTGTCCGACACAGAGTGTCCCCAATGCATCGTTTCATTGAACGTACACCACAAAATTGAAGGTTTCAACTCACAAATACACAGTGAATTTTGATGAAAGAAATGAATAGGCTGGGTAGTTAAAACCCCCACTGTGAGAAGGCTTCTCGTGATATTAATGATGCTGTAATTAAACTAATTTAATTTTATAGTACATACCATGACTGTTTTCATTCACAAAAAATACCAAGCATATTTTTTACTTTTTTTTAAATTTTATTTTACAAGTAAAATTAGTCTTAATTGCCTGAAAGACTATAGCAGGGATTAATTAATTAGCGAGTAGGTAGGTGAATGGACTTATTTACAAATGTCATTTTAGGAAATAGGTTGTTGGGGGGGTTTTTTGGGGGGGGGTTACTCTTTTGCTACATTCAATAAACATACACATTTTCAATTGAGAAGCAGGTTAATTCATTCGTGTTACAGAAGCGTTGGTATGTAGTGAAAGTACTGCATTATATCATCCGTTTTTTTGTTAAACCTTTTTGGTGGTTTGATTTTGTTTGTTTGTAAGGAAATTAAATGCATGCTTATAGTTTTGAGTTGCTCTAAATAGAAATAAAAAAAATAACAGTAATATATTTATTAGATATGAAAACTCGTTTCGGAACAAACTGCAATTTTGGCCAAATTTGGGCTAATTGGGTGTTGTAAAATATACGACTGAACCGTAATATCCTGCCACATTCTGGGTGCCCTAAGAAATTTTTTATCTTCAGAAAAAAATAGTCAGCTGAACCAAAATTCTTGCCGTGCGCAAGTCTAATATTTCCGATGTTGCAAATTAATCATTAGAGTCAATTTCCACTTCTATGACTCTTGGATCATAATTGTCTGAATTGTTAATCATGACGAATGTGATCTATTGGTCTTAGTTTTGTACACCATGTAGTTTTTCCTGTATGTTATGTTTTACCTCCACCATGGTAATTCTGGAAACAGAGCGGTTCCGGTAAATCAGTCATTATCCATGTTCTGTTAATCTCTGCTCTTAATTTATCCTACAGACTGCCCACTGCATTACGTAAAATAGTACAAAGTACACATAACTTAACAACGTACACAGCGTTATAGTTTCTGAATTTGGTGCAAATTCCCCAGGAGTCCCCAGGAGAAACTCTCAAGAAATGCAAGTGTATCTGATTCTTTTATTTTTATTATTTACACTGAGTATCAGCTTAGCAGCAACTTTAATCATCACTGTGCAAGACTGCAGGCCTCCTAGCTGTCCTGATTTTGGTGGTATAGTCCCTATTTCAAGGTTCGGTCCCACCATCCTGAATTTATAACGTAGTGCCCCTTTTTTGGGATCCCCAGAAATCATAGTATGTGCCAGGCTGTCCTGACCCTCTATACGGACCTGCATGCCCTTTTCAGCATGAACCGGTGACAGATTCATTTTCACAGGTTACTTCATGACATATACACATAAAGCTATTCCATGATCATTCACTGATGGAACTGCTGCTACAGGCCAAACAATGTATCCCATTGGACAAAACATTAAGTCTAGAATTGGCTGACAGGGGGCAACGACTTCCTAATCTGGGCAGAGCTCACTTCAAGAAGCTCCAAATCTGGGGAATTTACAGCAAATACGGGAACTCTAAATGTGTGTTGAGACGTTTTGTGTACGTTGTGAGTTTTGTGATTTTTGCAATGTATTTTGCATGTAATGCATTGAAATATAATATGTCCGTTCATGTTTGTTAGAAATCTTTGTAGACAAATTAAAAATGTAACATTATGGAGCAATATATACATTTATAGAAATCTGCGTGCAATTATCGTTGTATTTCTCTACTTCAGGCACTTTGCTCTATAATTGTCCTACGTCTGTTTTACTTCACAGATTTACAGCTGAGGCTTTTGAAAAATATATATTTTTTCCTTTTCGTTGTTGATGTTAATTGTTATTTCCAAGCACACGCTGTGTATTCTCTCCGCAGGACCCAAGCAATGGGACCCAAAATTTCTGCTGTTCAAGGCTTCGGAACTAATAAGGTCTGGTACTGAATGAAGATTTGCAGTACTAGGCGTAGCAGGAAATCGAGCTTCCCCACAGAAGTCTAAATCTAGCCAGGACATTGCTAATAAAAACACCTGTAGACTGAGGTCTCGTTGGGTGGTCTCGCTGAATAATTCTGACACAAGGGAAAAGAAGTACCAAAGTAGAACAGCTAATAGAAAACTGATGTGTTTATCTGCATATTAATTATTAAGTCTATATTAGCTTTCTAAATGCTATGGAGAATCACTGGTACATATACATAAAAGAGAAACTGCTTTATTATTATTTAGATTATTTTCAACAGTATTTTACTAAGTTAGCTACTTTTTAATTCACGTCAAGTTATATATCAGCTGCTCACTTGGGGATTCCTGTAAACAATAACATAAAATATACATACGTCAGTGCAATACTTTAATCGTTTAAAGCGATACTCCACTCCACAAGTAATAATAAAACTCCTTCAGCAGCGATACCACCCAATTAAAACATTCAGACTCTTATTTTAATCGTTGGAGATATATCTAAAAAGAGCATGCAAAGTATTGAAGTATTTTAATGATTAAGAAAATATGAAAAAATATAATTTAAAAAGCAAAATAAAGATACTCACATGTAAATATCCTGCTACTGTAACATTTGGAATTCCCTTTCAAATCTGAAACAAGCGAATAACGTAAAATTAATCTGTTTTGTGTATGGACTACAAATATTCTAAACATGTAAGTGTGGGATTAGGTCTGATGAGCACGTACAGAGCAAAGTGCTTTGTGCAGACATACATTGCTGGGAGAGCGTTTGACTCCGTTGCAGAGTTCATGGCTCTATAATGGAAAGAACCAGCACTGAATTGAACCCTGCAGATCCTTTATACCTGATCCATCAGTCTACAAATATGAGTCTACATTCATAAAACATGAGCGTTCTGAGAAGGTTGGTATTTTCAAGGGATTTATACCATGAGCTTTGTTAGGAAATAAAAGAATAAAAGCTTTATATTAATGTTTGCCATGTTGTGTTGTGTGTGAGGATGTAGGTAAGAGGACTTTTTAGTCTTTAAAAAACTGCTTCCTTCATTGAAAGTACAAATTTCTATCCTAGATCGCTTCTGGGTTCCCACGGCCATTGCATGACCCGGTCTGAGTCCAGGTCTTCTCAATACAAACCCTGAGAAGGCAGGCCAAAGGCTAGCCAGGAAGAGGGACATATGTGAGTGAGGGGAGTGTAGATTCAGGGCAGGGGAGGTCTTGAGTAAGCAATATGGGTGGGGCCCTGGATATCATATATATAGGTGGCAAGAGAAGTAACTAGAAACCACAGGGCCCTGTGAAAATTCATGGCATTGTTACATTAGGTACAACAAAATACAAAAACAATATTAATACACAATATATACAAAATTTAACATAAAACAGGCAGGAAATATATAATCAACCATGACAGGTGCATTCTGGTTTGAGGTATGTAGAGAGGTATCTCTTAAATGACTTTAGGCTTAGGGAAGATTTGAAATTGTGCGGAAGGTCGTTCCACAATTGCGGTACTCTATAGGAGAAGGAGGATCGGGCCGCTTTCTTTTTGTATTGAGGTAGACTAAGTAAAGTGTTGGTACTGGATCGGAGGTTATAGGAGGTGGGAACAGCCGGGGAGAGCATTTTGTTCAGGTAGGGTGGGAGTTTCCCAGAAAAGCTCTTAAAAACAAGGCTGGAAAGATGAAGGGTGCGTCGGGATTCCAGCGACAGCCAGTTTAGTTCTTTTAGCATGTCACAATGATGGGTCCTGTAATTACATTGTAGCACAAATCGGCAAAACGAGTTATACAATGTATTGAATGTATTAATGTGGGATTGCGATGCATATACTACATCCCCATAATCAATGATTGGCATCAACATTTGCTGTACAATCTTTTCCTTTACTGTAGGGCGTAGGCAGGCTTTGTTTCTGTACAGGGCACCTAATTTTGGATAAAGTTTAGATGCAAGCTTTTCTATATGCAGGTCAAAAGATAGATTGGGGTCCAATATCATACCCAAGTATTTGAAAGAGTGGACTACGGTTGCAGATACCCATACAGACACATATGCAGACAAACAGATACACATACAGACATACAGATACACATATAGACACATATGCAGACACACATGCAATATATGCACAGACACGCATGCAGATACACAGTCACACTTAATGACAAGCATTCAGATACACAGAATGATATGCATACAGATATAAACAGTGACACACATACAGATACATAGGGGCACATACTGACACACATACATACAGACAAACAGATACACATACAGACACCGATATACATGCAAACAAATATGCAGACAAACAGATACATATACAGACACAGAACACACAGTGTTAACCCTGTATACACACTTCCTTAGCAGTCCAGAGGGATTCTTTAATCCTGTGATCTCCCCTGCCTGCCTCTGCCCCATGGCCATTGCGGCCTACCGGGCATTTGCCGGCGTGTCCGATGGCCAGTCCGGGCCTGTTCGCAGGCCAGGTTTACAGCCATATCCCACTCACTTAACCCTGTATACACCTGGAGAAATGAGAAGGTCTGTTTCACATACAGACGTTTTATTTTGGTGAAATCCATTGCTTATCGTGGATGGAAATCTACAGTGTTTAAACTTTTTTTTTATAAAACACTTTTTTTTGTGTTATAGTAAACCTTGCTGGTATGTTCCCCAAAGAAACAAAATAAAAAAATAAAGATGAACTTACCTGTGATCCAAAGACAAAGCCAAGTTCTCTTCTTATCCAAATTTTCCTCCGCTGACATCATTATCCCGGACCACTGACCACAGAACACACCCGTAACCACTACCTCAATAACACCCTTAGACTTAGACAAACTTTTCATTATGTGGATAAGGGCAACAGACCCAGCTTTATTGTAAACGTCATAACAATGCCAGAATGAGCATAACCAACAACCTGCCAGCTGTTGGGCATTTACCCAACTGGCAGTTCTTCCACATTGTTATCATGAGTCCAACAATCTATCCTTTATTGTTGAGCCTTCAAGTTTGTGAGCAGTCATGTCCCCCTTCCTTAGCAGTCCAGAGGGATTCTTTAATGTAGGAGTGGGATGTCCATGGGATAGACTTACAGGAGGACTTGAGCAGGATGGGGGGGAAGGCATTGGACATATGTTGCCAACATGCTATGCGTGCTGACGAGAGATACCAGATATGCCCAGAATTAACACTAGCCAGACGGGAACTACAGTTGCATGTGCAGAGTGACTGACCTATACTGAGTGAGAGTATGAATGGTTACCCTATACTGAGTGAGAACATGAATGACTGTCTGTCCTATATAGGGTTAGTGTATGAATGGACTGTTCTATGAATTAAGGTCTAAGTCCTTCTACAGGAATATAGAGGAAATATATAAATCTACTACATTGAGAAAACCAGTTAAAAGATCCAGTAATACGTGTCTATTCCACAGGATCAGGTTTGTGATATTTGTGGTTTCTAAACATTACTGGAGTGTGTCTAATTAGAGGAGATTAAACAGCCCACTTATTTAACCCCAGTAGTATACATGCTTAACGCAGACATCCAGGGTATTTCATAAACCGTATTAAATGTGATTTGGCAACAAATGTCTTCTCACCACAATTAACGAGCATATCTGCTAACTACTTACCTAATCATCCAACCATCTAGATACTAAACATACATCACTCACATTGCTTAAAAAATATTTGCAATTTTCCACAAGCCACCCTCTCCAATATTGTCTTTTTGCAGCATGGAAAAATAAAGTAACACAGAGAATAATCACACAGGGCTATTTACTAAAGTAAGAATTTAAAGGGAATTTTTAAATTTAAGGTCAAAATAGCTAAAATGGAAACATTTTTTCAGTCAGTGATTATTTCCGTTTTAAATTTGAAATTCCCTTTAAATTCTCACTTTGATAAAAGACCCTGAATGTCTTCTTCCACACCGAGAGATAGCAGCGCCCCCTGCAGTGACCCAAACATTTTATAAATGTTTTAATCTAACCACAACTTGAGGCTTTTAGAGAACTTTTCAACAATGCACCCAAATCATTGTCACGCCGACAAGCTTTGTAAGCAAATATCGCGCCGCCCACAGCCCAGTCCTTGCTTCATTCAGATCCTAATTTGTAATCTGGTATAAAAGTTCTAAAACAGCTGAATGAATGGAGTCCACAGATACGTTGGATAAAAATTTGCACAAAGTTACAATTTTGTCTCTGCTTGTTTACATATTTTGAACGGTATTCTGGGAAACAGTATGAACCCAGTCTGCAGTTTATAGCGCAGGTATTATTTTTTAGAGCATTTTTTATGATACTTTTATTTTATCCATATCAAAAATATACATTAAAAATTTCACTTCTAAGGGTCACAAACTCCTTCAGTCCTCTTATCACTTTAATACATAGTTAACCTCTGGGTTAAAGAAAGCCTCCATGACTATCTTTTTCTCATAATTGCAGCGAGTAAGTGGTATAAATAGGAATCTGACACAGGTAGCAGTTGTGAGTGCTTGCATGGAGCACCCTGTTTAATTGTTGTTTGCAGCTCCATACCGGCCTGGGACATTCTGTTGTGATATAGTATCCTTAAAGGGTGGTTTATTCTGTCATTGGTAATTAAGAGATGCTGCGTAACAATTTAGTAGATATATCTCAATGATAACATGCATTAATTTATTGCTGCATTTTTTCATTGCTAAAAACAGCTTTCAAACGCTACAGATCTGTTGTCTGCAGTATTTGCCATCCCTCCATTCTAACTTGCCCAGACTTTCTGTGGCTGTCTAATCACAGGCTTCCCAATGTAGCTCAATGAGAAGTCTTTGCAAGGCAGGTGCCCTGGGCAATTGCTGCCTCTTTAGTTTAGCTGCACATCATCTTTAAGTGCTTTAGGTGTTCAAAGTGTCCCTCTAAGGAGTTAATTAGATATATGCATGTGATTGGTGGCTATACACTGATAACCTACAACACTAAACCACCTGCCCAATATCATGTAGGCCCCCCTTGTGCTCCTAGGACATCTCTGATATGCTGAGAAATGGACTCCACAAGACCTCCGAACATGTTCTGTGGTATCTGGTACCAAGACATTAGCAACAGATCCTTCAAGTCCTGCAAGTTGCAAAATGGGGCTTCCATGGATTGGATTTGTTGCTCCAGCACACCCCACAGATGTTCACTTGGATTGAGATCTGGAGATGTTTGAGGCCAAGGGAAAAATGACTCTTTGTCATGTTTCTCAAACCATGTTTTAACAATTTTTGCAGTGTGGCAGGGTGCATTATACTACTGAAAGAGGCCATCAGGGAATACAATTGTTATGAAGAAGTGTATGTGTATTGTATTGTCAATCTCTAGGTAGGTGGTACATGTCAAAATAACATCCACATGAATGCAAGGAACCAAGGTTTCCCAGCAGAACACTGCCCAGAGCACTGCCTCCGCCGGCCTGCCTTCTTCCCATAGTGCATTCTCCTGCCATCTTTTCCCCAGATAAATGAGGCACATGCAACCAGCCATCCACCTGATCTACAAGAAAACACAAGTCATCAGACTAGGCTACACAGCCCCAAATGCAGCAAACTGCAATGCACTTTCTTTCATGGACAAAAGTAAGTGTTTCAGCTATTTGAGCTGCTGTAGCTCTTCTGTGTGATCGGGCCAGACGGGATAGCCTTCACTCCCCATGTGCAGCAATGAGCCTTTGGTGCCCATGACCCTGACACCAGGTTTCCAGTTGTCCTTCTTTGTAGCCCTTTTGGTAGGTACTAACCACCGCATACTAGGAACACCCTACAGGACTTGCCGTTTTGGAGATGTTCTGACCCATTCGTCTAGCCATCACTACCTGGTCCTTGTCAAAGTCACTCAGATTTTCCACTTGCCCATTTTTCCTGCTTCCAACAAGAACTGACTGTTCACTTGCTGCCTAATATATCCCACCCCTTTACTGGTGCCATTGTGAAGATATCATTAATGTTATTTATTTCACCTGTAGAATGTTGACGGAGCTTCTTGGAGGAATTAGCTATACGTAGTACCCCATGATTGAAGCAAGTGTTTTAGCGTGAGACTGTTTTACATTACATGCCACACATTTTTCAGATCCTGAAGAGGTTAAATATATTCTGTACTCTGTCATTACTGGGGGATTTTATTTTGTACAGTCCTGCTCCAGAGAAAACAATTACTATTTATATTTACAACATACTCTGCAGCTGCATAATTATAGGTTTACATTTTGAAAAAAAATGGAAATATTTTAATTGACGTCTTCAGACTTTCATTTGGCTCCATTTATACAATGAATGCATTAACTGCTACTGTTTTAAATAAACTTTTATTTTAGTGAATATTGCTCCAAGAAGGTGTTAACAGCCCTGCCGTGACTTTTAACCAGCACCGAACATTCCCGAACAGCTTAGTGCCACTTCTCATTTTGTTAATTTAATATGTGACCATAAAAACTCATGTAGCTAACAGACAGCTTCTTGGATCCAGCGTAACCCAAATCAGGGTAATATGGAGATGTGAGCAGCTGTATAATTACCCATCACGGTGTTGAATGGTCATTAGGAGCTAATAGAAAGACAATCTTTATCGAGCTGTCTATCAGTAAAACCTTCGAGATACAGGAGATAGTTCAAGTAGTCCAGTTTGCCTTCATTTTAAATGCAGCCTTTCCTTTACAGACAGCCTGACTCCCAGTGCTGTGGTCAAAGTGTATTTACGGAAAAAAACGTGGGATTTGAACTTCTGCAAAGATTGTGAATTTTTTGTGGCTTTTTTTAATTCCAACTTTTGAATAAGTTATACGGCAACAGCAGAAACAGCTCTCCACAAACCACTAAATGTCTCCAGTGGAAACATTATTAAACTGTTTTAGTTCAGGACATGAAAGCCAAAGCTATACCCATTTAAATAGCTAGGTTTCCATGTCTTGTAAAACGATCCCCATGCCCCGTCCTCCAGGGAAAACTAAAGTGTCCCTTTAATTTTAGAATTGCTTCAGTGAAACGGCTTCTTTATTATCACAGACATTATTTGTTTCAAACTGTTTGTAGAAAATAAAAATATCTCAGTGCAGATGAGGGCTGACGTCTGCAGGAATATTAAATATTAAAAATGACAAGAAGCTGAAATGGTATCTTATAAATTGATAGATTGATTTTACTTTTATTATTTGAGGAATGCAAGTCTGTAAAATAACAAATCCATATCCATCTGTTTCCCTTTCTCCCACAGGAGACCTGTCTGTGAAATGTTAGAACAAACACATTTTCTGATATTCCGATTATCTCGGAGGTCACATTTCTTATAAATAAAGGGGGTTCTGTCTATTTCAATTCTAATCTTTCATAACGCTGCTATACTTTCTATAGCACAAAGTGCAGAAATGATTCTAAAATTAATTTCCTGTTAGGACACTATGTGACTGTTATAAAAAACCCAGACAAACATACAAAAAAATCTAAATATACAATCAGTTAGCACATTAATATGTTTTGCAACCTTTTTTTTTGTCCTACAGATTGTTTCCATGTCATAAAAGAACGGTGAAAAAAGTTGTTACTGAACTTGTAATAATAATAAAAGTGATAATAATATTATTATGCCATACACGTAATAATAATTATAAAATAAATAACTGGTGACTTTTGTCCAGACTGCCCTGTGTTCTAGATACCCCTGCTGGCCATAAGGTGAATTACAAGTAAAATAGTATTTTCTATGGTGTGTCCATTTTATTTTCCAGAGCCATACAGCTGATACGTTTAGTAATAGGTCATTATTCTTGAGATAAATACAAATGTAATGACAGCATTGGGCACCAGGAGTTTTTCAAGTAGGGGGGAGTTTAAAGCAACAGGCTACTCATTTTCAGTGATATGCAGAATATCCACAGTACATCCTCTCCGGACCTTTACACGTTACAGGCATGAGAAACAGGAGACTCTCATGCAGTTGAACTAACTTAATGCAGATATTTGGACTTTGACCCTCACTGCATGCATTCTACAAGCGTTAATGGATGGTGGATTAAAAACTGGTGATATTGGGGGCATGGCCATGACTTAGAGGTGCATGGACACTCGAAGTTTCACTGGCAGAGGATAAACCTGTTACTTCCATGGAAATGGAGTCACTGCTAGCCGACCTCTCTGCACAGGTAACCTATACAATGACGGCATACTTCCACAACTTGACAACTGAGATAAAGAAAGAGCTGGCTGAGCTGGGACAGAGAACTGGCCATTTGGAGAATACGGTTAATGAACATGCAGTGGCTCGTAACAGCATAGCTGACAAGGTGCAAGAATTAAAACATACCTCGGCTGATTACAAACTAGAATTGTCTGATACGGTGCAGATGAAAAACTCAGATTTAGAGTTATCCCTGAGTAGCTGCTTCATTATTGTCTAAGTAGCAGTGTTAATTTTGGTGGCAAATTTCAATTTAGTTTTAGTCATAGTCTTTTGACTAAAAAGCCTTTTTGGTTTTAGTCGTATTTTAGTCATCTGAATTGTTTAAATTTTAGTCTAGTTTTAGTCGACTAAATCTCAAAAATTTTAGTCAACTAAAATCTAAATAAAATTGTTAGTCGACAAAAAACCTACCGATTACCACACCTTCTCAGCCAAGTTTATTTTAGTGTAAGATTAGATTCTGCATCCAATCATGTCTCTTGAGTCTGGCTTCCAGCTCCTACATAAGTGGGGTATTCCTTTATCTGAAGTAGCAAAATATACATAGCTCACATTTTTATGCCCCCAACAGCCTCCTTTACATACAATAGAGCACTATAGTACATGGAAGTGTCGGCAAGACAATAGCAAGGACTGATGGGAGATTGAGGAGGAACAGGGCAGCTAGTTTAAACTGCTCTGGCAGTGTCCTTGGGACAAAGCCCTGCTGGGGAAACAATAGGAGAGGAAAAAGGGGGAGAGGGATAGGCACAGACAAGCAATACATTCAACATACTCTGCACCAATAATGGGCACAGAATTACCAAAATACAAAAGGAATCTGGGGACCCGCACATAGTGATGGTGACTGCCCCCACAGTGCCCATTAGATTTCCTGTTTGTGCTGTGTTGTGCTGCCTATCCTGACTGATATACGAGAGTGTCAATGCAGGCCCCTTCACTCTACTGAAGATCTGCGTCTATTCTCTGTTCATATTATTCGCACCTCTGATTCCCACCTTCCAGACTTCTCTAGGGCTGCACCGTTCCTGTGGAACTCCCATTCCTGCTCTGTTAGACTCTCACTCATAGAAACATAAAAATATAGAATGTGATGGCAGATAAGGACTGTTTGGCCCATCTAGTGTGCTCAATTTTCAAAAATTCTCAAAATTCTCAAATTCACAGTCTCAGTTCCTTCAACAGATAATTGAAAACTCACTTCTTTTGGAAAGCATATCAATTAAACAGCTTTCCCTCCCCGCACCTTGGTAACTCACCCTGTTTCCTCTCCTGCAAATGTGTGTTACCAATAAACTAACCCCTCACTGTAAACTATTCTAGCAACCTACTTTTTCGTGTACATCCTACCTTTATCGCCTGTGTCACTTTACCTCACTACCTCTAGAATGTCAGCTCATTGAGCAGGGCCTTCAGCACCCTCTGTTCCTGTACATCCTATCCTTATCTCCTGTGTCACTTTACCTCACTGCCTCTAAAATGTAAGCTCATTGAGCAGGGCCTTCAGCACTCTCTGTTCCTGTACACCCTACCTTTATCTCCTGTGTCACTTTACCTCACTTCCTCTAGAATGTAATCTGGGCCTTCAGCACTCTCTGTTCCTGTACATCCTACCTTTATCTCCTGTGTCACTTTACCTTACTACCTCTAGAATGTAATCTGGGCCTTCAGCACCCTTATTTTTCCTGTACATCTTACCCTTATCTCCTGTGTCACTTTACCTCACTGCCTCTAGAATGTAAGCTCATTGAGCAGGGCCTTCAGCACCCTCTGTTCCTGTGCGTCCAACTGGTTTTGTTGCATATACTTGTTTGGTAGTGCACCTTTTGTACAGCGATACTGACTTATTTGGCGCTTTATAAATAATAATAACCCCAATTTAATAAGAGCTCTACTGATCAGAAAGACAGACTTCATGTCAAAAGCTCCAATTGAGGGCAGACATCCAGAGGTTAGATGGCTGGATAAGCAATGCAGGAGTCTAAAGCATGCAGAATATTATACCCGAACCAAAGCTCCCACAAAGGTAATGACAGCTTCCAGCAGTGAATCAAATAAAGGAGTTTTCGCAAAAGTGGTAAAAGGATTCAGAAATATAGTTGACATGGTAGAGGCATATTGATAATCTTGATGAATTTCACTTCTATTGAGAATTCTCACTTATGACCTACACCTGTATCTGCATGAGAAAGAAAATATATACAGACGATTATGTTGATCACTGTGTCAATCAATGTGTCTGGCGTATTCTGTATCAGATATAGTTTAGGTTTGGAATACAGAGTTACAAGTATAGAAGTATGAACGAACCCCAGACCCCTAACCAAGGACTGATACTAAAAATACCAAAGTTCAGCAACCCAAGGCTAAGTTTGAAAAAGTGAGACACACAGAAACAACGGAAATATTGGTAAAAAATAAATAAAAAATCACTGAGAGGCAGATCATAGAAGCAGACTTTTATCTGTGTTGACTGAATGTATTAAAATACAAATCCTGATGGTAAATAAGAATACACCACAATCCTGCAAGGTGTACTGTCCTAATTACAAATATTGACATTAAAAGTAAATATTGGGATAATAAGGGATTATGCGTATCGACATACTGGATCTACATTTTGGCTTTTAGAATAAGGCAATAGCTGCTTCATTTATTTCTCAAGATGAAGACAAAAATAACGTGAGAATTAAAGCATCAGATTGATGTTTATCTCTTATCAAAATGCATACCAACAAAAGGATATAGAGAAACAAAGGAAAAAAGAAAAAATATGAAGGATTAAAATAAAAGATTAAAATAACATTTTGTGGAACAGAAATATTGTCAGATATTACTTGTCATATCCAAATTCTTGATTTCACCTGAGACATCTTGTGGATGTGGAAAATGTCTCCCAAAAGTCAGGTTTAATTAAGTTGTCCAAGTAAAGGAAATGTAACAAGAATATGACAACTCTCTGAGTTCCAAAGAAGCACAAATGAAGTCACTGGAGGAGAATAATCAAAATGTCATCAAACATCGGGGAAAGGTGGAAAAACGTTCATTAGACTTCAGGATTTTGAGACCTGCGTAAGACTTTGTTTTGACCAATCTAACAATTTTATAAAAATGATCAAATAACTACAATTTGGTAGACATGCCTTTTGGTCTTCTTATGAACTGCAAAATTATCAAACATTTCAGTTTTCTGTAATGTAATCGTAAAAAGAATACAAAATTGGCATATATACTGAATGACTGAATGGCTCACTGTTCGTTCATCAATCGGTCATTCGGTTCATTCAGTAATCGCGTGTGCCGCTGCAGCCAATGACAATGCTGCAATCATAAACTTTTAAAGGGATGGATTTGAAAATCTGTCAATACTTTTTATTTGTTTATTTATTTAGCTTTTAATTTGCAATAGATATGTAACCAAATTTTAGGCAAACCAAAACGAATAACTGTTTCCGTGCAATTCTGTACAATTTGGTGAGTGTTGTGATAAACTGTCATCATATTACTTGGCTCCACTCCTCAGATAGGTCTAATAGTCTGTTCTATAGGGCAGGCTCTGGGGATGGGGGTTATGTATAAAAAGTATTGGATTCACTACCAGCTTTGTGTTATTTTTGTCTTGCTTTTTCTGTAACGCACCAAAATAACCCATCTTTCTGCCACTTTTTTTCCTTTTTTGTATTTTTTTCTAATAATTTTTCCATTGATTCTATTAGCACAATAAAACGAATGGGTAAGATTACCAGAGGATTTATTATACAATAAGCAATATAAAGATGTTTTTATATTTTTTTTTATTAAACATGGCTCAATGTAGATAAATGAAGGTGGAAGGTTGGCATTAGCCATTGAACAGCTTCTACCAAGATATACTAACTGGTCACTAGCTAGATGTCTACTATATCTAGGACATTAGCACCACTCCAATGGTTATACTGCTCCCTGTTCCCTGCTGACTGATGATATGCGTTGCTGCCTATTGGATGCTACCAGATTGTGAATCTGTATTGGTTTTATCCATCACTAATTATTAATAATTTTATTCTTGATCGATACAAGAGTTCGATGCATCTAGGAGATATTTACTGAACAGGATGGAAAACCAATAGACGCTGTAAATGAAGCTGCCACCAACTAAGGAAATTTCACCACTGCCTGTTCGATTAAATAAAATTATACTTTTATGGCAAACTTCTGTAAAATCTCCAACATAAAGTGGTTAAATATGCTCCCTGCAAACACGCAATCTGCACTTTATCAAAACCGAATAAACTCAAAACAAAAAAAACCAAACTTCCCTCTTCTTTTAATAGCAGAACCATTAAGGAAAAAAACATAAAGGTGAGTAACTCTAACTTGAATCAACCATCATAGCATAGAACATGGTTTGAAATTCCAGAAATTGAAGTATTTATAATACTGCTGTTCAGAGAGAAAATGGGAAGCATCACCTGAATTGGCACATATTAACAATTTACAAACAAGGATAACAAGTATGCGAAATGAGACTATCAAACTAAAAAATCATTATTATAAATCCACAACACACATATACAATGATCAGCCACGGTAAACATTAAAATCAACGACAGGTGAAGTGAATAACATTGATTATATCGTTACAGTGGCACCTGTCATGGGGTGGGATATATTAGGCAGCAACTAAACAGTCAGTTCTTGAATTTCATGCATTGGAAGCATTAAAAATGGAAAAGCAAAAAGATCTGAGTGACTTTGACAAGGGGCAAATGGTGATGGATAGACCACAGGATCAGATCATCTCCAAAATGGCAAGTCTTGTGGGATGTTCCCAGTATGCAGTAGTTAATACATACCAATATTGGTACAAAGACTCCCAACCGGTGAACCGCATCAGGGTCATGGGCACCCAAGGCTCATTGATGTACGTGGGGAGTGAAGGATAGCCTTTCTTGCCCAATTACACAAAAGAGCTTCTGAGGCTCAAATTTCTGAAATACCTAATGTTGGCCATGATAGAAAGGTGTCAGAACACACAGTGATATGCAGTTTGCTTTATAGCTGCAGACCGGTCAGAGTGTCCATGATTACACCTGTCCACCACTGAAGAGTCTTCAATGGGGATGTGAGCATCAGAACTGGACCTGGAAGCAATGGAAGAAGGATGCCTGGTATGATGAATCACGTTTTCTTTAAGATCCGATGCATGGCAGGGTGCTTCTGCTTTGTTTACCTGGGGTTAAGATGGCAGCAGGATGCACTATGGGTAGAAGGCAGGCCAGCGGATGCATTTCTTTAATGTTCTGGTCAATGTTCTGCTGGGAAACCTTGGGTCTTGGCATGTATGTGGACTTTACTTTGACACATACCCCCTACCTGGAGATTGTTGTAGACCACATATGAACCCTTCATGGCAATGGCTCTCTCTAAAAGCAGTGGTATGTTTCTGCAGAATAATACATCCTGCCACACTGCAAAAATTGTTTAGGACTGGTTTAAGGAACATGGCAAAGAGTTCATTTTGGTGCCTTGGCCCCCAAATTCCCTAGATATCAATCAGATTGAGCAGTTGTGAATTCTTGGTGTCCTAAGAGTGTGCTTAATTCATCTATTGTCTATTTTGGTAATTGACATGGCCTTACCCTGACTATCCTGTATTTTTTGGTTTCCTTTACCTAGCTTTGTCTTACGAATAAGTGATTTCTGGCACCCATTGACTTTGACATGTTTTCAATGTTTCTATCTATATTTAGATTAAACCCATTAAGCCCACCCACACAAATGTGCCTACTTTTCTCTCTGGTGGGTTATATGCTGTGTGTTGGGTTTTAGAACTATGACAGTCAGAACTTTGAGCTAAAACTCTGGCTCATAAAAACACATACGAAGACCCTCAAACCTCAATGCTCTCATTATACACCCACATTCCAGACTTCTCATGGTACAGCATAGCAAATGACTATCTGTACCTATTTACCCAATAGACATACATACCCAACATGAATATTAAATGGAACAGAATTGCAATTGGTTATTCATATTAAAATGGTGCACTGTGACAGAGTAGCCTTATGATAATAGCTGTTTATCTTTTTTAGTCAAGAGCTACTCAAGTAAAAATTCAAATAGAGAAACCAGCGGTCAGAACCATCAAAAATAAACAGATAAACTGACTCTATACTTATTATAATGGAATTCTAGCCAGACTGAGAAACAATGCAAAGTATGGTAAATGATCCAGGGGGAGCATTGTGATACTATTATAAGCCTTCTAAATAATCCCAATAATCCAATGTTAATTATGATAACATTACGTGTACACAATGTGAAGCATCTGTCTGTTTCATCCAGTGTACACAGCAAAGTATAGTCCATCAAGGGCTTGGTATTAAGCTTCACATGCTAAAACCTAGGAGAGAATTTACAATTCACCATTCAAATCTTGACTTGTAAATTCCCTAGAAGACTTGAAATATCAGAATATTTCTTGGTATTATGCTTCAGGCTCCCAAACGGAGACTAAAAAGTATTTCTTTTAAGGCAGGGAATATTCGAGGAACCTTAGGTGGGCAGTTAGCATGAAGCTTAGCAGACGTTCTGGCTGTTTAATTAGTTCACAGCATTGATGAATTATTAAATAGTTTGATGTGGGGTATCAAACTGTAACAATCACAGTTCATTTTACCAGTAAAAACACAACTAATGGGATAAAATGTTAGGATCCTGAGATAAATTAGCATTCATGCTTTCATTTCCAATCCCCTGGTTTCATAAGTGTTTATGGTTTTAATATGAATGTGCATTTATATTTTATCCAGCAGTTATAATTTTTTAAAAAGCAAAGCATTTTGCAAAAAAAGAGGGAGGGGTATAATATTAGACACAAATGTGCGTGCGGAGAGATTATGTGCTACTTATTCTGACTGCAAGTTTTCAGTAAGGAATATTAAAGCCTACTGTCTGTTTCTTCCACTTAACTTTTGCTAATGCTCCTTGTCGTACAGTCAACCAGTGGTAAAATAAAAGCTGGTACCATATAAATAAATGATGATTATTTAGATTTTGGCTTCTAGTCAATGTATTCCATAGCGCAGTACAATGGGGCACATAAATAGAATTCATCGTAAACAAGAAAAGTTGGAAATACAGGAAGAAGAGATGAGGAATGACCTCATTAACAAGCAGGAAGGGAGATTGGATGCAAGAGGAGAGGGTGGAATGCATAGGTGAAGCATGGGGAGGACGAAACTGGTCATAATTATGCAAATATTGTTTTTCCATTTATTTATTTTTGTCAAACTGTAGGAATTATTTCTATTTATACCCATTTCCATTCTACATTGATGTAGCACTTGGGCCTTAACTACATTCCATTTTGGGATCTTCTTACTGCTCTAGTTTCTTGCTAGTACCGGGGCCATCAGAATGTTAACATCATACTAAACTCCATAGGCATTTTAGGCTAGTCTAAATGTAGTAAGAAACTCTCCGGTGTGAAAAGTAATAAAACTCCCAATAATGTATATACCTGATACATATATATCAGACAATGTAACAGAGCAGCAGGAAATGCTAGCAGAATGCTTGGTTGTATAGGGAGAGGTATTAGCAGTAGAAAGAGGGAAGTGCTCATGCCATTGTACAGAACACTGTACCTGATTTTTTTTTTTTATCAGAAAACCTATAATTATAAACCTTTTATATGGTGTATAAATCCTCTGGGCATTTATTGAGATCAACTTAATTTATGGTTTCTTTTCAGTTTTTGGGACTCTCTCTCTCCAAGTTTTACCATATATATGTGAAAAACAAAAAAAACCTTCTTTATTAGTATTTACACAAAATAAGACGGGTTGATCCAAAACAATGGCATCAACCTAAAACAAACATAATGTATGGCGCAAAACCTCGCCATACAGTATCTCGAGTAATAAAACACATTACTCAGATATAGGTCCTACGTGTTGTGTGGGAAAAGCGTACTGAGGGTAATCGATCTGAGATTAGCCTGAAGGGGAGAGGAGAAAAAAAATACAAAAAAATGTAGTTAGGAAGCAGCCTCAATTCAGCCCATTAACGCGGCATGCATGTGTACGTCGTCACGTCCACATCTGCATTAAATATAAGGGGTCCCAAAACAAAACCCTGAGGGACACCACTTACCACATTTGTCCAGCTTGGAAATTTACCATTAATGACAACTCTCTGCACTGTAATTTTAAGCCAATGTTCTACCAAAGAACAATAATTTTCATCTAGACCAATTTCTTTGAATTTGAACACTAATCGATTGTGTGGAACTGTATCAAATGCCTTGGCAAAATCCAAGTAGATCACATCCACTGCAACACCCTGATCTATACTTCTACTTACTTCTTTGTAGAATGCAATTAAGTTAGTTTGACATGACCTGTGCTTCATAAACCCATGCTGATCTTTGCTGATAACCACATTTTTTGTCAATTAATTATTGAATATTATCCCTAAATAAGCTTTCAAATACTTTTCCAGCCACAGAAGTTAAGCTCAAAGGTCTATAATTTCCAGGCAAGGATTTTGAACCCTTTTTGAATGTAGGAATGACATCTACCTTCCTCTAATCCTCCGGTACAATTCCTGAAAGAAAATAATCTTGAAAGATTAAAAACAGAGGTTTGCATATTTCTACACTTAGTTCCTTAAGTACTCGTGGATGAATACCGTCAGGCCCTGGAGCTTTGTTTATATTAACTTTCTTTAGCTGCTGCAGCACCTTGTCTTGAGTCATCCAATCACAATTTATCTGCAAGATTATTGCAGCAAACATTTGCATATCTATAGCCATTGGTTCTTCCTTAATGTATACTGAGGAGAAATAGTTATTTAAGCTTGTTCAGCATTGGTTGATTTGGAATTAAATGTAATAAAAAGTGCTTGAAGCTGCTTCGTTTTCAGAAAACATCTGATGTCATTCTCACTGCAGGTCTGAATAGGGTATAAAAAAAGGGTCAATGACAAAACTATTTATTACAGAAAAAAAAAATATAAATACATATATCTTTTTATACAAAGTTGACCTTGTTTAACAAGAAATACATTTTGAGATTTTTTTACAGACGTTTTATGGCTTGGATATAAAATGTATTGTTTTTCTATGCGGTAAGGTGAACTTCAATTCTTCAGCTTTTAACAAGGAATGCGTGCCCTTCACAGTGTATTCTAACACACAGAGGAATCTGAGGACTCAAAAGATGAATCTGTAATTTTTCATCCTGAAAGATCTAGAGCAGGGGTATTCAACCTTCGGCACTTTAGATGTTGTGGACTACAGCTCCCATAATGCTCATAAATCTAGCAAAGCATCAAAGGAGATGTAGTTCATAATATATGCAGTGCCGAAGGTTGCCTAGCCCTGATCTAGGGGATAACCCTGTAACAGTTCAGAAAGAAAGAGAGAGTCTTGTCTTTGCAATAAAAGGTTTATTAAATAGATTTTAACTAGAATTAGACTTGGAGATTCGTTTTGGTCTAAACTGTAATTTGTCTGAGTTTGGACAGCGTATGAGCCGAAATGTACCGGAATCATGAACCAAACAAGTTGGGCATTGCCAAACATGTACATTTTGGCTTGTGATTCTAAATTGCCAATGGCTTAGAAAAAAGATAGATAAATGACTGGAAAAAAAGCTAAGCTAAGGGACAGTCACACAATGTTGGTTTTATACACAGATCAACAGTATAAAAGTCTGTATTTATATATTATATATTTAAGAACTATACAATATATAAATACAGATTTTTGTTTTTTTTTATTGCTCCTTCTGTGTTTCTCTCTTTTGGTTACTTTTTTTTCACTTGATCTGTGAACCAAATGGCAGGAAAATTCGCCAATCTGTGCCAAGTCTAGAAGTAATGTTAGAGATGCATATTTAGACAGAGGTGAAATTAATATCTTACTGCTATCTAGCAAGTTTAGGTATAAATAGTCACCCAACGCTAATAACGATATTCACCTAGAGGTACAATGTCGGGTTTCTAAGGGATAACCGTCTGAATGAATCTTACCGCTCCCTAAGGAATCCAAACCCAATGTACTCAGCAAATAACATGGTGAGTTATTAATTCATTCTGTAACATCGTCGGCTACACATTAAAAAAACCCATTTACCAGAATGGCCGCTGTAAGGTGTACGTCAAGGAGAGTCTTTGGGTTTTAAGCAGAAGGTAAGAGGCTTGCTTTCTTAATCTCCAATATATGTGAGCAGAGAGAGATATAGCGTGCACTCTGTATTAAGCTCAGTTGAATTCCACTGGATATTATTCCTTTCAGTAGCACCACAGGGACTAACAGACTGGGTCCTGGGGTCTGGAGTCTTATGAAAGATGCATATTTTCACAAATTTGGTTTGATTTGTGCATTTTTAATTGTGAGTGTGTTTCACCACAAGTAATTTTTTTGTCTATATTACATTTTGTAAGACTCTGCACTATAAGTGTTTAATGCCTTTTCTTTATATATCATGATTGTCCAAATTTGGAGATGTTTCACGTAATTTACGTACAACATATTTTGCTTTGGTTGTTATCCATAATAACACCAGAAATCTAATTTTGATAAAGTTATATTCCTATACATTTTGAGTGAATTTAGTTGGAGGAATCCTTTTCTAACCCAGCTACAAGACCTGGTCATCCTCTGAGAGACTGTGGGCTCTGCTGGTCGTTATTCTGGAGTTAGCTTTGTAATGAGGTGAACATATGATGTACATACAACCATAATACATATTTCACAATATTAAACAAATGCTTAACAAAACAAATGCAAGTTGGTCTAAACAAAAGTCATGCAACTTACAGACTAAACACCAACGTTATAAATATTTAGAAAAGGCAAGCCGTAGGAAAATGGGTTTTTGTTAACATGAAGAAACAATTAGTAAACAAAAAACAAAACAAATGAATTCCAGTTTGAGAACGAGAACCCATTCCACAGATGGTTGTATTGTTAAAAAGATCTTTGAAATGTTTTAAAGCAAACTAGTTGTGAGATGACTGTTCTTTGTTCCCTCACCCCATTAAATGTTATTGCTGTTAGAATTTGGAGGATCACAGAGATAGTTATACAACCCACTCACCTCCACAGCAGTTCTAGTTCCAGCTGATTGCATGTTCCCAGAAAGTGCTAAGAAAGTGATGTATGAGTACGTTTCAGTATTCCTTTCATAGTGCGTTATATGACTCCGCACCCACACGGAACTTACACGGAATTTACAAAGTAAATTTAAAACATTATAATTTGATGGGTTTAAAAAAAATCCTCTTTAAATCCTCTTATCCACTTATAAACCCAAATATTGGGATGGCAGGTGTGTTGTGTTACCAAATCGTCAATACCTCCAAAATGTGTGGAGTTCTGGTTCTGCGTTATCTTTCCAGTTCAATTCCATTGACACAGACATGGAAAGCCGCTATTAGTGGCAAACATAGGCCCTCCTTGTCTTACTCTAATAAAATGCTTTGGGAATAATCCCTGTCTGTCGTACAAACAATCAGAGTGGCTTCCACCCTCATTCCACTTCAATGATTGTTCAACTAAATAATATACCCAGGGAAGTATAAGCTACTATTAATGATTTAGTTGGGGTACATAGGATTCTGGTTCTGCTGTCATTAGAAACAATACCTAGCACTTCACTTGGTGTAAAAAGCACTCCAAAGATGTAAAGTCCACATTCCCACCTGCTCAGAGGTCTTTGTCAAGCTGGTGTATTAGTGAAAATGAAGTTAATAAAAATGGGCCCAGACAACATGTGACTTAATATTTGATAACAGGATTGGGGGTGGGGGTCTTTCATGTCATATAAGTGGCATAGTTACAAATATTTAAATTAAAGAAACATACTTAAAACACAATTTATTTAGTGATTACCATATGCCCTTGACTTTTATATGTTCACACTTTATATTAATCAACAGAAAGATCCTGCGAAGTGTAGAATAAAACACATATTACAAGTAAAATAATAAAATGGATTAAATCTGCATAGTAAAAGTGCAAATGGCCCAATACATGCAAAAACACAATTCCATTTTTTATGACATTCTAAGCGCTATACTGACATAAAATATTAAATATCATTACGATCTTTGTTTTTCTAAAAAACAGTTTGGTTCAATGTAAAGTAAGGTTGGTACAGAGGCAGCCTTTCTTTTATTTATATATATATATATATATATAATAGTATTTATAGTATTTGAAAAGATAATAATAATCAAATGAAGGATAACCCAACTGAATACCAGTGGAGCCACCACACTCAGCCAGCCATACTGATTTCCAAAATAAATGCAGCAATGTTCAAAAACCAAAACAATATATGGGTAGTCATAAAACGGTGATAAATCATACTCTCCATTCATTCTTAGTGGTTTTTAATCATCATTTACCTTTTAATCATATGTCGTTTGTGCTGTGCTAACATGTTATTTCTATCTGCCTACAGGCTGATTCAGGATTTTTTTTTTTAATTTGACAATTTTTATTGGGAACATTCAACATCACAATAATCATCACATAGTACAGGCGTCAGGTTTCAAAACTGACATGTAAGACTGTTTTTGTTTATTACTGGCCCTTTAAGTGAACTTCATGATTTTCTCCTCTAGTGGCCTCCCTAGCCACTAATCTATTCACTCACCTTAATAACCTCACCTGGATTAACTAATTAGGAGGCTTGATAAGTCTACTCCCAGCACACAACAGTGCCTTGACATTGACGTCTATGCTCTGATAGAGAATCTCTGTTCCTGGTAATATCCTGTATTTTATCTACATGATTTCATTCTGTAGAGAACTTACCTGCAGTGCCTCATCCTGTACTCATCTGCATTTCCTCATACTGAAAGGCACTAACCTGCATTACTTCATCCTGAACTTGCCGGAATTACATCTTACCAAAAGACTTTCCTTATCAGCTTCCAAGAATCCTGATTTGTGGCGTATTGCCTTCATTGAAGAATCTTAACTGCTTTAATTGCTGCATCACTGCATTCTCTCATAAGCAACCTGCGTTATATTATTTTGGAATATTCCTACCTGTTTCAACCTCTGCAACTCTGCATGATCCTGTATTGTCTTACCCTAAAAGATATTTGCCTATAACTAGCTGCATTGCAAAGTATCCTGGAAATCCTTAACTACTTGGTATAACTTCAAGCCTGCTTGTATACAAAAGACTTTATTCATTTACTTTCTAAAGATCTTGTTTGTAGCATATCGCCTAAACCCTGTTTTTTCTCACAAAGTATCCTGTTTGTGTCAGACTGCTCTTTATTCTTTATTTTCAGTAAATTTGTTATGTCTAATACGACAAATAAAGTTCTAACCAATAACCCTTGCAATCGTCTCCTCTCTGACCTACTCAGGAGCATGACAACAAGGGTAAAATCGGAACATTCCAACGGTACTTGAGTTCCACGCAGGGAACTATCATGAGAGAGGTCGGTTCAATCACATGTTACATTTGCAGTTACATAAATATAAATCCCCACCGACCATACCTGAGGTCCGATTCAGGATTTTGATTGATTTCTTGAAATTAGAATAGTCTCATATCATGGTAAACATCATGAAAATGTTGGGGAACTCACAAATTATTTGTTTTTTCTTTTGTTCTAGTATCGGATTTATGTTTAATGAAATGAACGTTCACTTTTTGTGTTGTCTCCCCAATGTATAGCTTCCCAAATGGGCACTTATTAAGTATCTATAACATAACAGGATTGGCATGCATAAAAAACCCTTTGATATTGATCCTTCCAATATCAGAGTCTATTGAAGCTGGATTCTGGTGGGTGTAGTGAAAGGGGGCAAACCAATGATGAGAATCACATGACTGATATCACCCAAAGGCAAGGGGTTGGGGTCTGCCCAAGGACTAGAAGGTCAGTCTAGTAACTATGGCGCCAACTGTATTTCTATGAAAGGAAATAATGGTCACCCTGAACGTAGTGCACCTTATAGTTGAAGCCGAAGGGCTGGATTGAAAAGCAGCATTGGCCACTCACATTCTAACTGTTCAGGACCATCTCTGTATTGTCTATGGCCAATTCGACCATTTCACATTCGGCCATATTGTAAGGTTCGGCACTGGATTGTGGGGCACCTATCGAACTATCTAGCGTTAGCTAGACTCTGACCAAAATCATGTATTGCTGAGTGAGTTTCACTTCAAAAG
Source organism: Pelobates cultripes (assembly GCA_933207985.1). Lineage (NCBI taxonomy): Eukaryota > Metazoa > Chordata > Amphibia > Anura > Pelobatidae > Pelobates > Pelobates cultripes. The sequence continues at coordinate 8,464,886 of OW240915.1, forward strand.
TAAATGGAAAGCTTATAGCTACCCTGACCACGAATCGACTCTTCTCACTATGAGACATACCATCTGCTTCAAGAATCTGGTCTCTTATAAACTAAAACGCATTACATACCAGCCCTAGGAAAGCAGCACTGTAATTGGGCTTTGCTGGCACACACAGTGTGTAGCACACACAGACATGTAGCAATACTACCAATTAAGCTGCTCTGCGTTATGTCGCTGTCACAAAAACAACAACTCAAATTCTCTATTCTCGAAAATGATGAATGCTTTTCATAGAACCACTAAACACAAAAATGTTGTGGATGTGGATAGAGTTTAAATTGGCCAAAAATATTCATGCATAGTTTAATAGTCTTCACTGGTATCCCATCTGTGTTTATGTAAAAAAAAAAAAAAGAGAGAGAGAGAGACAAAAAGACTCCTAAACAGGAGCACTATAATTTCAGTACAAATTTAGAATAAATTCTACTAGTATTTAATCTGTTAGAAATGCTTACAAAGAAAATGCTACTTTAGGAATATTTCTTCCACCTACCTGCTAAGCGTTAGCAATGAAGTTTGATACTTTTTAGCAGGCTAATAATTAAGGTGATTTTTTTAAAATAATAGAATATTAAAACTATATAATATATAAGAAATATGTCAAAAATATCAAGATATTAATATATTTTTCAAAATATCATAGCATTTTAAATGTTTATGAAAAAATAAACTTAGAGACCGTACCTGGTTAACACAAATGTTCCCAGTGAAATGCAATAATAGATATTTAAGAAGGAACAGAAAATGATCTGTATATTCCAGTTGATAATGATGTGCACAAAATACGTACAAAACAAATTGGCAAAAAGGAGAAAAAGAAGAAAAGAAAACCAATTAAAAAAAGAAATCTGTAACATTCCTCTTATAAAGGATAATAAGAGCCCTTATAAAGGATAATAAGAGCCCTTATAAAGGATTTCTCACATTATGTCAGCAATTGCAAAGCATGGGGAAATGTCCCACTCTGTGCAATATCAGTAAGATCACTCTAATTGGTTGGCTAGTAAGTAAGTCAGCCAATCAGAGCACTCTGAATAACATGCTTCCTTTCCCCCTTTTATTTCAGAGGCGCTATCACCTTTTATAGCGACTGGCAGCAATGGTTGCCCAGTCACTAGATGTAACATGTTAGTAGATATGCCCCCGCCTGCCACAGAGTGAGGGGGTTTCCCTGGAATAATGCAATCTATCTGCTGAGTTGGTAATAAAATAACATGTGCCTGATCTCACAAAAAACAGCTTGAAACTAGTGATGTACCGAACGGTTTGCCGGCGAACGGTTCCTGGCGAACATAGCATGTTCGCGTTCGCCACGGCGGGCGAACATATGCGCGGTTCGACCCGCCCCCTATTCGTCATCATTGAGTAAACTTTGACCCTGTACCTCACAGTCAGCAGACACATTCCAGCCAATTAGCAGCACAGCCTCCCTAGCAGACCTTCCCACCTACTGGACAGCATCCATTTTAGATTCATTCTCAAGCTGCATGCTTAGTAAGAGGAGGGAAAGTGTAGCTGCTGTTCATAAGATAGGGAAAAGTATAGCTAGGTTAGGGATAAGGGTATGCTTTTTTTGGATTTTTTTTTTCTATCTAATGTAAATGCACTTAGTTGTCTGCCACTGTTGCCAGCTTCTGTGTCAGGCTCACAGTGCCCATTTCCCCAGTCAGTGCCACCAATTACATCTGGTGTCACAATAGCTTGGATTTAAAAACAAAAAACTTTTTTCACTGTTATAGATTGAATAGTAGTCAGTTGTCTGCCACTGCTGCCAGCTTCTGTGTTAGGCTCACAGTGCATACTGTGCCCATTTCCCCAGTCAGTGCCACCAATTACATCTGGTGTCACAATAGCTTGGATTTAAAAACAAAAAACTTTTTTCACTGTTATAGATTGAATAGCAGTCAGTTGTCTGCCACTGCTGCCAGTTTCTGTGTCAGGCTTACAGTGCATACTGTGCCCATTTCCCCAGTCAGTGCCACCACTACATCTGGTGTCACAATAGCTTGGATTTAAAAACAAAAAA
>OW240915.1:8467053-8481011 GCA_933207985.1 Pelobates cultripes
TCAGACCCACCCATCCCACTCTTGTACCTCGCAATGTTTGTAGGTATGGATGACCCGATGTCTGTTTTGGTGCAATAGTTGGTGGTCTACTACGTGGAGAGTCCTTTATGTGTTTCTTGTGTATTTACACTTGCTCCATAACTGGGAATACTATGAAGAAATCACAAAATATAATTCATATCTGCTAAGTGCTCCCCTCTGGAAGATGGTTCTTTGAACTGTGTTGTTTTTTTTTTTTTTTTTTGCATGTGCTGGTCTCATGTTAAGGCAAATTGTGCCCTGGAAACAGCTGGTGTGTAAGCAGACAAAGACAGATGTAAAAATAAAATAACATGTAAAATTACAGGACTCGGCATTCCAATGGATTATGTTCCACGCATGCAATAAAATCAATCACGAGACCGGCTGCCAACTATAAATATATGAATACACGTGTGTATGAAACTAGTTCTATCCTGAAATTTATATTAAATATTATATATCAATATTTTTTATTGCATGTGAAATATTTCTATATATTTATTTTTGAATACTAATTTAAACTTGTTTGTTTGCACTACATTCTTTAACAGAAAGTAGATTTCCGTGATAAAATGGAATTAATTATTTCCAGTATCCCGGTAGATGCACACACCGTCAGAGAATTCAAAGTATCGGCTCAGTGTGTCTGATTGGCTGTTAACCTCCATACAGCTCTGTGCAATAAAATAGCTTTTATCGGTCTTCGAGCATTTAAACTTACTGTTTCTTGGTTAGATAAATATAATATAGGTTTAAACTGATCGATAAAGGCCTCTGTTGGCCGAAACGTTGCAGTTTTTGTTTCAATAAGCCGGCCTTCCTGCAGCAATCCTGAGTGCCTGGACCTAGTTATTTCATAAACCGATTTATAGACAGTTGGTTTTTGCAGCAGTGGCACAACTAAAAGGAAACCATTAAAATACATGAGATGGTCTGGTGAAAGACCGTAACTAAATCTGTCGATAGTTTTATTTCTTAAATAAAAAAAGTCAGAGGTTTTAAAAATCAACTAAGATAATAACTTTCCAAATAATTCCTAAATGATTATAGTTAAATATAAAAAATATGAAACCCTAGACTGGGCCTCAAATCCATATTATCAAACAAATAAAAAATATCTTTGTATAAAAGTAACCAATCTTTACAACACATTCATACTATTCATCACATTCAACACATATATTCAACACATTCATCCCGCAAACCCAAACGACTATTTTACACATTTAACTCTCTTCTTCGTCCTGTAGCCCCATGTAGCCAGAGCGCAGCTTAGCGGAAAAGGGCCTTGACAGGAGTTAGGAGGCGGGCATAGGAGGGACCAGTAGGTCTGTGGGATTATGGGATGGGGGCTGGCTATTTAATAGGCAGCCATTTTAAAATGTGCACATTAATTTCTGCCTAGCTGCGTTTGTGGTTGCCTCTGGTACTCACTGACCTGCTAGGTAGGGTTTTCTTTTGTCTCCTCTGCAGGGCCATGGAAGAGGTGGAGCGGCTCCTGGATGGGATTCGGGCGGCGGCGCGGCAACAGGGCCCAGGCTGGGCGAAGATTCACCTGGGACCCCTTCTGGCGGCGGCTGATGGCGGCGGCGGTCACCCGGCGCGGGCTAAGAGGCCTCCAAGGCGGTTGAGTCCGGGCGCGGGGCCCGTGACTCCCTCCACCAGCGGTGCTGCGGCCGTGGGAGAAGGCCGCGACAGGCCGGGAAGCCGCGCAGTCGAGGTATCACCTCCCGGCGGCCAGCCTGGGCCTCGGCAGACGGGCTCGCGGCGGGCTGCGGCCCTGGCGGCAGACGGCGCGCCCCCTGGTCCGGTCGGGGCGGCGCCGGGACCGGAGGAGGCGCAGGCGGTGAGGCGGCCCTGCCGGGAATCGGGCAGGCGGGCCGGGCGGGCTCTTCCAATGGCAGGAGCGGCGGACGGAGGAGAGCGGGCCGGAAAGGCACGGACCGGGCCCAGGGCGGAACAGGCAAGTGCAGGGGGCCCTCCTGGGGGTCCCCTTGGCGTGGGGCCCAGCTTCAGGGTGCAGCCTGGGGGTGGTAGGCGGGTGGCTTGGGGTGGGAGTAGTAGTGGGGCTCAGGTATCTGGGGGGGCTCTTCTGGAGGGGTTCAGAGTTGCTCTCAGGGCCACAGAGTGGGGGGGAGTGGGGGGGGCCCCGTGTTAGGGTTGCTGGGGGTATCGGGGGGGCCCTTGGAGTGCCTGGGAGATCAGCTGGTCGGGTAGGGAAGGTAGGTGTTGAGGTGGGTAAGGAAGGGGTTGGTCGGCAGGCGGTTGAGCGTAGGGGGCGGGGGGTGTCTGGGAGCCGGTCACAAGGGCGGGGGGGTACAGGGGTGGGGGGGGGCTATGAGGGCTCGGAGGCCGGGTCTAGTGGGTCAGGGGGTGGTGGGCCTGGTGACAGCTCCGGGTCGGGCTCAGGCAGCGTTGGTTCGTCACCTGTGAGGGACGCGAAGTCCCTCAGGGCGCGGGGGAGAAAGGGGGCCCGGCGCAGGCGCTCTCCCTCGGGAAGTTCAGTAGAGTCCAGGTCAGGGTCCTTGGGGCGGGGACGACAGGGGAGGGTGAGGAGGGTTGATGGTAGGAGTCGGAGTCCTCGGGGCAGGGGGGAGCGGGCTCACGGGGGTCAGCGGGTGAGTGGCGCAAGACGGGAGGCCTTGGTGGCAGGCAGGCGCTCCCTGGGTCGGGACGGGAGGGGAGCCGGTGAGCACTACCCCCTGCCCAGGATGTCTTCTCCTCATTCTAGGTCTCCGAGTCGTTCATCGTCTACGTTTTCGAGGCACCAGGCGGGCTCCCTGGTTGGCGGGACGTCGGCGGATGTTGCGCATCCAGGTCAAGCAGCGGTTGACAACGCAGCCCCGGGTACGGACGGATCGAGGGGCTTGGCCGGTGAGTCCAGTGGCCCTCTAGGGTCTAATACACTAGTTCACACACTTCAGTCACTGCTCCACTCATTGGGGGCGGGGGGTGGCACTTCGGGCGACGTAGGTCAGGTTTGGACGCGAGGGACCGGCGAGGCGGGGCATGGTAGCGGGGCTCCCGTGGTGACAGCGCCCAGCGGGGGGGCGGGTGTGGAGGCCAGTCCGGGTGAGGTGGGACGCGAGCGGGCGGAATTGTCGGGGGGAGTGTCCGACGCAGCTAGGCTAGACGCGTACGTGTCATTCGCGGGCCCGCTGGGGGTACACCTCAAGCAGGAGGCGAAAGAAAAAATTTGGAAGGGGGAGTTCTGTGAGATATTCTCCCTTCTTCCTCTGGAGGACTTCATTGACCTCAAAGAGGAGGACAAGAAGGACGAAAAGAAGGAGGAAGAGGAAAAGCGGAAGCGGTATCGGAAGATACCGAAGTCCTTTGGGAACTGGTTGAGGGCGTTCTGCGTCCTGGCCAGTGTGATAGGGGAGAAATCGCCGAGTTCTTGCTCTTCCCTATTCTGTTATTTGGACGGGATCTGGGAAGCGTACCGCACCTACGGCGGGCTGGCATGGTGGCGGTACGACGAGCAGTTCCGGCAACGCTTAGCAGCCAATCCGGGGATGAGGTGGGACCAAATGGACCTGCCCCTTTGGATGAAGATGATGATGGCGCAGAAGGCACAGCCCTTTCAGCACGCGGCTGGCGCAAAGGGACAGTCCGCCTCGTCGGCCGCCTTGCAGAAGGGCTTATGCTGGTCGTTCAATGAGGGTCAGTGCAAGTGGGGGACAGCCTGCCGCTTCAAGCATGAATGCGCGGGCTGTGGTGGGACTCACGGGCTCCAGAGATGCTATAAGAAAGCTAAGTCGGGTGGAGCCGGAGCTCCTCCCGCGGCTGGGGGCAGTGGGACAGCTTCTGCCCCGGGGCCTAACCCCGGTGAGGCTCGACGCGATGGAACCCTGGCTAAGCCGCTACGGTAAAAAGGGGGACGCATTCTCAGCCCCGCCGCTTGAGGGCCTTAGGGTGTCACCACTAGGGGTGGTTCCCAAGAAGGAGAGCGGGAAGTTTCGGCTCATTCATCACCTGTCCTATCCTAAGGGTGCGTCGGTGAATGACGATATCGATGGGAACTTGTACTCTGCCGGGAGTCGGGCAGGCGGGCCGGGCGGGCTCTTCCAACGGCGGGAGCGGCTGACGGAGGAGAGCGGGCCGGAAAGGCACGGACCGGGCCCAGGGCGGAAAGCGGGCGGAATTGTCAGGGGGAGTGTCGGACGCAGCTAGGCAACACGCGTACGTGTCATTCGCGGGCCCGCTGGGGGTGCACCTCAAGCAGGAGGGGAAGGAAAAAATTTGGAAGGGGGAGTTCTGTGAGATATTCTCCCTTCTTCCTCTGGAGGACTTCATTGACCTCAAAGAGGAGGACAAGAAGGACGAAAAGAAGGAGGAAGAGGAAAAGCGGAAGCGGTATCGGAAGATACCGAAGTCCTTTGGGAACTGGTTGAGGGCGTTCTGCGTCCTGGCCAGTGTGATAGGGGAGAAATCGCCGAGTTCTTGCTCTTCCCTATTCTGTTATTTGGACGGGATCTGGGAAGCGTACCGCACCTACGGCGGGCTGGCATGGTGGCGGTACGACGAGCAGTTCCGGCAACGCTTAGCAGCCAATCCGGGGATGAGGTGGGACCAAATGGACCTGCCCCTTTGGATGAAGATGATGATGGCGCAGAAGGCACAGCCCTTTCAGCACGCGGCTGGCGCAAAGGGACAGTCCGCCTCGTCGGCCGCCTTGCAGAAGGGCTTATGCTGGTCGTTCAATGAGGGTCAGTGCAAGTGGGGGACAGCCTGCCGCTTCAAGCATGAATGCGCGGGCTGTGGTGGGACTCACGGGCTCCAGAGATGCTATAAGAAAGCTAAGTCGGGTGGAGCCGGAGCTCCTCCCGCGGCTGGGGGCAGTGGGACAGCTTCTGCCCCGGGGCCTAACCCCGGTGAGGCTCGACGCGATGGAACCCTGGCTAAGCCGCTACGGTAAAAAGGGGGACGCATTCTCAGCCCCGCCGCTTGAGGGCCTTAGGGTGTCACCACTAGGGGTGGTTCCCAAGAAGGAGAGCGGGAAGTTTCGGCTCATTCATCACCTGTCCTATCCTAAGGGTGCGTCGGTGAATGACGATATCGATGGGAACTTGTGCTCGGTCTCTTATGCATCATTCGACCAGGCGGTCGAGCTGGTTAAGAGGGCCGGGCGTGGGGCTTTGCTGGCCAAGGTGGATATCGAAGCTGCTTTTCGCTTGCTTCCCGTTCATCCGGCTTGTCACCATCTACTGGGGTGCTTCTTCGAGGGAGGTTACTTCGTCGACTTATGTCTCCCGATGGGCTGCTCCATTTCGTGCTCCTATTTTGAGAAGTTCAGTACCTTTCTCGAATGGGTGGTGCGGGTGGAGTCAGGGAGCGAAGCGGTGGTGCATTATTTGGATGACTTCCTCTGCGTGGGGCCGGCGGGTTCTCCCGCCTGCCTGCACCTGTTGCGGACGGTTGAGTGGGTGGCGGGCCACTTTGGGGTGCCATTGGCGGCGGACAAGACTGAGGGCCCGACCGAGTGCCTCAGCTTTCTGGGTTTGGAGATAGATTCAGTGCTCGGGGAATGCCGGCTGCCCCTGGCTAAGTTGGGCGGACTGCGCAGTGCGGTGACCGCGGTGCAGCGGGCACGTAAGGTGTCCCTGAGGCAGCTACAATCGTTGATCGGGATGCTCAATTTTGCCTGTAAGGTGATACCTATGGGTAGGGTGTTCAGCCGCAGCCTGTCGGCAGCCACCGCGGGGGTCGGTTCTCCACATCATTTCGTTCGGGTCTCTTCCTGGATGAGGGCTGACCTGGACGTCTGGAAGGTCTTTTTGCAAGACTTTAACGGGACGGTGTTCTTCCGTCAGGAGAGTGTGTCCACGGCCGAATTGGAGCTGTTCACCGACGCTTCGGGTAGCGTGGGTTTCGGGGCCTACTTCGGGGGGAGATGGTGTGCTCAGAGGTGGCCAGAGGCGTGGGGGCGAAGCCCCCTCATACGGAACTTGGCTTTTCTGGAGCTGTTCCCGTTGGTGGTGGCATTGGCCCTGTGGGGGGACCTGCTTCGCAACCGCAAAGTGGTCTTTTTCTCTGACAATATGTCGGTGGTGCACGCCGTCAATAACCAGTCGGCAGCATCCAAACCAGTGGTGAAGCTATTGCGGCGATTTGTTTTGCTGTGTATATCCCTTAATGTAGTTTTTCGCGCGCGTCACGTGCCTGGGTATTTGATCGAAGTGGCTGATGCTCTGTCTCGCTTTCAGTGGTCCCGGTTTTGGGCGGTGGCTCCGGAGGCTCAGGAGACAGGGCAGGCGTGCCCGGACGAGATGTGGCAGCTCGGAGCATCATGCTTGGAGGACTCGTAAGGGCTTCGCTGGCACCAACCACCTGGACCGCATACAGTAAGGTTTGGGGTGCCTGGGAACGTTCCTGGGAAGGGCTGGGCCAGGGGCTGCAGGTGGAAGCGTCGCATGACGCCTTCCTGTGGTTTACTTTTCATTTGCTGGCAAAAGGTGTGTCCCCCGCAATGGTTGATAGGACCATGGCGGCGATGGCCTTTTGGTTTAAATTCCACGGGTGGGAGGACCTCACGAAGGCGTTTGTCATTCGGCAAGCTCTCAAAGGGTATCGGAGGGGCCGGAGGGCGCCGGATGCTAGGCGCCCGGTCTCGGTTCGGGTACTTGGGAACTTACTCCGGGTGCTGCCCGGAATCTGCTTCGACGGGTTTGAGGTAGCCCTGTTCAGGGCAGCTTTTCTCTTGGCCTTCTTTGGGGCATTGAGGGGAATTGGTGAGCGCTACTCGGTCAGGGTCGGAGGGTCTGCAGGTATCCGGTGTTCGCATGCTTGCTGGGAACTTGGTAGTATACCTGGCTACGTCCAAAACGGACGTCAGGGGTAAGGGCCGGGACGTGACGCTGGGTCCCCTGCCCGGGTCTTCACTGTGCCCGGTTGCGGCAGTGGCTCGGTTCTTGGAGCTGAGACCGGCAGTTGGGGGGTCTTTATTGGTTCATGCCGATGGCTCCTCGCTCTCTCGTTTTCAATTCTCTAAGGTGTTCCGATCGGGCCTGGGGGCGTTGGGGTTGAATGCTGCTGCCTATGGGACTCATTCCTTTCGCATAGGGGCGGCCACCGAGGCCGCGCTCCTGGGCATGGGGGACGAGTTAGTCAAGAGGATCGGGAGATGGGAATCCGCTCGGTTCCGCACGTATGTGCGCTTGGGTTTGTTGGATCAGTGATGCAGGCTGTATCGGACGGGGGGAGGGCCCCGGTCTGGGTGTAGGTGTTTTACGCTGTTTTCCTTCTTCCCCAGGTTATGTCGCGTGGATCGTGGGCCATTCCTTCATCGTCTGGGCCGGTCGGAGAGCTGCAGCTCGAGCACAGGGCCAACAGCTGGGCTTCCCAAAAGACCTCCTAACAGTGCGATGGCTGGGTTTTAAGGGATTTGGCTGGGGCGACGTGTGCGGGGTAATAATTCGGATGGTAGCAGGTGGGGCGAGGCCGGATATGCTAGTTCTACACGCAGGGGGCAATGATCTGGGCCTCATTCCGCAGCGTAGGTTGGTTAAATGGATGAAGCAGGACCTGAACAGGTTGTTCGATCTGCTTCCTGGGGTGATGCTGGTGTGGTCTGAGATCGTTCCGAGGCGTCGGTGGCGACACGCAAGGGATCCGGTAGCCATCGACAGATGCAGGGGAAAGGTTAACAGCTTGATGGCAAGCTTCGTGAGGAAATTGGGGGGCGTGGTAGTGAGGCACGTAGAATTGGAAGGCGGGCTGCCAGGTTATTACCACACGGACGGCGTCCATCTCTCAGCGGTGGGTCTAGATTTGCTGAACTTGGGATTGCAGGAGGGGATGCAGAGGGCTCTCTTTCTTTGGGGTGGCGGAGCTCGGTCGGCTTGAGGGGTCAAGGTCCGAGCTTGTGGCGGGATAGAGAGCTAGGGAAGGCAAAAATAGGCTCCCCATGAGGAACGTGAGGAACAGGAAGAATTGTGGTCACTGGTGGATGGTGGGTTTCGAGTCCTGGAGGTGGCTCAGAACCTGGTGGGGTAGGGGTATCTGGGTATACCCCTACCGTGGTTACTTATGGTTGGCACTTAAGTCGGTTCATGTTGGACTGAGGTTAAAGCGTTATTTATATATATTCATGTGTTTCTTATGTTGGGTCATTGCCCTGATATTTAATAAATGTATAGATGCGAGGGCGGAGTATGGGGGCAATGACCCATGTTTTATATATATGTTAATTATTAGTATTGTTACTATGTTTGTTAATAAAGCTGTGGACTATTTTTCCCATATCCCTGTGTCAGCGTGTTATTGGGGATAAGTATGTGGGGTGGTTGTTGTCAAGGTTCCGACTGCCCATATGGCGACTATACACCAGTCATGTAGCCCCATGTAGCCAGAGCGCAGCTTAGCGGAAAAGGGCCTTGACAGGAGTTAGGAGGCAGGCATAGGAGGGACCAGTAGGTCTGTGGGATTATGGGATGGGGGCTGGCTATTTAATAGGCAGCCATTTTAAAATTGTGCACATTAATTTCTGCCTAGCGGTGTTTGTCCCACCCTCCCTCCCTGTAATAGGTTGTTTCTTTTTTATCCCGTTTTGTCACAGCGGCGGGATAGAGAGCTAGGGAAGGCAAAAATAGGCTCCCCATGAGAAACGTGAGGAACAGGAAGAATTGTGGTCACTGGTGGATGGTGGGTTTCGAGTCCTGGAGGTGGCTCAGAACCTGGTGGGGTAGGGGTATCTGGGTATACCCCTACCGTGGTTACTTATGGTTGGCACTTAAGTCGGTTCATGTTGGACTGAGGTTAAAGCGTTATTTATATATATTCATGTGTTTCTTATGTTGGGTCATTGCCCTGATATTTAATGAAGGTATAGATGCTAGGGCGGAGTATGGGGGCAATGACCCATGTTTTATATATATGTTAATTATTAGTATCGTTACTATGTTTGTTAATAAAGCTGTGGACTATTTTTCCCATATCCCTGTGTCAGCGTGTTATTGGGGATAAGTATGTGGGGTGGTTGTTGTCAAGGTTCCGACTGCCCATATGGCGACTATACACCAGTCATGCTGTTCCTCCTCCACCTACTAACTTGACCGCCTCAGACTTTGCAACTCACTTCACTGACAAGATCTCTACAATCAGAGAAGAGATCTCTCATCTTTCTTCTTCCCCTTACAATACTTCCCCTAACTTCACTCCCTCGATCTATCCTCCCTTATACACAAGTATGTCTGGTCTAGGCCCTTACGCTCAGCTGAAGACTTACGTCTATCTTCTGTCCGTACTCCCACCTCTGATGCTCGCCTTCAAGATTTGTCGAGGGCTGCACCGTTCCTGTGGAACTCACTTCCCTCCTCCGTTAGATGCTCACCCAGTCTCCACTCCTTCAAAAAATTGTTAAAAACCCACTTCTTCATAAAAGCGTATCAATTAAACTGTTAATAGCTCCTGACTGATTCCTCTTCTGCAACTGTCACTTATACTATCCTTACCTTTTCGTGTCATTTTACCACACTTCCTCTAGCATGTAAGCTCACTGAGCAGGGCCCTCAACCCCTCTGTCCCTGTGTGTCCAACTTGTCTGGTTACATCATGTCTGTACGTCCACCCATTGTAAAGCACTGCAGAATTTGATGGCGCTATATAAATAACATAATAAAAATAATAATAATAATAGTGAAACTCTTGTAAAATAATGCTCAAATTGTTTTAAAAACATTTACCACATTGTATGACCCTTAACTACGTTATCTGTCCAATTAAAAACACCCATCTCCAAAGTCCAAAGCTGGTTTCTCTCCTGTAATTCTAGGGATAAGAACCTGTGATCAATAGAGTTACAGCCATCTGCCTATTGACAGATATTAGGTTAAAATATAATACACTTGAAGATTAATTTCTGATCAAACTACAATTTGTCAGAATTTGGGTAAATCGGATATCAGTCAAATTCCCAAACTCCGAACCGAAATGGTCCCAAATCACAAACCAAACAAGCAGCTCAATGGTTAAACATGTCAATTTAGATTTGTGATTCAGAGTTCTGCCAATGGCCTTAAACAAGAGATGATCGATTGGGAAAAAAAGCTGATTTGGTGTGGACAGTCACTCAGTGTTGATTTTATTCCCAGATCTATTGAGAAGTGAGCGATACCAGCAATAAAAAGTCATACGAAACGCTGCACTTAGGAGGAATTATTCCCAGAATATGAATTACTTCTAATGCATAGAAACACAATCCACAATTTATATTTTCTTGAAAAATTAATAGGTATCTAAAAACATCACCTACTTTTGGTGAGATTTATCGAGGGAACACTACTATAAGTTGCTTTTAGAAGTGTAAGTGAAGCATTTACCCTGCGATAAGGCTGAATTGTTCAGGAATAAAATTCTGAAAATCTCTCAGTCCAGCCTTATAATACAACAAGTGGGTAGGGGAACGGCCACATCTTTATTAAATCTTATTAATCATTGAACCACCTGCCATTGGACTGGGTAACTGCCTGTCAGACAGATTTGTTTGGCCTATTCCAGGAGTCCAAGCAGCCAGCTCTATTGCCTTCAGTCCTGCAGCAGGCTGCACCTTCCCGAGCCTGGTCCGGCCATTTTTGACCCATGCGCTAGCCATGACTCAAGCCAAACTGTGACTAAAAGAAAGAGAAACAAAAAAAAAGCACTACATAACAAACACAATCTGAACCCCAAACATAAAGGGGAGAATTGGTGGGGTACAGCTTCTCTCCTCTACACTTGTCTGAAAGGGGAGTGGTAAGTTACAGTACAAGTCCCACCTTCTCTAGAATAGCAACATGTTGCCTTTTTATACACAGCAGTTATGACCCCCTTCTTGTGAGAGCAGGGGGTCACTTTAACTAGGCCCCTACCTGGTTTCAGTTAACGTGTCCCCAAAAGTCGCAAACTCTCTTGCATTATGCTCAGGGCACTTAGTGAGTTGGCCTGCATGATTGACAAATAGTCTGGCATGAATTCAAACCAGAATGACCTACCTATCTTTCATGTGGGCACTGCCTCTTTCTGCGTAGTCCCATCCCTTTGGTCAGTACCAGTAACACAATTCTTATCTCTGGTTTGCTCCCTTTACCCTGCCCAAAGTATTCTGGTTTTGGCATTCTGCCACGTCCACACAGGATGTAGGAAGAGGGCTTATCACTGAGCTCCCACACTTATTTACGTGTTGACCCCAAATAATTTTTAGATCTCCACTCACTGTGAGCACTTTGGTATTCTCTGGGTTAATACTGGGTTCCCATTGAAAGACTTATTGAATTTATTTTTAATCTACTTTCTTATTTCCATCTTACAGAACAGTATATGTATTTAAATACACATATTTATAATTTACATATTATGGTTTGATTTTTCAAATCAGTTGTCAAGTCACTGTCTAACCAGTAGACTCTCAGAACTTGGATTGCATGCTGGGACCGATATAGCAGAATCTGTGTTAAAACACATAGGACTCAGCTTAATATTACTGGTTAAGCTTTTCAAATGATTTAAGATTTTTGGTAACATTTTTTTTAAATGATTTAATAGTATCAAAATATAGTAAATTTGCAATAATTTTTATATTTTTTTTATAACTGTTGCCATATTTATTATATATGATCATTTTTTTTTATATTTTAAAATGTAAAAAAAAAGAAACTTATTAAACAATATTAAATTGAGGTCACAATTAAATACGCTGAGGAATCGATAAGAACGGGTAATTTGTCTGAATGCTATAGATAACAACGTGTCACTTTCAAAAAACTAATAATGCAATTTATTGTCTGTTCATATCGGTTCTAACCGAGGGTGATATACAGGACATCTACCCAGCAACGGAAACTGCAATTAAAAAGTTGATAATCCCTAATAGTTTTTAAACAGTAATGTGGGGCAATCACTAAGTAAATAATTGGAATCGGAATCTTGCCTCCTTGTGTCACTTAGGTCCTACCTGTACTAAGTTGTACTGCAGGTAATATATCTGGACAGTGTAGCTCGACCCCGTGTTGGAAGGTCTGTCTGTGTGTTCATCATTTACGGTGTCCTGATAACAGGAACATATCATTTACTGGGGAGAACAGAAATACTGGCAAGTCATTTATTAGCTACGATTATGATGGTATTATTACAATTCAGCTGGCATGCTCCATTTGGCATCACAGCTGTGGTCGTAACATGGCAAGATTATCTCTGGGTGTTTCTGTTTGTCGACTTAGTTGAGAGACGCACCAATACCATCACCCTCTCACTAGATCATAGAAAAGAAGTATTTTTATTGTTGTAAAATGTTGCCTATCAGTGCATTTTTTGCCTCTTTATTTTTATACTGTTGCGCACGTTTCCCAACAGATTCTTTATGTAACAGGGAAACTGTCTCCCCAGGAATATCAAAGCTGTTGTGCAATTGTAGAAATCCACACCACTTTACATATGTTACATAGTTACATAGCTGAAAAGAGACTTGCATCCATTAAGCTCAGCCTTCCTCACATATGTTTTTGCTGTTCATCCAAAAGAAGGCAAAAAACTCAGTCTGAAGCGCTTCCAATTATGCAACAAGCTAGGAAAATATTCCTTCTTGGCCCCAAAATAGCAGTCAGATATCTCCTTGGATCAAGCAGCTATTACCCCACTAATTAAAAATTATATCCCTGTATGTTATGTTTTTATCCAATTTCAGTTTAAACATCTGTATGGACTCTAATAAAACCACCTCTTCAGGCAGAGAATTCCATATCCTTATTGCTCTTACTGCAAAAAAACCTTTTCTTTGCCTTAGATGAAATCTCCTTTCTTCCAGCCTAAATGTGTGACCTTGTGTCCTATTTATACCTATAAGGACCTTGTGTCCTTATTTACCTCCATTATTGAACAGCCTCCATCTTAACTCAATCATTGCAATAAATGCTGCTTTCTGCCATTGAACATTGTAGAAGAGGAGAAATTAAAGAAATTTTCTGTTTCTACTTTTTATTTGCGTGCTCTAGCTGTGCCAGGACAGAGTTGGGTTGTAAATCCTTAAAGGGACACTCTAAGAACCAAAACACCCTCAGCTGAATGAAGCAGTTATGTAAAAATGTATTTCTCTGTTTTTAATTGTATTTGTGTTACACATCTGACATGCATACAGGCAAGTAGCGTAGTGTTGAAAATGTTGCATTGTTACATTATGTGATCAGTCATTGGCTGTACATATCCATTTTGTTTGCTGCTTGTTTCGTCAAAGTAACAGGTCCGGTAGTCATTTGCTTTACACTTCAAACAATAATAGTGAATGCCTCGTACTCTAAGTAGCTATCAGTAATCATTATAAGAAAACATAACTGAAAAATGTAAATTATAAAACATTATAGAAATAAAATAAGGATCAGGGCACCACCGTTTAGTACACTCCTAGGTAATGATGAAAGATGAAGCAGTTTTGGTGTATAGATCATTCTCTTTCAATGGCATTGCTTAACTGTCAGTTCTCTGCCCCTTAGGAGTTAAATCATATGTTTATAAGTCCTGGCCACACCGTACCTGTCTGTGACTCACGAAGCTTGCATGAAATTTGTTTTTCATTTTCAATCAGATCTTACAGGACTGTTAATTGAACTTTAAACACATACAGTTCCTGCATGATCTAGGAGGCTATTATCAGAGCACTAGGTAAGAAATTCTAAATTTAAAAACACATTATGAAATAGAAAACGCTGACTCTTTACAGGAAGTGTGTAGGGAGACTGTGAAGGTCACATGCAGGGAGGTGTGGCTAGGTCTGCATAAACAAAGTTATTTAACTCCTAAATAGCAGGGAATGTATTCATTGAGACGGCAGGGGCTTGATCTGTACACCAAGGCTGCCTGATTAGGTTAAAGTTGTGTTGGTGCTCGGAGTGTATCTTTAATTTAAACGTAAAAGACAACTGAGCATCACATTAAGAGAGTTAACACAAGTTATAGATGAGTTTTACTAT
>OW240915.1:8484261-8681864 GCA_933207985.1 Pelobates cultripes
GCCTCAGCGGCCGCCAGGGCAAGTCCGCCAGCGGCCGCCAAAAGACCTCCCCAGCGGCCAGGGGAGGGCTGGCAGCCTTAGGCCTGGGGGGGGAAAACCAGTCAAGTAGACTGGTGCACCTGCCCAGGATCACAGCCGGTGCAAGGATTTTTGCCGCCCTAGACAAAATAAAAATTTGCTGCCCCCACATGTCACATCACAATGCCCCACCCATATGATCTGCCATATGAACTAACGCCAGTGCTGCACACAGTGTGTGTTTACATTAAAAAGCCTGCAGGGACCAGCTATAGACACCAGAACCACTTCATTAAGCTATAGTGTCCCTTTAATGTGAGGTAAATTATAGATTAGTGTCACTAATAATATACTAGATTGCCTACTTACAAGCAGATGAGGATGATGATGGGCTGCAGTTTGGCTCCACTGGTCTGGTGTAGAACAGGATCTCTGGAGGCTGTTTGCAACTGTGGTCACAAAATTCAATGTTCTGGGAGAATTGGAAGCAGCTCAATTTTTTTGGGGCCCCTTACACAGCTCAAGGTCTGGGCCCCAGGGCCTGACGGTGAGTATGCCCATAAGGCCCACTCATAAGTTCCACCCACCCATGAGTTCGCTCACAGGGAGTGGAGTGTGTAGGGGATGTGTTATGTGTTATTGTAGAGGATCTAATATGTGTGCTTATGGTATGTAGTGTTTAGGGTTACCAGTTTGTGCAGGTGATGCAGTGTGTTTGTGTGTAGTGGAAGCAGTGTGTTATTGTGTATAAGGGATGTATTATGTGTTTCTGGTTGTGTGTAAGGGATGCATTGTGTGAATCTGTGTTTGTATGCATAAGGGATGCAAGGTGTGTGTCTGTATGCAGGGCCATCTATAATATGAATAGGACCCCGGGCAAAGCCTTTTCTTGGGCCCCCTGGGCCCTGTCACTGCACCCTCCCTCCCCATTACGCCCAACCCGCAATCACACTGACAGACATACTGACACATACACACACAGACAGACACATTAAAACATTTGCAGATACATACTGACACACACATACACTGACACAAAAATATATACTGGCAAACAATGACACACATTTAGACATACTGATACACACACAGACACATACATACTCACAGACACATACACTGACAGATATATTGACACAGACACACACAGACACATACACTGACAGGCGTATTGACATACACAGACATACTGACATACACACACACGCTGGAACACAGTGAGACATACTGACATACACACACAGACATACACACAGTATGTCTGTGTGTGTTAGTATGTCTGTGTGGCGTGTTAGTATGTCTGTGTGTGTATGTCAGTATGTCTGTGTATGTCAGCATGTCTGTGTGTGTATGTCAGCATACTGACATACATACACAAACAGACATACTGACAAAGACATACTAACACACACATACTAACACACTAACACATACTAACACACACATACTAACACACAAACACATACTAACGCACACACACACACACAGACATACTAGCTGCCCCGGGCCCAGTTACTCCTGTAACCGTGTGTGGTTCCCTTATTTACCACTATAATGTCTTAAAGCATAGAACTTAGTAGGGCTAACCATACAGATATCTTAGCCATAATTTTATATAGTGTAAGAGATCCTCTATTTACCATATATAAATAATTGAGAATACAATATAAAATAAGGATTGTCTTGGAAGCAAGATTGTCTTTTGGATATTTATTATATAAAAATATAAAATCCATTATAGCAGAGTTTATAAGATTAAATTACATGCTTGCAAATATCATTAATAGGTTAACATACCCTTCTGAACATGTCATCATGTCAGCCTCTCTGTCATTTTAAGATGGAGCAGCGTCTGTCTCCAAGTCTCTCCTCTGTGTCTTAACATTTAAAAGTACACCTATTTATACCTTAGATGTCTCCATTTTAGGTTACTGTAGTTCAAATATGAAAAAGTAACACTTCTTTTACTTTATTCAATTTAGGACCTCCCTTAATTTGGCAAACATACAAGGCCATAACTAAAGGGTGTATACGTCATGGAAATCTTCCTGACTTAGTTCAAGATGGCATCTTAAAGTCTGAATAGGTTATCTGTTGTTTATACCAAGTCGTAAGTGTACAGTCGCGGGAGATTCCCGGATTTGGGGAAGTTCCATTAACTTGGGGTTACCACAGTATATTGTGTACTGCAAGTGTCGTAGAATAGCCTTGAAGCTTGTTTATGCATTATTGTTATTGTAATTCGTCTGGGACAAAATGGCGCAAACATATTATGCACTGAGGTTATTGCTTAAAGAAACATCTATGAATAACAATATGTTCCATTTCTTACACCTTGTCAGTTTGCAATATCTCTTAAAGACAAAGTACACAGTTTAAGAAATACAACATTTCATTCTAAAACTTGTAATATTTGCATTTGCCCGTAACACCCTCTCCATTAAACTGTGGGCATTGTAGCGCATTTCTTCCTTTAATACTGCTCTGGACCGGCCCGGGCCCCTGTTATATGGGGGGTGGCTGACTACATACTCACAGCTAGCCCCCTCACATACTGCCCTGTGAGTCTCTTTGTTTCCTGGGCATGCTGGGAGGAAGTGAGGTCAGATTGCTTCCTCCCAGTAAGAACTGATCACTTCCTCCTCAGTGCCGCTGGGGAGGAGGCACACACCACATGGAGGAGGATGCAAGCATTGTGGGGGAGAGGGACTGAGAAAGCTGATGGCAGACTCTCATCAGCCGTGGCCAGCAAGCTCTCACTGGACACCAGGGAAGCCACCTTTCTGTACCCAAAAGGTAAGGAGACATGACTGGTGTATAGTCGCCATATGGGCAGTCGGAACCTTGACAACAACCACCCCACATACTTATCCCCAATAACACGCTGACACAGGGATATGGGAAAAATAGTCCACAGCTTTATTAACAAACATAGTAACGATACTAATAATTAACATATATATAAAACATGGGTCATTGCCCCCATACTCCGCCCTAGCATCTATACCTTCATTAAATATCAGGGCAATGACCCAACATAAGAAACACATGAATATATATAAATAACGCTTTAACCTCAGTCCAACATGAACCGACTTAAGTGCCAACCATAAGTAACCACGGTAGGGGTATACCCAGATACCCCTACCCCACCAGGTTCTGAGCCACCTCCAGGACTCGAAACCCACCATCCACCAGTGACCACAATTCTTCCTGTTCCTCACGTTCCTCATGGGGAGCCTATTTTTTCCTTCCCTAGCTCTCTATCCCGCCGCTGTGACAAAACGGGATAAAAACAGAAACAACCTATTACAGGGAGGGAGGGTGGGACAAACACCGCTAGGCAGAAATTAATGTGCACAATTTTAAAATGGCTGCCTATTAAATAGCCAGCCCCCATCCCATAATCCCACAGACCTACTGGTCCCTCCTATGCCCGCCTCCTAACTCCTGTCAAGGCCCTTTTCCGCTAAGCCTGCGCTCTGGCTACATGGGGCTACATGACTGGTGTATAGTCGCCATATGGGCAGTCGGAACCTTGACAACAACCACCCCACATACTTATCCCCAATAACACGCTGACACAGGGATATGGGAAAATTAGTCCACAGCTTTATTAACAAACATAGTAACGATACTAATAATTAACATATATATAAAACATGGGTCATTGCCCCCATACTCCGCCCTCGCATCTATACCTTCATTAAATATCAGGGTAATGACCCAACATAAGAAACACATGAATATATATAAATAACGCTTTAACCTCAGTCCAACATGAACTGACTTAAGTGCCAACCATAAGTAACCACGGTAGGGGTATACCCAGATACCCCTACCCCACCAGGTTCTGAGCCACCTCCAGGACTCGAAACCCACCATCCACCAGTGACCACAATTCTTCATGTTCCTCACGTTCCTCATGGGGAGCCTATTTTTTGCCTTCCCTAGCTCTCTATCCCGCCACAAGCTCGGACCTTGACCCCTCAAGCCGATCGAGCTCCGCCACCCCGAAGAAAGAGAGCCCTCTGCATCCCCTCCTGCAAGCCCAAGTTCAGCAAATCTAGACCCACCGCTGAGAGATGGACGCCGTCCGTGTGGTAATAACCTGGCAGCCCGCCTTCCAATTCTACGTGCCTCACTACCACGCCCCCAAATTTCCTCACGAAGCTTGCCATCAAGCTGTTAACCTTTCCCCTGCATCTGTCGATGGCTACCGGGTCCTTCGCGTGCCGCCACCGACGCCTCGGAACGATCTCAGACCACACCAGCATCACCCCAGGAAGCAGATCGAACAACCTGTTCAGGTCCTGCTTCATCCATTTAACCAACCTACGCTGCGGAATGAGGCCCAGATCATTGCCCCCTGCGTGTAGAACTAGCATATCCGGCCTCGCCCCGCCTGCTACCATCCGAATTATCACCCCGCACACGTCGCCCCAGCCAAATCCCTTAAAACCCAGCCATCGCACTGTTAGGAGGTCTTTTGGGAAGCCCAGCTGTTGGCCCTGTGCTCGAGCTGCAGCTCTCCGACCGGCCCAGACGATGAAGGAATGGCCCACGATCCACGCGACATAACCTGGGGAAGAAGGAAAACAGCGTAAAACATCTACACCCAGACCGGGGCCCTCCCCCCGTCCGATACAGCCCGCATCACTGATCCAACAAACCCAAGCGCACATACGTGCGGAACCGAGCGGATTCCCATCTCCCGATCCTCTTGACTAACTCGTCCCCCATGCCCAGGCGCGCGGCCTCGGTGGCCGCCCCTATGCGAAAGGAATGAGTCCCATAGGCAGCAGCACTCAACCCCAACGCCCCCAGGCCCGATCGGAACACCTTAGAGAATTGAAAACGAGAGAGCGAGGAGCCATCGGCATGAACCAATAAAGACCCCCCAACTGCCGGTCTCAGCTCCAAGAACCGAGCCACTGCCGCAACCGGGCACAGTGAAGACCCGGGCAGGGGACCCAGCGTCACGTCCCGGCCCTTACCCCTGACGTCCGTTTTGGACGTAGCCAGGTATACTACCAAGTTCCCAGCGAGCATGCGAACACCGGATACCTGCAGATCCCCCGACCCTGACCGAGTAGCGCTCACCAATTCCCCTATCCGGAATGCCCCAAAGAAGGCCAAGAGAAAAGCTGCCCTGAACAGGGCTACCTCAAACCCGTCGAAGCAGATTCCGGGCAGCACCCGGAGTAAGTTCCCAAGTACCCGAACCGAGACCGGGCGCCTAGCATCCGGCGCCCTCCGGCCCCTCCGATACCCTTTGAGAGCTTGCCGAATGACAAACGCCTTCGTGAGGTCCTCCCACCCGTGGAATTTAAACCAAAAGGCCATCGCCGCCATGGTCCTATCAACCATTGCGGGACACACACCTTTTGCCAGCAAATGAAAAGTAAACCACAGGAAGGCGTCATGCGACGCTTCCACCTGCGGCCCCTGGCCCAGCCCTTCCCAGGAACGTTCCCAGGCACCCCAAACCTTACTGTATGCGGTCCAGGTGGTTGGTGCCAGCGAAGCCCTTACGAGTCCTCCAAGCATGATGCTCCAAGCTGCCACATCTCGTCCGGGCACGCCTGCCCTGTCTCCTGAGCCTCCGGAGCCACCGCCCAAAACCGGGACCACTGAAAGCGAGACAGAGCATCAGCCACTTCGTTCAAATACCCAGGCACGTGACGCGCGCGAAAAACTACATTAAGGGACATGCACAGCAAAACAAATCGCCGCAATAGCTTCACCACTGGTTTGGATGCTGCCGACTGGTTATTGACGGCGTGCACCACCGACATATTGTCAGAGAAAAAGACCACTTTGCGGTTGCGAAGCAGGTCCCCCCACAGGGCCAATGCCACCACCAACGGGAACAGCTCCAGAAAAGCCAAGTTCCGTATGAGGGGGCTTCGCCCCCACGCCTCCGGCCACCTCTGAGCACACCATCTCCCCCCGAAGTAGGCCCCGAAACCCACGCTACCCGATGCGTCGGTGAACAGCTCCAATTCGGCCGTGGACACACTCTCCTGACGGAAGAACACCGTCCCGTTAAAGTCTTGCAAAAAGACCTTCCAGACGTCCAGGTCAGCCCTCATCGAGGAAGAGACCCGAACGAAATGATGTGGAGAACCGACCCCCGCGGTGGCTGCCGACAGGCTGCGGCTGAACACCCTACCCATAGGTATCACCCTGCAGGCAAAATTGAGCATCCCGATCAACGATTGTAGCTGCCGCAGGGTCACCTTAAGTGCCCGCTGCACCACGGTCACTGCACTGCGCAGTCCGCCCAAATTAGCCAGAGGCAGCCGACATTCCCCAAGCACTGAATCTATCTCCAAACCCAGAAAGCTGAGGCACTCGGTCGGGCCCTCAGTCTTGTCCGCCGCCAATGGCACCCCAAAGTGGCCCGCCACCCACTCAACCGTCTGCAACAGGTGCAGGCAGGCGGGAGAACCCGCCGGCCCCACGCAGAGGAAATCATCCAAATAATGCACCACCGCTTCGCTCCCTGACTCCACCCGCACCACCCATTCGAGAAAGGTACTGAACTTCTCAAAATAGGAGCACGAAATGGAGCAGCCCATCGGGAGACATAAGTCGACGAAGTAACCTCCCTCGAAGAAGCACCCCAGTAGATGGTGACAAGCCGGATGAACGGGAAGCAAGCGAAAAGCAGCTTCGATATCCACCTTGGCCAGCAAAGCCCCACGCCCGGCCCTCTTAACCAGCTCGACCGCCTGGTCGAATGATGCATAAGAGACCGAGCACAAGTTCCCATCGATATCGTCATTCACCGACGCACCCTTAGGATAGGACAGGTGATGAATGAGCCGAAACTTCCCGCTCTCCTTCTTGGGAACCACCCCTAGTGGTGACACCCTAAGGCCCTCAAGCGGCGGGGCTGAGAATGGACCCGCCATCCTGCCCAACCGCACCTCCTTACTGAGCTTTTCCCGGACGACATCCGGAAATTCCCGCACCGATTTCAGATTACGCGTACAAACCGAACCCCCCCTCGCCTGGAAGGGGATGAAGAACCCTTGTCCAAACCCCGACCTAAGCAGCTCTGCGTCCCCCTGTTTACCGTAGCCGTAGCGGCTTAGCCAGGGTTCCATCGCGTCGAGCCTCACCGGGGTTAGGCCCCGGGGCAGAAGCTGTCCCACTGCCCCCAGCCGCGGGAGGAGCTCCGGCTCCACCCGACTTAGCTTTCTTATAGCATCTCTGGAGCCCGTGAGTCCCACCACAGCCCGCGCATTCATGCTTGAAGCGGCAGGCTGTCCCCCACTTGCACTGACCCTCATTGAACGACCAGCATAAGCCCTTCTGCAAGGCGGCCGACGAGGCGGACTGTCCCTTTGCGCCAGCCGCGTGCTGAAAGGGCTGTGCCTTCTGCGCCATCATCATCTTCATCCAAAGGGGCAGGTCCATTTGGTCCCACCTCATCCCCGGATTGGCTGCTAAGCGTTGCCGGAACTGCTCGTCGTACCGCCACCATGCCAGCCCGCCGTAGGTGCGGTACGCTTCCCAGATCCCGTCCAAATAACAGAATAGGGAAGAGCAAGAACTCGGCGATTTCTCCCCTATCACACTGGCCAGGACGCAGAACGCCCTCAACCAGTTCCCAAAGGACTTCGGTATCTTCCGATACCGCTTCCGCTTTTCCTCTTCCTCCTTCTTTTCGTCCTTCTTGTCCTCCTCTTTGAGGTCAATGAAGTCCTCCAGAGGAAGAAGGGAGAATATCTCACAGAACTCCCCCTTCCAAATTTTTTCCTTCCCCTCCTGCTTGAGGTGCACCCCCAGCGGGCCCGCGAATGACACGTACGCGTGTTGCCTAGCTGCGTCCGACACTCCCCCTGACAATTCCGCCCGCTCGCGTCCCACCTCACCCGGACTGGCCTCCACACCCGCCCCCCCGCTGGGCGCGGTCACCACGGGAGCCCCGCTACCATGCCCCGCCTCGCCGGTCCCTCGCGTCCAAACCTGACCTACGTCGCCCGTAGTGCCACCCCCCGCCCCCAATGAGTGGAGCAGTGACTGAAGTGTGTGAACTAGTGTATTAGACCCTAGAGGGCCACTGGACTCACCGGCCAAGCCCCTCGATCCGTCCGTACCCGGGGCTGCGTTGTCAACCGCTGCTTGACCTGGATGCGCAACATCCGCCGACGTCCCGCCAACCAGGGAGCCCGCCTGGTGCCTCGAAAACGTAGACGATGAACGGCTCGGAGACCTAGAATGAGGAGAAGACATCCTGGGCAGGGGGTAGTGCTCACCGGCTCCCCTCCCGTCCCGACCGCGGGAGCGCCTGCCTGCCACCAAGGCCTCCCGTCTTGCGCCACTCACCCGCTGACCCCCGTGAGCCCGCTCCCCCCCGCCCCGAGGACTCCGACTCCTACCCTCAACCCTCGCCACCCTCCCCTGTCGTCCCCGCCCCAAGGACCCTGACCTAGACTCTACCGAACTTCCCGAGGGAGAGCGCCTGCACCGGGCCCCCTTTCTCCCCCGTGCCCTGAGGGACCTCGCGTCCCTCACAGGTGAAGAACCAACGCTGCCTGAGCCCGACCCGGAGCTGTCACCAGGTCCGCCACCCCCTGACCCACTAGACCCGGCCTCTGAGCCCGCATAGCCCCCCCGACCCCTGCACCCCCCCGCCCTTGTGACCGGCCCCCAGACACCCCCCGCCCCCTATGCTCAACCGCCCGCTGACCAACCCCCTCCTTACCCACCTCAACACCTACCTCCCTTACCCGACCAGCTGACTCCCAGGCACTCCAAGGGACCCCGATGCCCCAGCAACCCTAACACGGGGCCCCCTCTGTGGCCCTGATAGCAACTCTGAATCCCTCCAGAAGGGCCCCCCCCAGACACCTGAGCCCCACTACTACTCCCACCCCTAGCCACCAGCCTACCACCCCCAGGCTGCACCCCTAAGCTGGGCCCCACGCCAAGGGGACCCCCAAGGGGGGCCCCCTGCACTTGCCTTTTCCGCCCTGGGCCCGGTCCGTGCCTTTCCGGCCCGCTCTCCTCCGTCAGCCGCTCCCGCCGTTGGAAGAGCCCGCCCGGCCCGCCTGCCCGACTCCCGGCAGGGCCGCCTCACCGCCTGCGCCTCCTCCGGTCCCGGCGCCGCCCCGACCGGTCCAGGGGGCGCGCCGTCTGCTGCCAGGGCTGCAGCCCGCCGCGAGCCCGCCTGCCGAGGCCCAGGCCGGCCGCCGGGAGGTGT
Source organism: Pelobates cultripes (assembly GCA_933207985.1). Lineage (NCBI taxonomy): Eukaryota > Metazoa > Chordata > Amphibia > Anura > Pelobatidae > Pelobates > Pelobates cultripes. The sequence goes on from OW240915.1 coordinate 8,493,497, forward strand.
TACCTCGACCGCGCGGCTTCCCGGCCTGTCGCGGCCTTCTCCCACGGCCGCAGTACCGCTGGTGGAGGGAGTCACGGGCCCCGCGCCCGGACTCAACCGCCTTGGAGGTCTCCTAGCCCGCGCCGGGCGACCGCCGCCGCCATCAGCCGCCGCCAGAAGGGGCCCCAGGTGCATCTTCGCCCAGCCTGGGCCCTGTTGCCGCGCCGCCGCCCGAATCCCATCCAGGAGCCGCTCAACCTCTTCCATGGCCCTGCAGAGGAGACAAAAAGAAAACCCTACCTAGCAGGTCAGTGAGTACCAGAGGCAACCACAAACACCGCTAGGCAGAAATTAATGTGCACAATTTTAAAATGGCTGCCTATTAAATAGCCAGCCCCCATCCCATAATCCCACAGACCTACTGGTCCCTCCTATGCCCGCCTCCTAACTCCTGTCAAGGCCCTTTTCCGCTAAGCTGCGCTCTGGCTACATGGGGCTACAGGACGAAGAAGAGAGTTAAATGTGTAAAATAGTCGTTTGGGTTTGCGGGATGAATGTGTTGAATATATGTGTTGAATGTGATGAATAGTATGAATGTGTTGTAAAGATTGGTTACTTTTATACAAAGATATTTTTTATTTGTTTGATAATATGGATTTGAGGCCCAGTCTAGGGTTTCATATTTTTTATATTTAACTATAATCATTTAGGAATTATTTGGAAAGTTATTATCTTAGTTGATTTTTAAAACCTCTGACTTTTTTTATTTAAGAAATAAAACTATCGACAGATTTAGTTACGGTCTTTCACCAGACCATCTCATGTATTTTAATGGTTTCCTTTTAGTTGTGCCACTGCTGCAAAAACCAACTGTCTATAAATCGGTTTATGAAATAACTAGGTCCAGGCACTCAGGATTGCTGCAGGAAGGCCGGCTTATTGAAACAAAAACTGCAACGTTTCGGCCAACAGAGGCCTTTATCGATCAGTTTAAACCTATATTATATTTATCTAACCAAGAAACAGTAAGTTTAAATGCTCGAAGACCGATAAAAGCTATTTTATTGCACAGAGCTGTATGGAGGTTAACAGCCAATCAGACACACTGAGCCGATACTTTGAATTCTCTGACGGTGTGTGCATCTACCGGGATACTGGAAATAATTAATTCCATTTTATCACGGAAATCTACTTTCTGTTAAAGAATGTAGTGCAAACAAACAAGTTTAAATTAGTATTCAAAAATAAATATATAGAAATATTTCACATGCAATAAAAAATATTGATATATAATATTTAATATAAATTTCAGGATAGAACTAGTTTCATACACACGTGTATTCATATATTTATAGTTGGCAGCCGGTCTCGTGATTGATTTTATTGCATGCGTGGAACATAATCCATTGGAATGCCGAGTCCTGTAATTTTACATGTTATTTTATTTTTACATCTGTCTTTGTCTGCTTACACACCAGCTGTTTCCAGGGCACAATTTGCCTTAACATGAGACCAGCACATGCAAAAAAAAAAAAAAAAAACAACACAGTTCAAAGAACCATCTTCCAGAGGGGAGCACTTAGCAGATATGAATTATATTTTGTGATTTCTTCATAGTATTCCCAGTTATGGAGCAAGTGTAAATACACAAGAAACACATAAAGGACTCTCCACGTAGTAGACCACCAACTATTGCACCAAAACAGACATCGGGTCATCCATACCTACAAACATTGCGAGGTACAAGAGTGGGATGGGTGGGTCTGAGGGCGTCTGAGGGAGGTGTTGCTAGTTACCATATTTGAAAGCCCACCCAGAAAAGGAACAGTATCCCTAGTACAGAGATGTGTCATCTTGGCATCTAGTGAGCCAGACTGGCTGACAGTGTCCTGGCTGGCCACCAACCTACAGGACCAAGCATAGAGCACTGCTGAAACACTCTCTGCATCAACAACATTGGGACTGTCCTGCAGAAATCGGGGCTGTTGGGAGGCCTGGGTTAACCTCCAAACGCAAACTATGCCAAGACTTGCTTTGCTTATTTCCTGTATGTGCTTTGTCAAAGATATACCTGCTATTAAACAGGATGATGGGATCAGAATTTATTAGCCCCTTCCCGAGAACCTGTCTGGTGTTGCTTCTACTTGGGATGTAGAACATCCGAGAAGATACTTAACCAATGTTCCACTATATCTCTTCTGATTCCCCCCCCCCCAGTAATTATTATGTGGCTTTGCCCTGACACTGCCATTAAAATAATGATGTTAATTTATCAGAATGAATATATTCTATTTCTGCAATGTGCACAGATATCTCAGTATTAGCACCTATGCCCCATATTAGCACCAGCTCACGTTCTGCTCCTCACATTTCAGGAAAGCCCCATTCAGATATCATCCCATGTGAAACATTTAGACAGCTTCTTTAATGCATGGTGAATGTCCTTTCTATTTGTGTTGCTCATATGATTGAACTGATGCTCCTTTATAATTGACTCCAAATAGCTTCACACAATAACTACATGGGGAAGGCATCTAGCAATTCCTCCGGCACTCACTATAACTACATATTCTGTTTCATTGCCATGTTTACTGGTGGACAATCCAAGCAGCCGACCGCCACACTTGGCATCCCATGGATTACATTGATCAATTAACAAATGCATATTCGATTGGTTACATTTATTAGGGCCAATAGGCAGGGTGACAATTTATCCCCCATTCACAGAAACGTTAACGTTTTATTCTTCTCCTCGGGTGACGTCCCCTCCATACATCCTCTATCACTGTATTCTTTATATCTCCCCTTTTATTTAGCTTTGTCACACATCCCTCTCTGTAGTTATACTATAAGCCCCCATAAATAACCCCATATCTCCACTCAACCCCACAGCCAGAGAGTAGCTATGAGTGCACAATCCTACTCAACCGCAGTTTTACCATCAAGGAGTGATGACTAGAGATGTCCCGACCGGTTTGCGAACCGTTCGGGACATCACTAGTGATGACTACTGCAGACAACATACTGATAGTGACACACACTGTACTTAGCTATACTCTGCTAGCTGCCCATTCAGCATTCACTGATACAGTATTCAGTGCCATATTGTAAAAGGAAGTTACCTATCAGCATGAGCAGGATGAATTATGGGGCTCTCTACATTACTGATTCCATGGGGGCTACAATAACATTGAGAGACGATTGAGATTGCTGATCTCAACCAGTGATCCCATAGTAACTCCAGCAAAGGTTGATATCAGCAATCTCAATCCTCTCTCAATGTTTGTTGAATAGTAATATATGTTTCAAATTAACGTTAACATGATGGCTTTTATATAGAAAAATGTGTTGGGTTTTTTATAACAGTTACAGTCTTATAGTCTAAATATATGGAGAACATTCTTAGTCTGATTGAGGGCTCATTCCCAACGTGGTTTCTAAATATCAGTAATCAGCCATTGGCAATGCTAACAGCCTGTAGATATCTTACTAGTTTTCTCAATGAGCATCCATTGATAGGCTACAAACCGGGTGCAGAGTGCTGGGTGTAGGAGCCCCAACATGGAAGTGAAACCATCGCCAAACAGTTTAATCCCTGAAAGTAATAAGGTACACGGACAGTCCTGTAACAACGTGAGCGTAAATTCTTATAGTGGAAGGAGTGTTCTTTTACTGTGTGCAACGCTACTCACATCCATCTCTATTAATGCCAAGCACCACTTAGAAGTTACTGGTTTGCAAATTTGAAAAAAAAGGCTTCTTGTTCTCCAATTCATTTCTAAAGCACTATAAAAGGTCTAAATAATGGCCATGGCACTTAAAGGGACAATAAAATCAATAAAATAGTAAATGCGGGGGTGACCAATTCTTCTTAGTCAGCCCATTCTGCACAACAAATAATACATGATTTGAAAGATCTGATTATGTGCAAAGCATTTCATTACAAGCACTTAGCACAGCCACATGTGTGGTGCATTGTGTAGGTTAGAGTACAGTTACTTTTTCCATTTTTAATGCGTTATTACATTTGCTACGTATGCGCACCCTTTCTGCTCACATGCAAACTGCAGAGTTTTACTTTGTCCTGGAAGAATACCGTTATACATGGTTTATGTTTCTGAAAGTTGTAGTTCCATTCTTTCTACATTAGGAAGCTGACTTCAACTCCCAGAATCCCCGCTGTGCCCATAAAGCACTGATTGTCAGTGTGACATAAGCTCAGCAGCAAGTTAAATACGCCGTATGATTGTCTTTTCTTACATTCAAGAAATTTAAGAACATATTGCTCTGTTTACACATTTCTATATAAATAGAACATAGGTAAAATCACATCAAAAAATATGTTATATATATATATATATGTTTCTTTTTTTCAGAATAATGTATGTGAAAACATATAAATTAAATTTACAGCTATAATTGATATAGCATCTAAAAATAGCTAACATATTGTTCTGATAAAGTTTAAATACATCATCGTAGCCCTAATAATAACACAAATCTGTCATCTCTTTGTGTTGTGTCTCACCAATGGGATCTCTGATGAAAAAATAGAACAAATGAGATATATCATCACTCCAAACTAGTTTTCTTCCCACCAGCTGGAATGCGTTGTGGCCGTCCATTTCTCTGCTCAGCCAGCAGATACGCTAATAGCATTCCATATCTCACATACTTTCTACTGAGATCTATTGTCTCGCAGCTCTGAGAGCCCAACGATTCTTTTTAAGAGCCATAGCATAAATCAAGAGAGAGCTGACATGTACAAGTGTCATGAAGACTAAATATAAAATCGAGGAACCATGTTTGCTTACACAATACATCATGATATTTATGTATTAGCTCAGGCTTTTCATATTAAGATTTATTTAATATCGAGAAACTTGGATTTAAAAGGAAGCTGTCCCGTTCGTAGTACGACCTTTGCTTCATACGTTGCTTTATGCTACCAGAAAACATATAGATAAGATCTATTGGTAAAGTGATGTGTTTTATATAACTCGGTTTACGTCTTCAGTCGCCATCCTCTATGTGGGTTGGAGGGAGCTTTGTAACATCTACAGCGATATCAATTCAGCAGGGATCCAATTGGTTATTAAGGTACATTGATGAACTGCCATGTATATGGTCTGGGACAGTTCAGTTTGAACAATATGTAGAGTATATAAATAATAATGATTAAAACCTACATTTCCCCTTTTCTTTTCATTCATGCAATATTATGTTCTTTAATCTATTACTTACACCAGAGGTTGTCAACCTGGTCCCTACTGCCCACTAGTGGGCAGTTTGGGATTTCAGGTGGGCAGTGGTGGGTTCTGCAGAAAACGCCGGTGGACCTCGATGGCTGTGGAAAAGGCTGGTAGGGGAGATCGTTTCATCTCCCCTGCCAGCTCATGCATAGTCAGCCCTCTCAGGCTGGTGAGGAGCTCAAAGAGCTCCCTCACACACACAGCACCCCTCACACACACACACTGCACTCGTCACACACAAACTCTCACACACACAGCACCTCACAGACACACATAGAAAAAAAAGTAGAATAGAAAATAGAAAAAAAGGCGAATTAATAGATACATTTAAGTACATTTTTAAAAAAAATAAAACTTTTCTAAAGAAAAAAAAATACACTTTAAATTATTATTATTATTATTAATGGTATTTAGGTAGCACCAGCGTATTCCACAGAGGTTTTTTTACAATAAAAGGGGAATTTACCAAATGAGACAATAACAAAGTTTAACAGGAACAGTAGGTAGTTGAGGACCCTGCTCAAACAAGCTTACAGTCTAGAGGAGGTGGGGTGTAAAAACACAATAGGAAGGGTATTGAGAGAGACAGCAAATAGACATGGTAGGAAAGTAGCAGAACTGGAGGTAAGAGTGGAGAGTGGCCCTTTAGTAGAGAGCAAGAGGGAGGATTAAGAGATAGAGGTTACTCTTGGAGGCCATAAGCATTCCTAAAAAAGTTTTGAGGGACTTCTTAAAGGATTGAAGACTAGGGGAGAAACTGACAGTGGTAGGTAGGCTGTTCCAAAGGAAAGGAGCCACCCATGAAGGCGTGAATTTGCAGTAATGGTGCGAGCAGCAGACAAGAGAAGGTCACCAGTAGAGCGGAGAGACCGAGAGGGGGCATACCTATGAACCAGGGAAGAAATGTTAGAGGGGCTCGAATTGGTTAGGGCTTTATAGGTAAGGGTTAGTATTTTAAATTGACAACTGTAGGGGACAGAAAGCCAGTGTAAGGATTGATAGAGGGGTGAGGTGTAAGAGGAGCCACAGGAGAGAAAGATCATCCTGGTAGCAGCATTCACCACAGATTGTAGGGGGGCAGTACGGCTTCTGGGGAGACCAATTAGGAGGGGATTACAGTAATCGATGCAAGAGATTACAAGAGCATGAACAAGCTCATTGGCAGCATCTTGCGTAAGAAAGGAGCGTATGGGGGCAATGTTTGCACTATAAAATTAGTTACTGTGGCACTGGTGGGTGGTAAGGACATTTTACCATTAACAAAGATACAAAAGTGGGCAGTAGGTATTGAAAGGTTGACTACCCCTGACTTACACTGACCAGTCACAACATTAAACCCACTGACAAGTGAAGTTAATAATACTCTTCTATGCTGCATATTCAGTAGTCCGTTTTATACCAGCGTGTTTACATTTTGCTCTTCCTAGTATAGCATATCGTTTAACTCTTTTCACATAATATATAGGCATGCTTCCAAACACGTAGCTCACGCATGTACTCCTACTCAGATTAAACTGTAATCTTATGATCTGCCTAACATGTGGGACAAATGTAGGTCTATATACAGCAGTGAGTTGTTAGACTAACGTGTATAACCGCGTCTATTACTATAATCCTAGATGAACATGTGACCCCTGTGACCCCTCAGACCCACCTAACTCATAAATCAATACGTGTCACTACTCATAGACTACATCATGCAATAATCTGACACACATACCTTAGCAACCAGTATTATTATTCTGTTATTTTGTCTTTCAAAAAAAATGTGCTGCTCATTCTCGCCATGACAATGTTTGCAATTGAAAGCCTGTGCTCGCTGTTGTGGCACTACAGGTCTTTATGTTATATGATATTATGCACACGAAAAATAAAGAATTTAAAAAAAAAAAAAAAAAACTGTCAAACGCTGCCAAACAGTACTTTAAATTATGAATTCACTTGCAAGGAAACCATTTTGTATCCTGCCGATTACATTCGCTTCCAAATTTTGAAATTATTTCTGCTTCAAATATTCTTCTGAATCCTATGCTTTGTACAGATTTTGGGTGTGAAAACACTGATTTTAGTCCAGACAATGAATTCAATTACTGCAGATTCAGTCCAGCTAACTGGATTCTGATCATATTTTACTTGAGAAAATATGAGAATTACCATTGTGGTAAGAATTTTCACATTGTCATTGGTGTTAGTAAATAACCCTGTAAGCTTGCTAAATAGCCACAGATGTGTTATACCAGGCCCCGGATATTGTGATTTTCTGCTGATGATACATTTTATATTATTAAATAATAAATTTCAAGCATAGAATTGCCTTAAGAATTATTGTTATACGTTTTATATTTTGTTTTTGAACAAGTGCCAAATAGCTGTATAATGGCTACAGACTGCACTGTATCATGCACTGTCTTGTCTGTTGTTTCTGCTTTGTTTTACACTGTGCACAGTGATTGATATTTTATGATTTTCACAGTTTTGGCTTCATGCTCATTGAAACAGATCCTGTTTTCGTTATGCACTATATAAATCCAGAGACAGACATTCATTCCACATCTGTCTGTTCCAAACAATTTCTTCTTCACAAAAAGATCAGTTAACTTGTTTACGGCCCTTGTGATGTCAATGAACCAGTAAGGTTCGAAATTGAAACATTTGGTATATTATTTTACCCAGTAGCAGGAATAGAAGAAAATCAATACTGAAATCGATTACTAGATGCAGCCCAAGATATAGGCAATCAGCGTGTGTACTGAGCCAGATTTACACAGTTATAGGCTACTATAGCAGAAGGCTTTTATTGGACAGCCAAGGGGTAACATTTCTGAACAATCTTTTGCTTCAATTTCAATTTCCAATTATTATAACTTATTACTAAGCTCATTCCACCATGTTTATAAAAGATCTGTAAAATGCAAACAACTCATTTTTCTTTTTTTCATTTAGCAGAATTGTAGAGGATTACGATGTCCTATGGCTTCTGGAATTTAAAGGGTACTCATACTGAATTTCGTAACCAATGTTGATCAAATGTTTGAAATCCTTATTCTCCAGAACCTCTTCTGTTTAAGACGTGCAGTTTGGTTTGAGAATTTATGTGATTTAGATTCTGATTTCTTCAAGAGAAGTCGAGAAGTTTCATGTTATGGTGGCCATCTGTAATTCTTGAATTTGCTGAACAATGATTTGGATAACAATTGTATGTGTTTAGCTTTAGCTACTGAAGTGGTAAGTTACATTACACACCTCTCTCCATATGTCTTCCAATCGGCCTTATATGGAATGGGCAGAGTCATTGCTGATACCATCATAGTTGTTATCAACTTGCACATATTATCTGTGGGGGGGGGGGTTCACAGAGTTTACTTACTCATCAAAAGCAAAAAGACTGAAGAGGATCCTGTATGAGTTACATCCTTCTTTGCTTCAAACCAACTGCCCAGCAAACAAGTATAGATTAGCTCACTAGGCCATTTGCACTGGGTCAGGACACAGTTTTTCCCTCTCATCACTGCCATCACAGTGCATCAGTGCTCTAAGGCTGCAATGGTTAAAAGCTATAGAGGTCCATATGCTGCTCCTTCAATGGGCCTCTGATAATTCACTTCTGATGCGCAATGTGAAGTAGGGTGGAATTTAGGGAGCATTTAGTTTCAAACCAAGTGTGATTTGACTGAATTTTGGCCAATAAGAGATTCCTCCAAAATCCTGAGCTCTGAAACACCAAATGGACAAGTCACAAAACAACGGAAACAGACAATTAATGAATCATTTTGTTTGTTTGTTTGTTTTGTGATTCAGAGTTCCACCCTTGTGCCAAAAAAAGAAGATGATTGACGGAAACAGAGATAATTGATGGAAAAAGAGATAATTAATGGCTGTGGGACAGGTACTAAATATTAATGTTATTAATAGATGAAGTGAGCAGCGACCAATAGAGGGTAAAAGGTTTAAATATTTATATACATTTATATGTGTAATAAGTACATATATATAAACACATGAATTCATCTGCAGAGCATCTTTATGATGCCTGACAGTAGCTTATATAATGACGCTCCATAAGAAGTCTGTTGTAGTGGTTATGGTGCCAGGAGTGACATGGGGTCCTCCCTTAGTAATCTGTCAAACCATGATTGCACAGTTTGTCACTTTCCTGGGTTCCAATGAGTTAAAATTGTACGGCATACATGAGCTAAATTGGAGATATTTTACTGTCATTTTGAGCCATTAATTTATCAATTTTATTTCAAATTACAGCAAGTCAGTGATTATTGTAACGTCACGGCCTGGAATGGTGAAATCCCTGTTAGAATCCCAGTCACACCGGCTCACCAGTAAGTGATAACGATATATATCCACCTACCTCATAGATAGGTCCTTCTTTAACCCTAATATCCCCTTTCTATAATTGTAAAGTGATACAGAGCATGTCGATGTTAATAATAATCAATTCGTATATAAACCCCCAGACAGTGAAACGTCGTTATAGAGTTATCTAAGGCTTTACATTACATGCCGAATGTTTAGTAAAATACAATATTTATTGATTGTTATTTGAATAATCTCCACAAATAATGTATTGCAAGTGTTTTCCTTTGCTGTTCCACAATATACCGTTTGTTTTTTGTCAACACCTTTGATTGTCCCAAGTGCTCTCTCTAGAATGCAAAATAATGACAATTTTATCAAATTTTATGCCAAATTATGTGCATGAATGCATATTTTTTTTAAATTCCGGAAACAGTGTAACAGTTTAACCCCTTAAGGGCACATGACATGTGTGACATGTCATGATTCCCTTTTATTCCAGAAGTTTGGTCCTTACGGGGTTAAAGAGTGAGGTTAGTTCACCTGCATTAAATGTTAATTAAGGAGATGAAACAATAGAATCCTATAATAAACAACATAAATATTAGAAAAATTGGCAGCAAACTTGTTTTCTTGCTTTACCTTCATCCTGCCTAAATACAGAGTAACAAAATATGTAGTCGCTATACAATAAAAAAAAACCTACATAAAATGTTTATTTCAACCACCAGATACTTTACTATGCTTGACAATGTTTAACTATTTATATCCCTTAACAAACTTTGTCGATAAGTGTTGCAAAAACTGTCAAAGCTTGAAATATATAAAGCATTTAGGAGAGCAAAATCATCTTGCTTTATCATATAAAATAACTCATTTTAGTCTACCTCAATACAAAAAGAAAGCGGCCCGATCCTCCTTCTCCTACAGAGCGCCGCAATTGTGGAACGACCTCCCGCACAATTTAAAATCTTCCCTAAGCCTAAAGTCATTTAAGAGATCCCTCTCTACATACCTCAAAACAGAATGCACGTGTCATGGTTGATTATATATTTCCTGCCTGTTCTATGTTAAATTTTGTATATATTGTGTATTAATATTGTTTTTGTATTTTGTTGTACCTAATGTAACAATGCAATGATTTGTGGACCCAGGACATACTTGAAAACGAGAGAAATCTCAATGTATCTTTCCTGGTAAAATATTTTATAAATAAATAAATAAATAAATAAATAATTTTAGATTTCTCCATTCCTTCTTATTAATATAATACCCTAGCAGAGTTTTGAATTAAATAGTGAAAATACATATATGCCTTCAAACAAAGATTTATCACCAATCTCTGTTTGTTCACTGATAAAAACACAACTTAAATTTAGCCTGTGAATAAATGTTGTTGGGAGGGAAGTCGTTAACACATGAATGAAAAATACACAGTATCTCTATCTATTCACAAGAATATTTTTGCCTGAAAAGCTATCTATAGAAAAATTTTCTTTCCTCTAATTTTGTGTGTTTGTAGTGTGTTAGGGATTCGGAATGTATGTTATACGTTGGTTTTATGAGAGCATGAAACTTGGATTTCCCCCAGTTATGATGGGGTTAATAGGTGTCATTAATACATTACGTATTAAAAAATAATAATAAATGATAATAAATAATTGAATAGAAATTTTACAGTTACATATTTGCATGCATTATCCATTAACCTCATCACTTTCTAACGTGTGAAAAAATATATACATTAAATAACCATGAGATAGCACTTAAGGTTTAAAGTACATTTACTGTATCCTGGGTCCCAGTCAATTACTTGTTCTCCATTTGTTGAGCAGGGACAGACGTTCTCATTTAAATCTTGTGTAAATTTTAATTATTTGGGACCTTAGAACAGTTCAGAAAGTCACACATTGTTAATCCGTGCGTGGATAAAAAATAATCAAATGAAGATAGTCGGCATATAATGTACTAAAATCAATCATGAAGGAAGTTTGAAAAATAATCTCTATAATTCTCTTAAACTCTACGTTTGACCAACCAGCATTGTTATGTGATTTTAACCTTTAGGTAAAGGTTTTGCCTATCCCTGGAATTATGGAACGTGGGATATATCCTTGTGATGTATAAAGATTGAGATAAAGAATGTAAGCCTTATTGATCATTAGACAAAGTATTGAAAGCTTTAGCTGAAAAAAGCAGGAAAATAAGGTGCTTTTATGTTTACCTTCTTCTTCTTTCTAATGCTTTTCATGCCCACTCCAATCAGTGTCCTATCCCTAGGAATACGGGAAAAGTACATAGGGCATGTCTATCAGATTTACATATTTGCAACTGGAAGATTTCTTCACCTTTCAAAATACAGACTGGGGGAGAGGAGAGGGAGTCTGATCACATCCTGACAGGGGGAGACGAGATGGAGATTGATCAGTGTGATAGTGTGAAGGTGGGGTGGGGGGGGCTGAGACATACCCAATAATGCAATCTGACTGTGTTTTTAAACATATAATATATATTTTACAAGTTGTTCTTACTTTTTGTTTGTTTTGTATATTTGTTTCAAAGTGTTTGCCTGCTGGTTGTAATGTGATATATGTCACTTTAATCAGACCGTGGCCTCCTGGAGTCCTTATTGATCTAAGTAGCTTATTGTTCAATGCTTCCCTACATGGCATTCAGTGCACTTGGTATCTTTATCGAAGGTATGGAAACCATTAGTGAGTTATCTTGAACAATGATTATCTATAGCAGTGTTTGTTATCTGAGTTTCCTAAAAAGAAACTGTTATTTCTCCAATTGTGCCAGTTCCTTCATCCCAGGGAACACTACTGGAGAGCTATAAAACACACTGAACTGCAGGTCCATGTGTAGGTGACATCATCGCCCTATGATTCTCAGCTTCTAAAGTGCCACATGTACATTCCTTCTGTTTCGTAAGAACGCTTGCATCCTCACACTTCCTTCACGCAGGACGTTAAATGCTTGGGCATTCTGGACTAAAATATTAATTTTAAAAAAAAATATATGTTGTTTTTTTATCCACAACAATTTTTGTTTACTTTTAGAAAATGAAAGATTCCATGTGATACATTTACTACATCTTACTGTGACCTCTTTTAAACTCTCTGATGCTCAGTTTAAGAGACTGTGCCTTTTCATCTTCACGTGACACATTTTACTGTAATTACAGACATCTGGGTTTACATAAGAGAGTGAAATAATTATACTGACCTTTATTAGCCAAGACAAAACGGAGTCATTTGTACGATGACTCTGCTCCCGTCCTTTGCTAATCTGACAAGTATCCTTAATTGGGTTATTAATGTTTCATTAGCAACATCGAATTAGAGTTCTTTTTCTTCATTTTCAGTAAATGAAAGTGACAAAATTAAGTTTCCTAGTAAAGTCATATTCAATAAGTGACCGTGCAGAGATTTTCTAAGCAATATTTGTTCTTTTCAAATTTTCAGAAGTAGAAAATTGACTTGGTCAGACTGACCTTTCATGGTCAAACCAAGCATCGTGTTTTAGTAAAGTAGGTGATAGCTTTCAATGTCTGTTTTACATTTAAAATGTCCACTGATACTTGGAGAAATTGTCTGCTTCAGGTAGGACATAGAATTTGATCCATACTATGTGCTAGTGAGCTCATATAATAAATGCAACTCTGGAGGCTTCTTTGTGACCTTGAATTGGGTATGGTGCCCTACATGGTGCGCAGGTCAATATCCTATGGTTCTAGCTATGAGTATTTCATTCTGGAGTTCTTGTTGCTCTGGTCATATTGCTATGTTAACCCCTTCAATAACAGAATTAGGTTACATAGTTACATAGTTACATAGCTGAAAAGAGACTTGCGTCCATCAAGTTCAGCCTTCCTCACATTTGTTTTTATGCTGTTGATCCAAAAAAAGGCAAAAAAACCCAGTTTGAAGCACAATTTTGCAACAAGCTAGTAAAAAAAATCCTTCTTGACCCCAGAATGGCAGTCAGATTTATCCTTGGATCAAGCAGTTATTACCCTACATTGAAAGATTATATCCTTGAATATTCTGTTTTGCAAGTATGCATCTAGTAGCTGTTTGAACATCTGTATGGACTCTGATAAAACCACTTCTTCAGGCAGAGAATTCCACATCCTGATTGTTCTTACAGTAAAAAAACCTTTCCTTTGCCTTAGACGAAATCTTCTTTCTTCCAGTCTAAACGCATGGCCTCGTGTCCTATGTAAAGTCCAGTTTGTGAATAGATTTCCACACAATGGTTTCTATTGGCCCCGAATATATTTGTATAATGTTATCATATCCCCTCTCAGGCGACGTTTTTCTAATCTAAACAGGTGTAAATTTGTTAACCTTTCTTTATAGCTGATATGTTCCATTCCTTTTATTAATTTTGTAGCCCGCCTCTGCACTTTTTCTAGTGCTATAATATCCTTCTTTAGAACAGGTGCCCAAAATTGCACAGAATATTCAATATGTGGTCTTACCAGTGATTTATAAAGAGGCAAAATGAGTTTCTCGTCCCGAGAATGAATGCCCTTTTTCATGCATGACAATACCTTACTGGCCTTGGCCACTGCTGATTGACATTGCACATTGTTGCATAGTTTGTTGTCTATAACAATTCCCAAGTCCTTTTCGTGTGTTGTTATCCCTAATTCGCTTCCATTAAGGGTATATGTTGCTTGTGTATTCTTTACGCCGAAGTGCATAACTTTGCATTTTTCAACATTAAATTTCATTTGCCATTTGAGTGCCCAGTCCCCCAGTCTATCTAAATCCCTCTGCAGCAAAGTAATATCTTGCTCACATTGTATTATTTTACAAAGTTTTGTGTCATTTGCAAACACTGAAACATGACTTTCAATGCTGTCTTCAAGATCATTTATAAATATGTTAAATAGAAGGGGTCCCAGAACAGACCCTTGAGGGACACCACTTGCCACCTCTGTCCAGCTTGAAAATTTACCATTAATGACAACTCTTTGTACTCTGTTTTTACGCCAATGTTCTACCCAAGAACAAGCATTTTCATCTAGACCGATTTCCTTGAGTTTGAACACTAATCTATTGTGTGGAACTGTATCAAATGCCTTGGCAAAATCCAAATAGATCACATCCACTGCAACACCCTGTTCTATACTTCTACTTACTTCTTCGTAGAACGCAATCAAGTTAGTTTGACATGACCTGTGCTTCATAAAACTGTGCTGATTTTTGCTGATAACCATGTTCTTAATGAATTCTTGAATATTATCCCTTAATAATCTCTCAAATATTTTACCAGCCACAGAAGTTAAGCTCAAAGGTCTATAATTTCTAGGCAAGGATTTTGAACCCTTTTTGAATATAGGAACCACATCTGCCTTCCTCCAATCCTCCGGAACACTTCCTGGAAGAAAAGAATCTTGAAAGATTAAAAACAGAGGTTCACTTATTTCTACACTTAGTTCCTTAAGTAAACGTGGATGGATACCATCAGGCCCTGGAGCTTTGTTTATATTAACTTTCTTTAGTTGCTGCAGCACCTTCTCTTGAGTTAACCAATTACAATAGTTAACCAATTACAATGCAAATCAATTGTTATTGTGACAGTTCTAATATGGTTTTGCTCTTGAAGGGGTTAAAGTGCATTGTAATTTTTCTCATTTTCAAGTATGAACTGAGATGCTCAAACAATACATTCTCGTTAAAAGGTTACAAGGTTACAGATTAAGCAACCCAAACCATTTGTAGTTGTTATAGATTCAATTTGGTTGACTGAATAAACCATTATCAATTGTTAGGTGCTTGGTTTCATTGAATTAATAACTGTTAGCGGAGGTTATAAGTTTACCTTGATTATGGGGATAACCATTGTCAGTTGTTACAGGTTTGGTTTGATTGGGGGGATAACCATTGTCAGTTGTTACAGGTTTGGTTTGATTGGGGGGATAACCATTGTCAGTTGTTACAGGTTTGGTTTGATTGGGGGGATAACCATTGTCAGTTGTTACAAGTTTAGTTTAATTGGGGGGATAACCAATGTCAGTTGTTACAGGTTTGGTTTGATTGGGGGGGATAGCCATTGTCAGTTGTTACAGGTTTGGTTTGATTGGGGGGATAACCATTGTCAGTTGTTACCGGTTTAGTTTGATTGGAGGGATAACCATTGTCAGTTGTTACAGGTTTGGTTTGATTGGGGGGGATAACCATTGTCAGTTGTTACAGGTCTGGTTTGATTGGTGAGATAACCATTGTCAGTTGTTACAGATTTGGTTTGATTGGGGGATACCCCTGGCACTTGTTACAAGTTTGGTTTGATTGGGGGGATAACCCTTGTCAGCTGTTATGGTTTGGTTTAATTGGGGGGATACCCCTGTATTTGTTACAAGTTTGGTTTGATTGGGGGGGATAACCATTGTCAAATGTCTCAGGTGGGATGAAGCTATGTCTCAGGAGGGATGGAGATATGTCTCAGGTGGGATAGAGTAATGTCTCAGGTGGGATGGAGCTATGTCTCAGGAGGGATGGAGCTATGTCTCATGTGGGATGGAGTAATGTCTCAGATGGGATGGAGCAACGACTCAGGAGAGATGGGGTAATGTTTTAGGTCAGATGGGTAATCATTCAAGTGGAATGGGGTAATGTCTCAGGGGAGATGGGGTAATGTCTCAGGTGGGATGGAATTATGTCTCAGGGGAGATGGGGTAATGCTTGACATCAGATAGGCAATCTTTCAGGTGGAATGGGGTATTGTCTCAGGTGAGACCTGTAACGACTGACAATGGTTTGATTGGTGAGATAACCATTGTCAGTTTTTACAGGTTTGGTTTGATTGGGGGGATAACCAATGTCAGTTGTTACAGGTTTGGTTTGATTGGGGGGATAACCATTGTCAGTTGTTACCGGTTTGGTTTGATTGGGGGGATAACCATTGTCAGTTGTTACCGGTTTGGTTTGATTGGGGGGATAACCATTGTCAGTTGTTACAGGTTTGGTTTGATTGGGGGGATAACCATTGTCAGTTGTTACCGGTTTGGTTTGACTGGGGGGATAACCATTGTCAGTTGTTACCGGTTTGGTTTGATTGGGGGGATAACCATTGTCAGTTGTTACCGGTTTGGTTTGATTGGGGGGATAACCATTGTCAGTTGTTACCGGTTTGGTTTGATTGGGGGGATAACCATTGTCAGTTGTTACCGGTTTGGTTTGATTGGGGGGATAACCATTGTCAGTTGTTACCGGTTTGGTTTGATTGGGGGGATAACCATTGTCAGTTGTTACCGGTTTGGTTTGACTGGGGGGATAACCATTGTCAGTTGTTACCGGTTTGGTTTGATTGGGGGGATAACCATTGTCAGTTGTTACCGGTTTGGTTTGATTGGGGGGATAACCATTGTCAGTTGTTACCGGTTTGGTTTGATTGGGGGGATAACCATTGTCAGTTGTTACCGGTTTGGTTTGATTGTGGGGATAACCATTGTCAGTTTTTACAGGTTTGGTTTGATTGTGGGGATAACCATTGTCAGTTTTTACAGGTTTGATTTGATTGGGGGGTGGGGGGATCTGATTGCAGATTTGTTTTGTGGAAATACTTTTTACAGACTGAGGTTTGTTGACGTTTTGGTATCATCTGATCTATTTTTCTAGGAGAAAGCTCTGTTTATGACACCAATTTCTTGTTGTAATTGAGAATGGAGAGTAAGGTGCTGGATTGAACTGTATTATTTGTAGATTAAACACTGCATTCCCCTATAAATGTACCAATTTAAAATACGCAATTTAGTTCTGTAGGATAAGAGTATTCTAGGTTTAAAGGTTGTTGATACAAACAATGCATTATTCAAGATTATCTTTCTATCTTTTTACTGAAAATTTAAAATATTTCACAAAAAATAACATGGAAGAGATGTACTAATCAATAATAATTATGAACCACAAATTAAATAAAACACAATTATTAACAACAGCCTCTCCTTTTTTATTTTATTTATATTTCATTTATTTGTGTTTTAATTGCTGTAAATCAAAATGCTAACCATTACTGTGTTTATTCATTGTGGAATTAGCCAACATTTTAAAATAGTTCTTTATGTCAATACATTTGTTCATTTATAACATTTAACAATTCTCTGATTGATAAATTGCTACTGTTGCCCCCACAGCACCCAACATTTTTGATGGAGGAAGGAGTAATTTAAGAGTGAGGGGGATTCCTGAGCCTCCAAGAGGGGAAGTGGAAGATGTATCACAGATACTGCAGAGATTGTTCAATCAAATCTTAAAACAATCATCTGATACCCCCATAATATTAGAAAGAGCGCATAGAGCCAGGAGGCCAAAGAATTTACTCCAAGATCTACCATGCGATCTAGTTTGCTCTTTTCATTACTATTCCCAAAAAGAGGAAATATATTGTCAGTCAAGAAAACAGAAGGAATGGAAATTTGAAGGTCACCCTATTCAGATATTTCAAGATCTCTCACAGTTAACCCTGCAAGCACGGAGAGATTTAAAACCTATTGTCAATCTACTTAATGAAAGGAATATTCGCTTTAGATGGAACTTCCCATTTGCGTTAACACTTTTCCATAATGGCAAGCAAGGGATAATTACTCAACCAACAGCAGTTCCTGCGTTCTTAGAAAATCTGGGACTACCAATGGTAGATGTTGAAGATTGGACTGGAAGGAGACAAAGTAATTCATTGGCACTACCACAGAAGGTGAGATGGCAAACCGTTAAAAAGAAAAGAGAAAGATAAGCATCACCTCTGTAAAAACTACCTGGTACAATTTAAGTTTTGAGATGTTATTGGAGGGGGACAGGGAGGGGGAAGGGAGGAAGAAAAGGGACTAAAAAGGGGGGAAGGAGGAAAGGGGGAAAAGGAGGAAAAAATTGCTTTGGAAGGAATAAGATGAGGGGAAGGGAAATTAATCATTGGATTGCAATGTTGAAGTCATTTCTTGCTGACATCTTTTTTTATTTCTGTTTTCCTCACTCCCTTGGTTCTTTTTTTCTTTCTATTGTCCGTTAGAGCTTTTAAATCCTATTAAGATTTATGGGCTCATCATGTGTATGTTAGTTCTAAGATTAGGAGGCTGTCATAGCTCTGAGACTGGGTAACAGTCCTAAGATTTCATTTCATTATCATTCAGTTAAAATGTTCGGATAATTTCACCACAATGTTTCTTTTTATATGATTAAGGATTTATTATGGCAAGCTCATTTAATACCGAAGTGCCAGTAATACGCCATTGCCTTCTCTAGAGGTGCAACTATTTTCCTGCAGGAATCTTGATTTGATAACCCTGCAAGATTTGCACCATTGTGTGAAAGCGAGACTATCAGATCATAGAACGCAAATGTGTATAGGTGCTTCATTTTATTTATTTTTTTTGTTTTATTATTTGTGTTGGTTTTTAAAGTTTTATTTTCAATTAATATTTTTTGTATTACCCAAGCGGTATCTTATCTAATGGGAATATGTCAGCTGTGGTGCTTTAAGTATAAACTGCCTCCTAATATGGCTAGGCTTTGGGAAACCGAATATAATGTTGAGTGGCAGACATTAAAATAATGACCCTAAACGTTAGGGGACTAAATATCCTGGAGAAACGTACTATATTATTTAATAATCTCAATAAGAGCACAGCCGATGTTTGTTTTGTTCAAGAGACGCATTGTAAAGAGGGCTCTGCACCAACTCTAAACTCTAATTTCATGTCACAGGGTGTAGTATAGTAATTACCATAAAGGAAAATCTACGGGAGTAGCAGTAATTTTTTTTTTAAGTGAATTTCTCTCCAATTCAGAGTATTACCGACCCCCAGGGTAGATTTCTGTTTATTAAAGGATTATTGAATAATATCAAATTTACTTTCGCTAACATGTATGCACCAAATACCCTTTATAAGACGTGTATTAAATAAATTAGAAGAGATAATAGAGAGAGAATATTGGTAGTCAGGGGAGATTGGAACTTGGCATTGGACCAGAGGTGGGATAGCACTTCCAGAGAATTTTATTTCAAAAAATATTATTCTCACATCAATTAATAGACAGCTGGAGCATAGCCAACCCAGTAGAAAGGGATTATTCTTATTATTCTCATTCTGATAATAATTATTCTAGGCTGGATATGTTTATGATTCAGCATAGATATCTTTATCTAATACAAAAAGTGAGTATTGGAAATATCACTTGGTCAGACCACGCCCCAGTTTTTTTATATTTAAAAATCCCTGGGTCACGCTGCCCAAACTCAACTTGGCGCCTAAATGAATCGTTATTGACAGACTCAAGAGTTGAGGAGGGAGTAAAAGAAAACATTGGATACATATTTTAAAGAGAATGTACATTTGGACACTCCCGTCCTATGGATTTGGGACGCACATAATTATTAGAGGAGCATTGATTAAATGGGGGGCTCAGGTTAAAAAAGAAAGGAATGTTAAAGTGGCCTCAATTTCCCAACAACTAAATGGACTAAAATTAGCCCATAAGCATAATCCTAATGATAATGAAATTTAGAAACATTTAGTTGCTCTTCGTATAGAACTGAAAAGCTTATTAAATATTGAGGCACAACATGCAGTACAATTGACGCGGGGAACATTCTATTCTTATGGTAATAAATGTGGGAAAACATTGGCAAAAGCTTTAAAATGTAAATATCAAAATTCATATATAGAAAAAATTATAGATGATTCAGGGAAATTGCATATGACAACTGATGCAATAGCGGATGCATTCTGCTCATATTATCAAAATTTATACAATCTCCCATGTCTCTTAAAAAAGGATCTTAGGCATGAATATATACATATATTTTTATATATATTACACATTTTTCCTAAGAAAATATTGAATGATCAGATGAATAGTTTAGATAATTCATTAACAACAGAGGAATTCACAAGGGTAATTAAAACTATGATACAAGGGAAAAGCCTCGGGCCAGATGGACTTACATTGTTTTATTATAAAATTTTCCAATCACAATTAGCAAAATATTGTGTTAATGCATTTAATTCTATGGGACCTGGAAGTGCTATACCCCACTCTCCCCCACACACACACCCATGCTACGAGCCTCTATTTGCCTGGACTAATCAACCCTGAGCAGGCAGGCTTTGTGATGGGCAGGGATAATACCACTAAGATACTCAGTGTAATACACGGAGCAACAATTTAAAGGATACCCACAGTCCCCCTTGCCATAAACGCAAAGAAGGCCTTTTACAGGGTGGATTGGTCCTATCCATTTAGTATTTTAGAGGCAGTTGGGCTTGGCGAGAGGTTTAAATTCTGGTTATAGACACTATACTCATAACCTACAACTAGATTCAAAGTAAATGGGCAATACTCTAGTCCCCTTCATATTAAGAATGGAACGAGGCAAGGGTGTCCTTTGTCCCCTCTTCTTTTTGTTTTGGCCCTTGAACCCCTATTACAGTCAATAAGGAAAAATCAAAGGATTTGGATTCTCAGGAGGAGAATTAAAAATTACAGCATTTGCCGATAATGTCTTGTTAATTGTAACCGAGCCTAATAACTTGTTAGCGCAAGTAAATAATGAATTCAACATATATGGAGAGGTCTCTAATTTCAAAGTTAATATATTTAAAT
Source organism: Pelobates cultripes (assembly GCA_933207985.1). Lineage (NCBI taxonomy): Eukaryota > Metazoa > Chordata > Amphibia > Anura > Pelobatidae > Pelobates > Pelobates cultripes. Next base: position 8,514,648 of record OW240915.1, read on the forward strand.
ATGAAATGTTGGGGGTGGGGACCTCAAACATCAAAAAGTTAAATTGCTTGTTTATTTAATTTTAAGTGGGTCAGGGGGGACTTATATACTTGAGGATCATTCTAACATCCTCGATATATAACATTATAAAAGCAAATTTTATTACATGACAGGAAGCTTCATATTTTGATTAAGTCTATCTTTACTTAAGCTCCATAGTAGCACAGTTTCAGAGAAACAGTGAGAACCAATCAAAAATGAGTACTACAGTATAAGACTCTGCTCTCCAAGCCATTACCCCTCTTTCTTTGCTGCTCCGCACCAGTACAGGTCAGAGGGCCACTGTCTCCTACATTTGTGTTTTTCTGTGGTATTTTTTACTTAATTTTTACTTACATTTACTTAATGTTACTTAATTACTTAATGTAATTCACATGCATTGCTATCATTTTATTATCTCAGAGTATCTTTTTACTGCACCTTTTACTTCATAACTTTATTTATTTCAATGTATTTCTTTCTTTCTTTTCTCTGTTTATTATTTCCTTATTCATTTCCTACTTTTGCTTTTTTTCTTTCATCTTATTCCTGTATATTTCTTTTGTTTTTCTCACCAGGACCTCAGCAGTCTTTAATGAAACTGCTCTGAGTTTTCCTGGGCTTTGGGCTCGCGGAGAACACCTCCGATGAGCCTTGTTCATTCCTGGTGGCCATCTTGGATCTCGCGCCATCACACGAGATCTGAGCAGCCATTTTTGGCTCTTGTCAAAACTCTTATGTTAGCTTTAGTGTACTTATAAGCTTAATTTTATTAATGACAGGAGGTGAATATTTTCCCACCCAGGTTATTTTCCCAGGCCCAGTTGTTTTCTTCTCAGGTAAGTCAGTAGACACACTTATGGATGTTCTCAATTGGTTCTTCTCCACTTGATTGTTTTAGGTTAATGGTTGTTTGTTTCCTTACCTTGATTTATGATCCAACTGTTGATCCAACTGGGATTTTAAATTGATGATAGCATGTTAGCTTACATTTGCTTAGGAGCCACAGTCTACTATGAACGTTATGGACCTGTATTTCTATCGGGTTTTGCATGTTTTTAGTAGTCTACTTCACAAGATTAATCCCTGTTTTTCGAGTCTGCTCTCTCATTTCAGTTTAAAGTTGATATCGGTTACCAAGTTTACATCAGTTGCCAAGCTTGAAGGCCTCGGTTCCAGTTTAGATTCATCTCATCGTCTTGGTCGGTTATCTTCATCGGTTATTACTGTTCCGGATGAATTCGCAGCTGGAAAGAGGCGGAGTGGCTTACTCGTTTTTGATTGGTTCTCACTGTTTCTATGTTAAACTGTGCTCCTGTGGAGCTTAAGTAAAGAGAGACTTAAGCAATATATTCATCTCCTGTCATTAATAAAATTTAGATTAAAGGTACACTAAAGCTAACATAATCTACAATTATTTGCTAATATTAGCAGAAATTAAAGGTGATCTGAGTAAATGAAATAAACCTGGAGGGTGTAAATCTAATTAAAATTATAATATTGCCTACAATGTTTTTTTTTGTTTCAAACACTCCCGAAAGCTATACTCTGCTCCATATTCAAAAACCTAAGGAAAATCATTGTTTCCTTTATTTGGAATTATAAACAACCTCGACTGGCATATGTTTATTTATTTATTTATTTAACTGACCATAGAGATGTAGGTGGTCTGGGTTTGCCCAATATGTCCCATTATTATGCCGCAGCAGTTCTTATAAGAATTAAAGAATGTACAAATTTTAAACAACAACGACCCTGGTTTTCACTGGAGAAGAGTTTCACAGATGTACCGCTTCAGTCAGTACCATGGCTCACTTGCCATATGAAAAGATTAAATCCGCTATCACATCCCATAATAACTAATTTATTGACTATATGGAGGAGATATAAAGATTTCTGGCAGTTATCACCAGGGTTATCTCCTCTATATCCAATTGTGGGCAACCCAGACTTTTTAAATGGTTAAGGAGCATCTATATTATCTAGACTTCATGGGTAATCTCAACAAACTTTATATAGTATATTAGAGGGGAATTCTATTCCAATACATCATGGGTTACTGGGATCCATTAGAATTCCAACTTTAATGGAACTCCTTATGTACTCACAACTTTCTAGGTTTTAATAAAATGGAAATCCAGAGAATTATCAGCATTTGAACAGTTATGCAGCTCTGGAAAATAGGGTATTAGGGCAATATCTATAATATATGTTATGATACAGAATGGGGTAACTGAAGGGAAGGGCAGCGGCCGATTACATACAAATTACATTTATTTTTCAAAGAGTAATGTATAATTATGTGAGTAAAGCTAAAAGGGAAACATTTTACAAAAGCGTAACACGCTGGTATAAAACACCAGCAGATCTTAATTTATACTTTCCAAATGTAAAAAAGGAGTGTTGGAGGGGTGGATTGGAAATTGGGACTCATGAACATATATGATGTTTCTGTCCTAAAATTCAAGTATATTGGCAACAAGTTATAGACTATATAAAATGGGTGTTACCCTTTTAATTTAACACCCTCTCAGATATTGTTGGGTTGGCCTAATTTGTTTTTAGATATTACTAAGCAGAAGCTCCTATGGCTCCTTTTAAATGTAGCAAAAGCTTTATTACCCTTTGGAAAAAGACAACGATATCGACTATGGTTCAATGGGTAGAAAGAGTCGGAAATACAAGAGTGATGGAAGAATTACATTGGGGAGAAGATAAAAAACAAAGACACTTAAAAATATGGGAACCCTGGATTACTTATTGGAAGTCGGGGGAAGGGAAGTAAGGGGGTGCATCAATTAAGGGTGGTGTGAATTTAAATGGGAGTAGAATTTAGTAAATTGGGACAAACAGAAATATAAAAGGATAAATATCATTAATGAGGTTTTATGATGAAACTTATAAGCACCACAGCTGAACCAGGTCAGAGTATGAGTTTTTAATTTATTATTACAATTTCTACTTCTTGCGGTTTGAGATCCTGGAATAGGAGGTGAGAATTAGATTGATTGAAGAGATAAATAATTAGAATACTGATATACAGCTCGGAACATGATGTTGAATTATTTATGTAATTTTGTTTTGTTCTTTTTGATTTAGATTTTTGTTATATTTGTTATTTTTTACATTTTTGTTTTTTTTATTCATTCTTACTTCTCTTAGGATATTATGAATCTTACACATGAATGAGATTATTTCTAAAGGGGAGTAATACGATGTAATGAAAGTGTAAAGTGTAAAATGCTTTGAATGAACCAAATTGTATTGTACTCTAAGAAAATGTAAAACTGTATAAAATAACAAAAAGATACAACAAAGTTAGTGCCTTGCTAACCAATCCACTCCAATAGATGAAAAAATGGGGTGTGAGAGGTAATACAAGGCTATATGGTCAAGTGGTGGTGTCAGCTCCACCGATGGCTTGTACCCTGATTTGTAAATAGACTTGAAAAATAATAGAGGTAATCTCCGACTAGGGAGATCTGGGAATGCTGACAAGAGATATATAAATGGACAACATATGAAAGAAACAGTACATAAAGTAAACTAGCCAGTATAGAGAGCTATAGGGGAGGGGGGGGGGGAGAAGCAAAAGCAACATTTAACATATAAGTTCCAAAATTGTTATAAAGTGTCCTTGTTCGCAAACAAAAAATCTTTATTGAAACTTTCATTGGAATAACTAAAAAGGACACTGTACTGAAACCCCTCAAATAGCTAGTGTGAGGGTAAATATAATACCATTGCCTCAACTTATAGGATAGTCCAATTGACTGATATTGTCAGTGGGACTTAGAAAGTGAGAACAAAATGGTTAAACTGATAACCTTCAGGAAAATGTATGATAGAGCAAAGTGTCTGCAGATAAATGTAGGTAGGGATGAGGAGGCGAAAAGAGGGAGGGTATAATAAAGTATAGGGGCCAAGTATTGTAGATACCCCCTAAAAAAAAACCCCACCAAAAATAATAATATAATAAAAAAGACCCCTTATCTCAGAGGTACTAAACTGCTAAGCAGAAGATTGACACTAACTGCCACTTGTGTGAAAGCCTCAAAACTAATCCCTAATCTCCTATAACACCTTCATGGGTGTTCTAAGCTAGCACTCACTCTCGAAGGTATCGTTAATCACCTAATACATCCACACCATAACTAGCTAGAGGCAAACAAAAGAAAAAGGGTGTAAGGCTGGTTCTAAATACCGATGCCTTATCTGTACAAATCCCTAGTGAGAACGATAAAATAGAATGTAGTGAAACATGCTGAACGCCCGACGCGCGTTTCGGTGTGCAAGGACACCTTCGTCAGGGGATGGAAAATGCCGTCGGAAAAAGCCGGGGTTTTTAAATATCAATGGACCAATCAGATGTAGGATCCTCCCCCTCCGGAAGCGTTTCATCATTGATGACACGTGGGATAGCCCAAGCGTCATCTTTAGAGTACCGTCCCCCCTGTCAGTCCAAAGAGACGTGAATGGACCAATCCGTGGACCAATCAGATGTAAGAACCTCCCCCTCCGGAAGCGTCTCATCACTGATGACGCGTGGGATAGGCCAAGCGTCATCTTTAGAGTGCCGTCCCCCTGTTAGTCCGAAGAGCCGTGAATGGACTTAGAGACACTGACGTCATTTGATTGACAAAGACGTCAGTGTGTTGTCAATCTCTAACCCAATGTGGGAATTGCACTGCGCCGACGATCTGATTTGAGACAGTAGAGGATAGGAGGCTCTAATGAATATCGGGGTGACACAAAACGCCTGTGAGGGGTTGATCAGTAAACCAATATAGATAGCGATATAAATTCAGTGGATAACTTTACATATTACCAATCTGAAAATGTATGGCCAATTATGCAATTTATGGTTACTTTATGTTCACACCAATCACATAACATTTAAGTAAATAAAATGATCATTTCAAATATACTTCTTGTATGAGTACTTTTTTATTAGTTTGTATTAACCATTAAACTTTTTGTGCAAGTACTTGTTTTAATTTATATCAGTCTTAGATCCACAAATCTCCAGTTAAGATATGTGGGCTATCGCCTAGAATGTAGTCATATTCATTTTTATAGATCCCCCCTATAGCTCTCTATACTGGCTAGTTTACTTTATGTACTGTTTCTTTCATATGTTGTCCATTTATATATCTCTTGTCAGCATCCCCAGATCTCCCTAGTCTAAAATAACAAAAACACTAAAAAAAACAAAACATTTTTGATGGTGGGGCTTTGAACAGATACACTTGGAATTAGTGATGTCCCGAACGGTTCGCCGAACGGTTCGCCACGGACGGCGAACATATGCGGTAAACTTTGACCCTGTACCTCACAGTCAGCAGACACATTCCAGCCAATCAGCAGCAGACCCTCCCTCCCAGACCCTCCCACCACCTGGACAGCTCACTGAGAATGCAGCTTCACAATGAATGTAAAATGGATGCTGTCCAGGAAGTGGGAGGGTCTGGGAGGGAGGGTCTGCTGCTGATTGGCTGGAATGTATCTCCTGTGAGGTACAGGGTCAAGGTTTACCGCATATGTTCGCCGTCCGTGGCGAACAGTTAAGCGAACCGTTCGGGACATCACTACTTGGAATATGACAATGGGATGTTTGTTGTTGCACAATATAATTTTTATATTGAAAATAATGCATTCTGGATACATATTTAACTTGGAACTTAAACTGATTGATCGGAAATAACAGCTACATAATGTCAGGTCTGATTTTCTTTTTCCCTTATCTTAAGACGTAATATAGATGGACCTCTAGGACTTATGTACTAAAGTGGTGTTTTCTCCAACGGATAATACCAACTGTGTATTTTCTTGGCTGCTATATTGAGGTTAGTATCAGACATCCTATTCTGGGAATACTACACGTAGCTCATCACATACAGATTTGTCACAGGGGAGTCCCAGAGCATTGATGTATTATGGCACACCAGACACATTACCTGTTTAATTAAGCACACATCAAAAATAGAAAAATATGAGGAGGAAATACCTAACGAGCTTATTATTTGTTTTGAATATTGAGAAAAATTATTTACAGTGTTTCTCTTTCATTTCGTAAATGAATGATTTGTTGCGTATATTTATAATATACATGTTAATGTTTATTAAAGAATTTTCATGTTGATTTATAGAAATGTAAATACACAGCTTTCTTGCAAATGCTCATTCTTAAATATTTTTCTTTTAAGCTCTATATGCAAATTATGACAGAATTCTCATAAAATCTTCAGCGTTAAAACCTGAAAAACCTGCAGTTTAGTTTTTTATTTTGCACCAGTGTGGACAATTAACATCATTAACGCTACTACCCAAATCCCCCCCCCCCCTAAAAAAACAAAAAACAAACAAACACTGTTTAGTAGATATACTATAAATGAAACCATGCAGGCATTTATTTATGCATTTTTTCTTTGGGGATATATCTAAAATCAATGTGTAAAAGCTGCAGATCTCTTGTCTGCAGCCTTTGCAAGCCCTCCCCTTGTAAACCCGCCCAGACTTCTGTGGCTGTCCAATCACAGACTTCACAATGCAGCTCAATGAGAAGTCTTTGCAAGGCAGGTGCTCTGGGCAATTACTGCCTCTTGAGTTTAGTTTCAATGCGCTAGCCAAACCAGGAAGTAACAGGACCAGTTGTTTTTAAGGTTTATTTATAAAAGTGGCAATTTCTATAAAAATTTCTAAAATGAAAAAAGAGCAAACTAAAGTTCTGTAGGTGTTTGGTTTGTCCCTTTAATGGTATGTGGCATACTAATATGATGTTTGATGCAATTGCAACTTTTTTTTTACATTAAAGCAGGGGTTCCCAACCCGTGGTACGCGTACCCTCAGGGGTACAATTCAGCTCCCATGGGGGTACATGAAAAATATTGTGTAATGGCAGAATTGACTTCTGCAGGGATGATTCAGGGCAGTTGCCCGATGGCCTGTTCAGGCCTGATGTTATGTGCACAACATGGTGAAGGTCACATGGAGACAGAAATGTTCTGTCTAGTGATTTGCTGCCACATTCACGGCATGCCAACTACTCGCGATGTAGCTCCACCCTCTAGTCACATGACTCCGTCCCTCGTTGCATGGCTCCACCATTTGTCGCCTTATTCGCATGTAGACTGAGCACACCGCATGGGAGGCAGGCAAGCCGGGACAGAGGAGATCACCCAGCTCCACATGGTGGGATCCCACAAAGGTAAGAGATCTCCAACACGGTCACTACCCCCTTCACCACAATGTCACTGTCCCAAGTTGTTACACTGACCCCTCCCACACACACTGTCACAATACCCCGCCCCACTCTGTCACAATGCCCCTTCCCCACAATGTTATTGTCCCACACTGTCACCCACTCCTCCCCCACAATGTCACTACCCCAAGTTGTCACACTGCCCCCTCCCAAACTCTCTCACACTGCCCCTCACCACACTGTCCCACTGCCCCTCCCCCACAATGTCACTGACCCAAGTTGCCACACTGCCTCCTCCCACACACACACTGTCACACTGCCCCTCCCCACACTGTCACACTGCCCCTCTCCACACTGTCACACTGCCCTTTCCCCACAATGTCACTGTCCCCACACTGTCACTTCACTCCCTCCCCCACAATGTCACTGCCCTCTCCTACACACACTTTCAGATTGCTCCTCCCCACACTATAACACTGCACCCTCCAACATACTGTCACTGCCCCCTCCCCTACAATGTCACTGCCCCACACTGTCACACTGACCCCCACACTATCCCACTGCCTCCTCCTACACACTGTCATCTTCACCACACTGTCACACACTGCCCTTCCCAACTGTTAGCACCAACACTGTTGCCTTCCCCACACACTGCCTCCCACACTGTTACTTTCCCCACATATTGCCCCCTCCCCATATACTGCACTCTCCAAACGGTTACCCTCCTCCCACACTGCCCTCCCACACTGTCACCTTCCTCCCACACTGTCACCCTCCCCCACAATGCCACTGTTTCAAAATGTCACTGCCCCCCACACTGTCACTCTGCCCCCTCCCTCACAGTGTCACACAGCCCTTCCCCCACAATGTCACTGTCCCACTGCCCCCACACTGTCACACTGCCCCTCCCCCACAATGTAGTGACACTGTCACAATGTCCCACATGGTCACACTGCCCCCCACAGTGTCATTGCTTTCTCCCTCACTGGGTCAGAGAAGGAGGACCTGGGGCAGAGGAGAAGCAAGGAGAGTCTGGGGCAGGGAGAGACTGGGGTAGAGAAGGGATAGGAGGGCTGGGAGAGAGGAGAAGCAGGGGAGCCTAGGGCAGAGGAATGAGAAGTAGGGAGAGCCTGGGTCAGGGCAAGACTGGGCTATAAGGTAGTACAGGGGAGCCTGGGGCAGAAGGAAGAGCATGGAGGGCCTGGGGCAGATAAACGAGGAGCAGGGAGAGGCTGGTGTATGAGGAAGTGCAGGGGAGCCTTAGGAGGAGGAAGTGCAGGGAGAGCCTGGAGCCAAGGAAGAGGAGCGGGGAGAGCCTTGGGAAGAGGAAGTACAGTGAGAGCATGGGGCAAATGAAGAGGAACAGGGAGAGCCTAGGGCCAAGGAAGAGGAGCAGGGAGAGCCTTGGGCAGAGGAGCAGCAGGAAAATCCTGGGTTATAAGGAAGTGCAGAGAGAGCCTGGGCTATGAAGATGTACAGGGAGAGCATGGGGCAGAGAAAAGAGTAGCAGGGATAGCCGGGGGCAGAGGAGCTGCAGGGAGAGTATGGGTCAAATTAGGAGGAGCAGGGAGAGCTGGGGGCAGTGGAAGAGCAGGGAGAGCCAGGGGGCAGTGGAGGAGCAGGGAGAGCCGGGGGCAGTGGAGGAGCAGGGAGAGCCAGGGGCAGTGGAGGAGCAGGGAGAGCCGGGGGCAGTGGAGGAGCAGGGAGAGTATGGGTCAAATTAGGAGGAGCAGGGAGAGCTGGGGGCAGTGGAGGAGAAGGGAGAGCCGGGGGCAGTGGAGGAGCAGGGAGAGCTGGGGGCAGTGGAGGAGCAGACAGAAAAATGTATACACTTGAAATAACAACTATATTAAAAACAAACAAACTGCTAATATGAGGGGTACAATTTGTGGAAATTGACTGCCAAGGGGTACACATGCAAAAGTGTAATCTCAATCAGTTATTCAATAAAAAGTGAACTGCCAGGAATTGGAAAACAAAATTCACCATCAGCTATTGTTTCTTTTCAGTAATGTTTTGCTTAAAATGTATCATTCCTATTGTGAATTCACTCTTTCGTGACTAGCATTGTCTGTGTGAAAGAGATAGATTTTTTTAATAAATGCACTTTATAGACAAATCCACTCTGAATTTGGGTATTTGAGTCCTAGCCATTGCAGACAGTGTATAAAATCAAGCTCATTACTATCTATTCTCGCAGACAAACTGTAAGTGGAATGACGTGTTGTAGAACTCGACTTTAAATGTAGTCTTTTTAATTTGTTAGAATTCTGCTCTGCTCGTCCGATGCCTATCAATTGTTAGAGCTACTTTTGTGAAGATATCAAGCTCTGACCAAAATATAACTGTGACACACAAGATCGCAGAATGGGACCATCGAGCGCTGAATCACTTAGTGTTTAAAAAGCACTCGTCCTAAATTGCAACACTTACTGGCAAGTTCCAAATTGCCTCAGGAAGTGAAATAGTAAAAGGTTTTGTGAAATGGATATCCATTAAATATTTTACTTTACTGACCCCTTTTCTATATATAAATAAAACCTTTAATGAAGCCCTTAAACTTTTTTTTCCAAAACTGGGACAAATCTAACTTCAGTGAGATTATCGAGTTTAATGACTTGCATCCAATCAGATGCTTCCCATACAGTAACATGGTGGACACACAGTATATGTCTGGTGCGTGCTGCCATCCACCAATACATTGATTCTTATAGAGAAGCAGTGGTTGCACACAGTATCCCATGCCAGAACACATTACTTACTGCCTGCCAGTCATGGAATCTTTCAGCATGGTGCCCCTAGTGGCAGTCTGAATGGCCGGTACTCAGATCCTTTACTCAGAACAGCAAGGCTGAGGCAACTCCTAAATGAAGATGGAGGGATTTTGGTGCTTAGACTGTCCCTTTATTTATGTGAAACTTGATGAAATGAAAACCAACCTACAATTCCAAAAAATAGCCAACAATTCCCAGATTATTAGATAACCATAACTGTATCACCTACTCAGACTCATTCCGTGTGAATTAAAGGGAGCAGTGACTCAATGCTTTTAATAATATATTTAGATATATTACAGTTAATGTGTTATAGTGAGGTATGAAAAGTACAATTAAATGTGGAAATCCACACTTCTACTTTTTATCCTACAGCTGGATGCCTCCATATTATCCCTATCGTATATTGTTATACGTTCCGTCAGTCAGCACAGGGAGGGCATAGAGAGAGAATGAGAAACAAAAACAGTATTTCTATTACTCCTCCTGCATCGCTGTGTTTGCCCTGACTGTGTCTAAACTGACACAAAAGAGAACAAAGCTTGACACGAGTTACAGGTGATTTTTCTATATTATAATAAATGAAATCCGGAGAGATGATGGTGTCCCTTTAAACACTGCCTGCGTGTGCCATGAAGCAGCTTGCTGTATTTAGAACCTTCCTTTGTCATTCTCTGATTGACACTTTTAAGTGTGAAATGTATCTGGTCTGCTGGCTTGTTTCCCATTTTCAGTTACATTAATTTCTAATAAACTATCACTGCGCGTTGTAGCTGGACTAGATACACGTCCTTTTATCCCCAATCAGGGCTGACTTTCTAACTTAAAGAACTATAGCCAATTAAACATGACAGTAAACATGATGGTATTTTTTTATAGTCAAATAAAACTATTATCCTCAAATTTGACAAATCCAGAAGAAAATTCTGAGCTTAGTGAATAAACTCTGGCTTATCCTAGTCATGATTTCGTCAAACTCTCTGCCACGGTAGAAGATGGATGTGGGTAGCTATTAAACTCTGCAATCTGTCTGTCAATCCATCTAATAACTCACATCAATTTTACTAGAAAATTTAAATGGGGACTAGTTTGAGCTCTCCCCGTGTTTATAGTGGAAATAGACCAAACACTGAAAGAAAGTGGCGTTTTTTTAAACACCGTGATTAAATCTGGTTAAGAACTTTCCAAAACAAACTATGGTCCTTGAAGTTCCAAACCCACCATGGAGGCTTTTATACTCTTAGCTAACCCAGCCAGTAACAAGGTTTTCATTGTTTAAAGATGTACAGAAGCCCAATTCACTATATAGTAATTATACATGGATTATGAATGTGTTTAGAATTAAATCGAGTAATACTGGAAGCTGGATCTCTGAACTATGAATGCGTAATACACATTGTGTTACAATGAATCAACAATGTTCTACAGAAACCTGGATAAGCACATGCTACAATAGAAAAACTTTCTTATTAAATATTAATTCATTGATTGAGAATGCTGCCCATAGGATAGTACACTCTGTTAGCAGTGGTATGTGTCGGACCTTTCTGCTCCTGATCTGTAGAACCTCTACTCTGGATACTTCTGGTGCAATTGAGTTCTAGTTTTAGTTCCCTTTTAGTTTAGTCCTGGAAGAATTATGTCCATGTTAAAGTTTAGCAAAGATGTATTCAGTGAGCATCTGCTTGGCATTGCTATAACGGACCAAGCACAGTATGTTCTTTATTATCAATAAAAAAGCAACACGTTGGGCTCCAGGAAAATGGCAGCATCGGGGCCCATTGTCTAATTGTAGTATTTTTTATTTTATTTTTTATTTTTAGTTCAATTTGCTTTAGTGAACTTCGGGTCTACTGTACCATTGTTCTACAAATTCATAATTATTGATTTCAACTTTGAATTAACCGGCATGTTAATTAGGACTCAGTATTAGGTGTCGATTTAACATTTTATCTATAACAAACAATACCTAAATATAATATCCCCGTCCATATACTGAGCATTTCCTAAATGGCAGATTGCTTCCAGTCCTATTGAGACTCAGCCACCTTAGGAGATATCTCCAATATATCTATAAGACAATTTTAACTTTAGGCTCATTCCATCTGGTGTAAAACTCTTTGCAGGATGAACGGTCAAAATGGGGCAATAATTCCCTGGGACGGCCTTATTCAATGTGTAATGTTTGGTGCAGAATTTTATTGTAAGGCTGAGGAAATCCATTTTGTAAATTGTGGGAAGCACCACTGGCTAGTTCTAAACCTAGATAGCAGTTAAAACCAACATACCAGTGACAATGAGACTGCAGTGAAGTGTAACATGCACAGACATACTGTGGATACATCTGAGCTTCCAGATTCAACACACAGATATCTTCAAAATACACAATGTCTGGGCACATCCATGGTTTCCTCATAAGGCAGTCTTTATTGAAGGAGCACAGACAACGTTTCGGCACTCTTATGTGCCTTTGTCAAGTCTGACAAAGGCAAATAAGAGTGTTGGAATGTTGTCTGTTTTCTGTACTCCTGCAATACTGACTGCCTTATGAGGAAACTACGGGTGTGCCCAGACATTGTGTATCTTGAAGATTGACTTAGGAATTGGCTTTGAATGGTTGGAGGTATCCTAGTGGGAGTATTCCCCCAACAATGTCTGCATTACCTCTTTCTCTCAAAACACATAGATATTACAGCCCAAGGATCACTAGGTCTGGAGTTGGTTGTCCTATATAAACTAGAAGGCAAGAGTGTTGGCTACAAGCAGAAATTGGCTGGAGATTGGAAATTAAAATGCATGGGGGTGATAGGTACTAAAAGGCAGGGGGTCATACTGTAGGGGAAAACCTAATGTCTGTAGAAACTTTACAAACTATCCCTATGCTCATTCAAAAGATTCTTTGGATGTGCACAAATGGTCAGTGGTGTCAACTTACCTGCCACCTCAAGACAAACCTCTCAGTTGAGTAATATACCAACCATTTACGTGACTTCTTTTAGTTAATGAACAAAATAGTGAAAAGGAAGAGGAAATAAAAGGAAAAGGGAACTATAAATGTAGAAAAATGTGCTGTGGAAATGTTGAAATGGAAGCAATGTGAGTTGAAATATGGCGGCACTGATTAAAAAGAGGTGGTAACATTTAGAGAAAGAGGTGAGGATGCATTTCATGGAAAGAAGTGAACAATGAAAAGGACAGATTTAGGAGAGGCTGGGACAGGACATGGAGGAAGAGAATGAGACGAGGATGAAATACAGGGGAGGCTAAATTAAAAAAAATTAAAAAAACAAACAACAACAAAAAATTAAATAAGATAATTTTTACCTGCCCAATCAATAGATCGGTCATAAAATGTGATACTTGACATTTGTGCAAAGCAGTTTAAAGAGTGCACATTCATACAAGTAAGGACAGAAGGCATGACATTAATTTGTTTCTCCATTCTGTCCTAAATAAATCTATGTTACAAAATGGGTATTTTATACACGATCCATTTAGTACCAATATTGGACATTATTTTGCCATTCCAAAGTTACAGTATATTTATTCACGTCAACCCCAAGGCTGTTTACAGAAATGCCCCCCATTGGCAACTGGTGAATCTTTCTCAGTGTGTCCCTGGTTTTTTAATTTGCCATAATAAAATACTATTAACTGATGCACAGACAGTCAGGGCTCTGTGTGCCTGGACGTGACGCAGGTCTAACAGTCCGGGGTGTCACTTCTAATAATCTGCTGGTGAGATTTGGGACAAATACTTCATAACACTAATCTATTGCTTCATATAATTTGTATGAAAATTGTAATTAAACTTTTTTACCTGTATTTAATTTGACATGGAGTGAAACCACCCGAACTGGACTTATCTGAATACTTCACTTATTCCTAAAATATTCTTGTTTTCGCAGTTTATAGTTACTTTGGGAAGAGACTGACAGTCCTGCCAGCTGGTACTTTGGTTTCATAATGGCGACCAGTGTCCACAAGAGACAAGGTTTAGAGACCACAAACCCCTTCACTCCTTATTTAAGCAAATGAATTCCTTGCCGTAGGAGAAAGACAGTATTTTCCTCACTCTCCACCTCTGTCTATTGATCGTTTCTGTGTCATCCTTTAGCTGGTGTTAAATACACAGTTCTATGGATTAGCTGAGGATTGAGAATTCTGTGTCCGACGTTAAAGACGGGGATCCGATCCCACTTCTGCAAATCAATATAATCTCCCATTGTCTATCTATATCTGAACTCCTCTTTTTCCTCGTGATGTTTTTCAGCTGATTGTTATATAGCTTCCCTTCCTTACAGATCCCTTGAAAAAAATGTTTGTACAGTGAGAAAGATCTTAATATGAAAGCTGGTAAAATAAATAAATAAATAAATAAAACTAGACATTCTCTTATCAAAAAGTATCAATATTTGTTCCCAACAGTGTTAATTTTGTCGACCAACAATTTTAGTCAAATTTTAGACTAAAAATATTGAGATTTAGTCGACTAAAACAAAAACAATTCAGATGACTAAAATGACTTTTTAGTCAAAAGACTATGACTAAAACTAAATTGAAATTCCCACTAAAATTATCACTGCACAGAGGGGCTGTGAAAGTGGCAAAAGAGACCTAGAGGGGCTGGGAGGACACAGAGGGACAGAGGGACAAAAGAGACAGAGACTTTAACTAAACCCATGTTTAGTCGTGTCGACTAATATCTACTGGAGATTTAGTCAACTAAAACTAGGCTAGACTAAATAATTCACATGACTAAAATACAACTAAAACTAAAATTACTTTTTAGTCAAAAGACTATGACTAAAACTAAATTGAAATTTGCTGCCAAAATTAACACTGCACAGAGGGACTGTAGAAGGGGCAAAATAGAGAGACCAGGGCTTTGGATAGAGGACTTGGGACAGAGGCTGGGAGGACACAAAGAGACACAGAGGGGATGGAAAATGGGCAAAAAAGACAGAGGTTTTAATTAGACCAATTTTTAGTTGTGTCAACTAATATTTACTGGAGATTTAGTTGACTAAAACTAGACTTGACTAAACAATTTAGATTACTAAAATACGTCTAAAACTAAAATGGCTTTTCGGTTCATAACATGCATTACTGCATTGTGTCCAATTTAATCTTTATAAGCAACTCCGATCTCGGTATAAATGAGTTTCGCTATCACTGTATTTACTTTATGAGTCCTCTTATATATACACTATACAGTGCATTCTTTTGACTTTAAGGGATAAAAATGCAAAGCAAATAGTGAATATGATTATTATTATTTGATAGCACTAGCTGATACATGGATGGGTAACACACTGGTTTCACAGAGTATGGAGAGCTGGTAATATCAGTGAGTATCGGTGCTCTCCACGGAGCTAGGCAAGAAAGAAAATCTGCGTTCAATCTTAGTTTGTTTAACAAAATGTCACAGGGATTGTGTTATCTAATTAGGTTGTAGAAAAAAAGAGTCATGGTGAATTATAGAGAAAATTTAGTTTACAATGATGGATTTGTGGTAAAGAACCGTATACAATAAATCGATTAATACAATGAAACCCACCTGCTCCCCACCACTTAGCAATAAAATTAAAGATGACACATTCGATATCCAATTCACTGATATCAGAGGAAGGGAGGGTATTGATCAGCAACAGTCATTTAATATAATGAGAAATGACGGTTAATGTAGGAAGAAAATAGATGAATTATTGTGCAAGAAATATGAAGGGTCTTAGAGCCCAATATATGATGCATATAGTTTGAGCTAATTTCAATAATGAAAAGAGATCATTTGGAAACATATGGAACTATTAAAACAAGTCAAATGGATATTGATTATTGATTGGGAAAATATTATATAATATATTATAACCTGGACAGAGCTGGATAAAAAGAGGCAGTGCAACTCCATGTAGAACACATTAACACATTGTACATATGATAGCTGTAATCTAATAAAGAGATTAACATGAATAATCCTATTCTGATACAGTAATCTACTACAGAGTTTAACAATAATAATCTACTATACATATTAAGAATAATCTCATTTTGATAGCAGTAATTGAATACAGATATCAACAATAATAATAATAATAATAATAATAATATAATTTTGATAGCTGTAATCTGCTACAGATATTAACAAGAATAATCTCATTCTGATAGCTCTAAAATAATACAGCGATTAACAATAATAATCTAATTCTGATAGCTGTACTCTAATACAGAGATTAACAAGAATAATCTCATTCTGATAGCTGTACTCTAATACAGAGATTAACAAGAATAATCTCATTCTGATAGCTGTACTCTAATACAGAGATTAACAAGGATTAACAAGGATAATCTCATTCTGATAGCTGTAATCAAATACAGATATTACCAAGAATAATCTCATTCTTATAGCTGTAATCTTCTACAGAGATTATCTCCTTAAGGACCGTGGACGCACTAGGTACTTCCGACAAAAACAGTCCTTAATGACCGAGAACGTACCTAGTAAATTTGCGGCAAATATATTACTTACCCAAGTGCCACCGTTCCCCCGTCGGCAATCAGTGTTGCTCCCAGTCTGGGGGGACTGCCTGACAGCCCAGACAGTACCCTCTCGGCAAATTAGGCCCCCACGGGCCATGTGATCGGTCTTAAAGGCGTCCATAGTGCTACCTGCAGGGGGACTGCCTGAACTGACAGACAGTCTCCCTGCATCTGTAAAATAAAAAATAAATTAAAAAATATATAATATATTGTATATAATATAAAATATATATCTTGTATATAACGTCATACTAAGTGTATTTTTTATTATTATTATTATTATTGCCATTTATATAGCGCCAACTGATTCTGTAGTGCTTTGCAGGTGGTCACGGGTGGAGAGGAGAGACAGAGAAGGGGCATACCTGTGGATCTGTGAGGAGATATACGAGGGGCTAAGATTATTTAGTGCTTTATAGGTATGGGTTAGCACTTTGAATTGACTCCTATAGTATACAGGAAGCCAATGTAAGGACTGACAGTGGGGTGAGATGTGAGAAGACCGACTAGAGAGGAAAATCAGTCTTGCGGCAGCATTCATTACAGACAATACATATATTAATATAAAAATACACTTATAGTAAAATTACACATGTGTGTGTGTATATATTGTAACAAACCACCTCTTTTACAGGTAGGATTGTCACAGATCTTGCAGTAACCACAGCCTTCTAGGGTAATCAAAGTCCAGGACACATTCAGCTCAGTTTTCCTTTTTATTTGATAAAAAACAGGTGTTTTAAATAATAACAAACAAACAAAATTCCTTGCTCTTACTTGAGCTCTTACTAGACAGAAATCACAATCTGTAATTGCTGTTTAGCAAATCAGGCCTGATGTATCTTCCATCAACCACTATTCCACTTTTTCGCTCACAATATATATATATGTAATATATATAATAACTATATATATTGTGTGTATATATATATATATATATATATATATATATTATAAAAATTAAATAGCAATTCATTAAAAATAAATTGAAAAAACTGAAAATAATTATATATATATGTGTAATTTTGTTCTAACTGTATTTTGATATTAATATATATATATATATATATATATATATATTTATATACATGTGTGTATATATATTAATATCAAAATACACTTCGAATTAAATTTATATATATATATATATATATATATATATACATTATGTATATATATATATATATATATATATATATATATATTAATATCAAAATACAGTTAGAACAAAATTACACATATATATATATATATATCTATGGATATATAAATAAATAAAAATAATATGAAATATATCTATCCAAATACATAATTACATAAATAATTTCATAAATATACACATAGACTTCAAATATATATTTATATATATTTAAATTCTACATGCATATTTATATAATATTTTTACATAATTAAGTAATTTTATTGATTGTAATTTGAGGGACCTGCCTGCCAACCCAGGCCAAAAGTCCAGAGAATTTAATTTGCTAGCACTGTATTTAACCCTATAACTTTCCATGACACCCTAAAACCTGTAGATGGGGGGGAACTATTTTACTCGGGAGACTTCACTGAACACAAATATTAGTGTTTCAAAACAGTAAAACATATCACAGAGATGATATTGTCAGTGAAAGTGAAGTTTTTTGCATTTTTCACACACAAACGGCACTTTCACTGATGATATCATTCTTGTGATACATTTCACTGTTTTGAAACACTAATATTTGTGTTCACCAAAGTCTCCCAAGTATAGCAGTACCCCCCATGTACAGGTTTTATAGAGTTTTTGAAAGTCACAGGTTCAAATATAAGGCTTGATTTTCAGTTTCTTCACATTGAAATTTGCCAGATTGGTTATGCCTTTACAAGCTTATGGTAGCCCAGGAATGAGAATTACCCACATAATGGCATACTATTTGCAAAAGAAGACAACCCAAGGTATGGCAAATGGGGTATATTCAGTCCTTTTTAGTAGCCACTAAGTCACAAACACTGGCCAAAGTTAGTGTTCATAATTGTTTTTTTGCATTTTTAACACACAAACAAATATATATCTTAACTTTGGCCAGTCTTTGTGACTAAGTGGCTACTAAGTCGCTACTATAAAAGACTGGACATACCCCATGTTGAGTACCCTGGATGTCTGCTTTAAAAAAATATGTACATGTGAGGTGTGATTCAGAGATTTATGACAGATAACAGTGTTACAATGTTACTATTAATACATTTTGAATTTTTTTTTTCTCTATTTTGAAACAGCAATGTTCTACTTGTACTTATAGCCCTATAACTTGCAAAAAAAAGCTAAAACCATGTTAACATTGGGTATAAATTTCTAAACTCAGGACAAAATTTAGAAGCTATTTAGCAGGGGTGTTTTTTGGCGGTTGTAGATGCGTAACAGATTTTGGGGGTCAAAGTTAGAAAAAGGGTTTTTTTTGTTTTTTTCATCATGTTTTATAATTTGTTTATAGTAAATTATATGATCTGATGAAAATAATGGTATCTTTAAAAAGACCATTTAATGGCGAGTAAAACTATATATAATATGTGTGGGTACAGTAAATGAGTAAGTGGAAAATTACAGCTAAACACACAAACACGGCAGAAATTTAAAAACAGCCCTGGTCCTTAACAGTAAGAAAATTGAAAAACGGTCTGGTCACTAAGGGGTTAACAAGAATAATCTCATTCTGATAGCTGTAATCTACTACAGAGATGAACAATATTAATCTCATTATGATAGCTGTAATCAAATATGGATATTATCAAGAATAATCACATTCTGATATCTGTAATCTAATACAGAGATTTACAAGAATAATCTCATTCTAATAGATTTAACATATAAGAGACCATATAGAATATTCTTATTCGGATATGAGTAATCTACTACAGAGATTAACAAGAATACTCTAATTCTGATATAAGTAATTTAATCTGTCCGTCCTAAAACCTACTTCCTAGTAGTGACTGAATGGGCAATAAAGTGCAGATTTATTAAAAAATACCCCAAATTCTTTTTAATGTTACTAGGCATAATCGATACAATAATCCCTTGATTCAAATCTAGCTATGCTTGGCAGAATTTTATAATTTGGATTTAAATTCATTACAATTTGCAGTTTCTTGACTAAACCCCAAGGACTCGATTAAAAAGTATTAAACAGCATTTGGGAAAGATAGCTTCTAGGAAGTACCGGCAAACGAAGTGAAAATACTATACAGAGATTAACAGAAAATTCCAGAAAATAATAAATATGGCGGCTCAAAATAGCTCATTGAGAAAGAAAGAAATTGCTTGTGAGAGTGGAGGCCAAATCTGACACGCAAGCCTGCTCAATTATTATTTCTGCTGGCTTTTTAAAAATAGATAAAAAGAAACATGTTTCAAGGTAAGGGTGAAAATCGATTCAGTCAAGATGAGCGTTACAATTTTGGAAATTAAACGTAAATAAATGTTTCACCAGATTGTACATGTGCATGTTGTGTGTAATCTCCTTTGCTGTAAGGAGCCCAATAACTCCACGTTAACAGATCACAAATCCATAGCGTAGAAATGATTGGAATCACTCCTGAAGATTAGAACTGTCGCATTTCTAAAATGTAAAATGATATTAAATCCAAGGTAACATTGTAATTAGGAGATTGAATAATCCCAACAAGCAGAACCTGGTAGACAAGCACAACGGAAAATGTATTTGTTTAAAAATGTAGAATGTTTATTCTTTGCTTATTATTTCTTGGGCCATTCTCTGAAAATCGTTTCCACTTTTACAATAATCACTAAATTCAAATACTTGTAGAGTTATCTTTTTAATTGGAAAATAATGATAACTAACATGGAATGTAAACATTGTAGTGACAAAATAGGCAAATTAGAATTCAGTTTTTTGTATATATTCAGTTTTTTGTAATTTAGAAACAATATCTACTATTCACAAAATAAAGGTTTGGGGTATTTTTGCAAGGAAACTAACAGTCCACATACTCTAGTCTTAATATTATTGAAAAGTTATGTATTTTAAATTCTGAATTAGTTCCTAAAACATCTCATATTCGATATCTTCGACAGTATAAACAAGCCTTTTACATCATGATTTATTCATTTTCTGGAGCTTTATTGTTATTAAAGCTGTTTACAGATGACAATTTCAGTGATCTTTCCCAGTAAGGTGACGTTATATTAGAGAAGATGTACGTGTACGTGTGTCGAGAGATTTTGTATCATTCTAGCAGTTTATTTGTCATATCAATGCTGGTGTATAAATCACATGTGACAGGTGCCATATCAGTTTCAACATAGATGAAACGAGGGATATTTGACAGATAATCCAATTCATTGAAATGGTAACCTTATCAACAGCATGGGAGCATGAGCCATCGGACCACAGGTCATTTATTCATTCCAGTATATTAAGCCACCCTGCCGTTTTATTTTGAATGTTGCATAGAATGTATCAATAGGAGAAAGGACAATTCAACTCTGAAACTCTGCGCAGTCTATTTCTTAACACCAGGAATTGTGGACAGTTGACCAAGGAATCACATTTATTTCTGTCCAAAAAGAGGTTTGAATAAAATGTATATTATACAATATATAACACATTTTCCTATTGCTTTTAAAAGCAATTCCAAAAAGACAAGGGACCTAAATAAATACTTCATAATATTGCACACCATCAGTGCTTGACTTATTGGAGGAATCTAAAAAATGGTGGTCCTAGAACAGAAGGACCTTATTATAGAAGAATGACAAAAAAGAGATTTGGGCCTAAAATATGGAATGTCCCTTCTAAAGAGTCTGTCTTTACATGTGTAATAACAACATGGTACTTTATTTAGTATTCTTGATCAAAGGTGCTAAAAATTGATAAGTTACAATGGATACCAGGGAGCATCCCAAATGAAAATGTTCTGCAATTTCTGAACGGTTCTAAAGTGTGGTAGAGATGTTAGAATTAAAAAGAACACTTAGATGGGCACAATTATACACAAGCAAAGGGGTTAAGTAAATGTTAGTCTTTCTACATCAGATTTCTTATGGGTAACATGATTATGAAATTTAATTTAAAGTGTAAAAACTCTGTTCTATTATTCATGTTACAAATTATTTTCAATGAAAAAAAAAGTAGTTTTAATAAAAATGTCTAATTTCTGTTTCTTCTCTAAGGGGAACTAGTGGTTCTCATAGAAATGTGTTTCCTTTCTTAATGTAATAATGTAACAAGATTTAACTGAAATTATCTGAAGACAGTATGATGAAAGTTCTAAATATTTACCCGCTGTTCCTCGAATACAAAAAATAAATAAAATATAGCTGTATTGTGAGGGATCAAACCAAATAACTTTAAAAGGATCTTGAAATGTTTATGCCAATGCGTCTCGTTAAAGGGCAGTTCAGCGACCCGTCAATTTATAATTCCCAGTAAATGTACATTTTCTAAAGCTAGACATCCCAGGGTATTTGGAAAAAGATAAAGCAACACATTTAATGCTCTCATACAACTCTAACATTTTGTGTTTTTTCCTTTCGTTCAATGTAAATTTTAACAATTGATATAAATATTTTTATTTAGTATTGTAATTATGTAATTAAAAATATAAATATTTTGTATTGCACTTAAGAGAATGTTTTCCCATTGATCTACTTACAAATCAAAAGTTACTGTATATAATTTGTAACCATAATCTAATGTGCATAAAAGTCACAGATCAAAATATAACAGAGCCACACAACTGTAACTCACTTCTTCAAATTGTGCTTCAAGACATCCGAACTTTATGTTCCGGTTCAACTTGGCAGAATTTCTGTGCCAAAACCTGATTCAAAAATGATTCCGACAAACCAAAAAAAAGGTGTGAAAATGGGCCAATCAGTAAATGGCAGAATATAAACCTTATATCTTATTACATTGTTATTTTACAGTTCACTGATAGGAGCATTTTCCCAGCATTTGTTTCATAGATCAAGTGAGAAAAAGTAGCCAATAACAAATCTTTATATGCAGATTTCTATATCACATGTTGATTAAGTTTATCAAAAAGCTCTGTAAAAATAGATTTTTTTGATCCTCCTGGTTTTTCCTGTATTGGTTACTTATCACTTGATCTGTGAATAAAATCTAAATAAATTTTAAGTGGCTGTCCCGTAGTCATCAATCATCTTTTTTTTCCCATCAATTATCTCTTTTTTAAGAATCACTGATCAAAACACGTTAAGAATTGTACGACTCGTTTGGTTCGGGATTCAGTTACATTTCGGCTCGATGTTCGAGAATTCGAACAATCGTCTGATCAGTCCAAATTGGAATGAATTGCAGTTCGAATCTTAATGAATCTCCAAATCTACTGCAGAGAGACAAAACATTCAGCATTATATTATAAATGAAGGCTCCATCACCTTTATTAACCCCACAATTACAAATGCACGAATAGAATGATGTAGCGTGATTTTAAATGGTTAGATACCATGTAACATTTATTATAATCTATGCTGAATTTTAGCAGACCTGAAAGGAGGTCTTCCTGTAATATTATCACACAATGTGCATCTGATCGCTCTGGTTATTTTGGTTTATATATTTTAGAAATTTGCCGACACTGAATCCAAAACAGTTGACGTATTCTAAGAAAATAAATAAACATCCTTTGATTATATTTATGTGGACTATACCTGTGTCCCCCGGTAGCTGTGGTTTTTACACCACATGCAGACTGAGACCAGTTTTACCTCAAAAATGAACCCAAAATGTTTTCTTTGAAAATATTGTGCATAATTGTATAATGAGCTGGTACCACCAATGTGGTATCTCTCCCAATCTATCATGTGCCGGTGACGTTAGTGGTCAGACATGGGACCTACGAGATGTGTTCATTTTATATATTTTTAAAAAGAAACCATAAAATGTGATGCCTGCAGCATGCTTCTTTACATTAAAAACAAATCGTTGAAATTAACACACGGACGGGTTTCCATACTGCACATTCTATTTATATTAGTATCGTCATAAATTATTTCCCGCTTTCCTGGAATTAATGTTTGATGCCTCGGGTTCAGAAATATTAAACATCATTTATAGACTTAATGAAAGGGAAGAGGGTAGGTACAGCAATATTTTTCTGATGAAAACTTAAAAGTGAAATTGCAAGTCATTTTAGCGTAATGTTTTGATAAAGCTGATTAATAAAGTATAGAGCATTAATGACTATTAATCTTTCTGAACTACAATTCCCACAATGCACAGCCATCCTCAGGCAAATACAGTTCATAGTTCATAGAAATGAAATGTAGAAAGATTAGCCATCTCATTTATAGTGTATTGAATGTGTATTATCAATTCCGACCTACATAGTTATTTACTAAAATACAAATTGTAAAACTGAGATGTAAAAGGATTACTCCAAGCACCGTGACAACTGCACTGTTTAGAAGTGGTTATAGTGCTTGGGTTTTGTGTGTACAGTGTTGCACATACAGAGATTGTGCACTTTGCTGCTAGACAGTTCTGGGCTGCTGCTGTTAATTCTGTGCATGAATGTCATCTGCGATTAGCACGCGTAGCATGCTGGGGACAAATGACCAATGGTGGCCAAGTTCTTCTCTCATAAAATAGGAAAAGTACTAGCGCTAATTGAGTGATTAATATTTCGTAAATTATATATACTAAATAAAAGAGCTGCTGTAACACCGTGGTATTATTTTTAAGCATAGATAGTCAAAAGGAGAAGTGTCTCGGTGAAGCGCTTATCTCAATAATAGATATAAAAACAGCATAAAATGTGATAACAAAGTAGCCCAGTATCCAAGGGTATACTTAAAATGATATTCTCTTTTCTAGAGACACCAATATTTCTGCATACCCCTTTAAATATAAAGCATACAGATACAAATCATAGTGCAGACTGTACAGTATAGATAAAGTGTGAAAGATTTTCTAATCAACTTAGCTCAAGTTCTTGCGCCTTAGGGTCCGTTAAGGCAACCCTCTCCCTCCTTTAAGTCTTATAGGTTTGTCCTAAGTGGTTGGTGTAAAGGAAAGTTCTTCTCAGCCCATCCATGGGGCCGTCTCTCCCCTCTAATGAGACTTACGCTATGGGTGTATGACAGAGATTGACACAGTGCATGGAAGAAATGTACATAGTTCAATTCAGTGCTATATTTTTTGTTACAGTTTTCGACGCAACTTGTTCTTTTTTTTTTTTTTACTGTTTCTATGTCACCAGAAGGTACAATATTATACTCAGTGCTGTACAAGTCAGAGTACAGAACAAAAGTATTTCAAGTGTGACAATACTGATTTTCAGGAATTAGAAATCACTGCTAACTAAAAAAAAAGGTTTGTTTTTATATAATTAATATCGGTTTATGTAATTAAAATCTCCTGTTTGACTTCCAAAAATTAGTTTATTTTATATGAGAGGATTATGTAATGTGTCATGAAATAGCAGAGATCCTGTAATGTTTGCTGCCTCCTCCAAGACTACATTAAATCATATAACTCATAGGGGTTTATTCACTAAACTGGGAATTACTGCAAATTCATGACACATTACATAATCCTCTCATATAAAATAAACTCATTATTGGAAGTCAAACAGGAGATTTTAATTATATAAACCGATATTAATTATATAAAAACAAACCTTTTGCTGTTATGACCTGTTGCAAATGAGGTGCATAGCTAGACACCAGCTCAGTGGCCTCCAGTTCAGTAATATTCCTGGGTTTGCATGCTGCAACCGCCTTCTTCAAATCCCATCAGAGATTTTCCATGGGGTTCAAATCAGGTGACTGTGATGGCCACTGTAGAATTTTCCAGGAGATCTTTTCCAAAGTTTTGGTGGAATTTGAGGTATGCTTGGGATCATTGTCTTGTTGGAAGGTGCTATGACGTCCAAACTTCAGGTTCCTCACAGATGGCATAACGTTTTCTCCTAGGATTTCCTGATACTTCAATGGATCCATCTTGCCTTCCACATGCTGCAGGTTTCCAGTGCCAGAGGATGCAAAGCAGCCGCAGAGCATCACGAGCCACCACCATGCTTAACTGTTGGCACAGTGTTCTTTTCAGTGTATGATTCATTCTTCTACCTCCAGACATACCGCTGATCCATTGGGCAGAAAAATTCAAATTTTTACTCATCACTCCACAGAACAGAATCCAAAAAATTCTGTGGCTTTTTTATATGAATTTGAGCATATTGGTGCCAACTTTTCTTGTGCTTTTGGGTCAGTAATGGTGAACGTCTTGGAGTTCTAGCATGGAAACCTTCTGCGTTGAGTACACACCTTAATGTGCTCACCTCAGTGCCTGTTGCCATCATATCTTGCTGCAGGTCTTATGCAGTCACTCCAGAGTTTTTTAACAACCTGCCTTCTCAGAAATCTGGTTGCAGCCATTGATAGCTTCCATCTTCTTCCCCGTTCAGGTAGTGAAACCATTGAAGAACTTGTAAACAATGCTTCCAACGGTGTCTCTAGGAACAGTCAGTGTCTTCACTATCTTTTTATATACTGTTCCTTGTTTATGAAGGGCGACGATCCCTTCTCTTAACTTTGTGGACCATTCTTTTGACCTACCACTCAACAAGCCCCTAGCCAGTACAGGTGCAAGTGTTCCAGCTCAAACACACTTGGTGTAACTAATGATGTCCAAGATTTTGAGACTGTAGAAGTTATTATAGGTCATTATAAGTTGCATTTTCAGTTAAATTTAAGGAAACCACTCAAAGCATTTGTTGTGTTAAGTTATTTTTAATTGCTTTTGTTTGATTTATTAATTGAAAACAGCTGAAAGTCTGGAAATGTTGACAATAAACCTGAATTCAATGGGGGTTTAATCATTTTGATTGTAACTGTACACAGTGCAAACATGGTCTATCACACTGAGGGTTATGAGAGTTACATTTCACAGCATCTCTAAGCCAATCAGAACAGTGATATAATTAAAGACAGAGCAATATTGCTACATTTTTACTATAATTTCAGCACCATTAAAGCATTGCTCAATCAATTTGAACTTTTCGCTTTTAACTCCACTCTACTAAACAGATATCCCGGGGCAGGTAGGAGGTGTGTACATCGCAGTTATATCACATCCTGGGACTGAAATCTCCATTAGGGGACAATTTATTGAAAGACATTTAGTAAGTGATAATTCTCCCTAACGTGTGTAAATTGATCATTTTGAAAGAAACCTGGTCACCATAGCATCCATCGCTGGGGGAATGCCAATCATTCCCTGTCTCTGTGTATTAACTCAGATCCCTAGACGTAATAACTACTCAGCACTGCCACCTGCTGTACAAAAAGAAAATCACCATGAGTGACTATTCTCTGTTACAGGCTGCAGCATCTGGCCCAGCAGATCCTAACATCTTCACTGTGAATGTTCTAGCTTTCTATATGAGATCATTCATTTTTATTTCCTAATACTGACCCTGTTTTTATTTTTCCCAATATGGGTTTTTATGATGTTACACGTAAAGAAAACAAAAGCCTGCTTTTCTTGTATAGACCCCAAATGTTGTGGAAACGAGAAATAACTAGGAATAAGCAGCTTCATTTACAATGGTTTCATTCCCACAATCCGTTTGTTAATAAGATTTGGGTGATGTAAATACACACCTGTCCCCGATGTCTAATCTCATGAGGCTTTAGATCAGTGGTAGTCAACCTTTTTATACCTACCGCCCACTAATGCATCTGTCTAGATGGTAAATTTCCTTAGCGCCCACCAGTGCTGCAGTAGCTCGAACTTTTTAGAGCAAGTGTCTTCAGATACTCGCGTGCACTCATTCTTTTGTTCTCACAAGTTTGCGCGTATATGTACGCGTTCATGCGCATTTGTGCACTCGCGCCCGCCCTCTCTCTGGATGGAAGGAGGATTCAGCTTGCTGTGTAGCCGATTCGCCGAAACCCCCTACCGCCCACCTGGGCGGTAGGTACCAGGTTGACGACCCATGCTTTAGATTGTGAGCTGGTTTGGGCAGGGCCATCTACGCCTACTGTACCTGACTGTACATGTCGTACGTTTTATTAGAATTAATGTTTGTCGTGTTTCCTATATTACAGCCCTGGGGGTGTTATATAAATAATAGTAACTAATGTACAAAGATGACACAGCCTGACAGCTGACGTGCTAATCATATCACATGGATACCCACTGGAGGGAAAATGTAGTTGGCAGCACATCATCCAATTTAAAACTTTTTTTTTTAAATGATATACATTTTAAATGGAAGAAATGGGTGTGATGGGTATCTGGGTTATTGTGTCGAACACCTTAATAAATAGGTACAATTCTATTAATATAGAAACATAGAGACATAGAATGTGACGGCAGATAAGACCGTTTGGCCCATCTAGTCTGCCCAATTTTCTAAATACTTTCATTAGTCCCTAGCCTTATCTTGTAGCTAGGATAGTCTTATGCCTATCCCACGTATGCTTAAACTCCTTTACTGTGTTAACTTATAATAAACGAAACATCTGCAATTAGCATATCGGACAAAAGCATAAATGGACCTTCCACATCCCAATACAAAAACCATTTAAAAAAAAATACTATTTAGTAGATATACCATGAAAGACAACATGCAGGCATTTAATTATGCATTATTTTTCATTTGGGATTTATGTAAAAACAGCTTGCAAAATCTGCAGGTCTCTTGTCTGTGTTTTTTTTTACAAATCCTCCCCTTCTAACCCCGCCCAGACTTTCTGTGACTGTCCAATCACAGACTTCCCAATGCAGCTCCATGAGAAGTCTTTGCAAGGCAGGTGCTCTGGGCAATTGCTGCCTCTTGAATTTTAGATTCACTGAGCAAACAGAACCAGGAAGTTACAGGACGGGGTGTCTGATTGACATTGGGAGGTTGTAACAAGGTTATTTTATAAAAATGCTAATTTCTATTAAAATCTGCACTTTATGTAACATGAAAAACTACACAATCTTCACACATGGAGTGCTTTAGTAAGATAAAGAGCTTTGTTCCTTTAGTTAAAAAAAAAAAAAAATGAGAACATTTTGAAAGTAATGATAAATAATAGGAAGATCCAGATAAGGAAGGTAAGGTAAGTTAGAGGGTGAGGATTTTATAAATGTGAGATTTGGAAAACTGACACCTAAAGGCTGGCAAAGCATTGTGTGAGTTGTGGGAGCTATACCTGCTGTATCCCAGCTCTAGACTCTGTCTGCAAGATCAGCAAGAGAGCTGGATGTTGTTTATTCATTCAGAAACACAAATGATCAGCACAAACTAAGAATAAACCATCAAAACAGAGCTATACAAACCCCCAGGCGACACATGAAGGAAGTATAGAGGAGCCAGGAGTTTGTTCATCGGTAGATTTCCAAATTTAGCAAACGTTTTACTAATAGCCTGCAACTTCTTTCTTGCTTTTGGCACTTTGAAGAGAGACTTGTTTGAATTTATTTTGTATTCCAAAGGCTGTATATCCATAAATCTGATGACGTCTAACAGTTAATTAACGCACAACCTGTAATAAACGGACACTCCAAAAACATGAAGCGCTATCTTGCTCAAAAGCCGTATGTGTGAAGAGTGTGTCCTCTCTTTTTTTATTCCACAAAAAATGCAGATTTTAATAGAAATTTACACTTTTATAAATTAACCCTCTGGCTGTCAATCTGGCTGTTACTTCCTGGTTGTTTAGCTCAGTGGAGATAAACTCAAGAGGCAGCAATTGCCCAGAGCACCTGCCTTGCAAAGACTTCTCATTGAGCTGCATTGGGAAGTCTGTGATTGGACAGCAACAGAAAGCCTGGGCGTGGTTAGAAGGGGGAGGGCTTGTAAATGCTACAGATAAAAGATTTGCAGCTTTTGCATAATTAAATGCATGCATGTTTTCATTGGGGACATGTCACTTAACAGCATTTTTTTAAATTTGTGTTTGGACAGTGTGGTGTCGCTTTAACTGTTCTAAACTCAGGGCCACACAGAATTCAACCATTGCTCTTCTGAAGTCAATCAGATAAGCACCATTGAGTTGGGAAATAATTTCTTGATGCAAGTAAATATGAAAGAACATTTAATGGCCTTCCTGAGGAAATATGTTTCTGAAAAATAAGTAAAATTAAATTGTTTGTATTGTTATTTATTTTTGTTTTATAGCTGGTAAATTACACAGCCCAATGCAATGTCTATTCTTGCTGTAGGCCAATGGAATGACTAATAGTGTCCTCTAGGTATATCTGTGATCTGATGCCGTGGCCATAGACATTTTAAGGCAATATATTAGCTGGGGCAATGAGCTGTCCCTGACAGGCTCCTAATCCAGATCACCGTCCCCTGATATTAGATGTGCCTGGAAACATTTCTGTAAAGCATCCGAGGCTTAAAGGGAAATTATTCCTGAAATTAACTTTAATATATTGCTGCAAACATTCAAAGACACTGGCCATAACTTAATGTTAATGTAATAGAAACTAATCGCAGTGCATTGATTTAAGATCATTATTAATATCAGCTTTATGAGTCATGACAATTGCTATCTAACTGTCTCCCATCTATCTATCTATCAACTGACTGTCCGTCCATCCGTCCGTCTATCTATCTATCTATCAACTGACTGTCCGTCTGTCTATCTATCTATCTATCAACTGACTGTCCGTCCATCCGTCCGTCTATCTATCTATCTATCTACTAACTGACTGTCCGTCCGTCCATCTATCTATCTATCAACTGACTATCCGTCCGTCTGTCTATCTATCTATCTATCAACTGACTGTCCGTCCATCCGTCCGTCTATCTATCTATCTATCTATCAACTGACTGTCCGTCCATCCGTCCGTCTATCTATCTATCTACTAACCGACTGTCCGTCCGTCCATCTATCTATCTATCAACTGACTATCCGTCCGTCTGTCTATCTATCTATCTATCAACTGACTGTCCGTCCATCCGTCCGTCTATCTATCTATCAACTAACTGACTGTCCGTCCGTCCATCTATCTATCTATCAACTGACTATCCGTCCGTCTGTCTATCTATCTATCTATCAACTGACTGTCCGTCCATCCGTCCGTCTATCTATCTATCAACTAACTGACTGTCCGTCCGTCCATCTATCTATCTATCAACTGTATCCGTCCGTCTGTCTATCTATCTATCTATCAACTGACTGTCCGTCCATCCGTCCGTCTATCTATCTATCAACTAACTGACTGTCCGTCCGTCCATCTATCTATCTATCAACTGTCCGTCCATCCGTCCATCTATCTATCTATCTATCTATCTATCAACTGACTGTCCGTCCGTCCGTCTATCTATCTATGAACTGACTGTCCGTCCATCCGTCCGTCTATCTATCTATCTATCAACTGACTGTCCGTCCATCCGCCCGTCCGTCTATCTATCTATCTCTATCAAATTTATCTATCTAATCTGATCTATCACCTTCTTTAAATTAAAACAGGAGCTAATTGAATTTTTCTTTTTGTTATTTTTGCGAACATGACAAATATGAGATGAGGAACATCAGGAACAAATTAACCTGTTAATGCATACAAAATACATTACAGAATAAAAAAGGTTTTATATCAGAAAGTAGCTGATGAGATATTGTCTGAAAAAGAAAATGTTATATTGCAAACTATCAGGAATGTAAAATAACTGGAGTGTAATATCTAGGGCCACAAGATGTGGGTTCCCACTCATTAAAGGCTAATTATAACCTTGCTAATACGCATAATACCTGATAAATCCTTATAGAAGCCTCCTTAGGGAGATCACTAACCGATGCGGAGGAGTTGAGGCAATACAAAGCCAGACAGTCGTAGAAAAAGTGGCAAAAAAACCTGTATTGAATGGTATTCAATAGTCAAATAAACAAGGCTTAATACAATATCAAAGAAAACTAAATAGAAAAATAAGACACATGTACATGTGTATCTCAACCTTCTCCGAATAGTAAGTAAAATGTATTGAAAGTCCCATCAAGCCATCCCATCAGAGTCTTTTGGAATCCGTTGAGAAACCTTTGCCAGGTCCCAAGTGGTAGCTGTGGAGAGCCTGAAAGAGTTAGACCGCAATGGGTATCGGTGTAATATCCGGTGTGGTAAGATAATACAGCAGCCTCTGATGGAGATATCAGCCAGCTAAGGTTACAATTAGCCTGATGTGGACTGCCATTCTGGTTGGAGCCCAGTCTGATATGTTAATGGTGGTAAGGTTTCCTAATAATGGCTGTGAGATAAAACTCCACTGAGATACTCTTCGAGCTGTCTAATACTCAAATGAATGGGCATTACTGAAGACTGTCTCTTAATGTGCATGTGATTTTCTTATTTGCTTATAAATAACTCTCGATTTGTTAAGTGATAGAGAATTGGAAAAAAACGTTTTTTTTATTTCTTGTATTTTGTGTTTTCCGTTTCCCCTCTGCGATCTATTAAACCCCCAATTAAGCAGGTCCGTAGAGTAGCATACATCTTGCTAATAATCTGTTCTCATCTTTATTTGTTACATGCCTTAGTTTTGTTCTGTCTCATTGAACCTGTGCTTGTCTGAGCATCTCCACATGCTAAAATATCCTTGCATTCCTCGTTGGCTTTTCTCAGTCTTCTCCCTTACCACTTTCAGAGCAAGATGAGGTATGACTATTAGCTACAGTGATCAGGCACAACATTAAAACAACCTGTCTAATATTGAGTAGCCCCCCTCCCCCTCTTCCCCCATGCTGCTACGCAGCTTTGCTGTGTTAAGGCATGGACTCTATAAGACCTCTGTACGTGTCCTGTGGTATCTGGCAGCAGATCCTTTAAGTCCTGCAAGTTGCGAGGTGGGGTCTCCATTAACTGAATTTGTTTTCTTGCACATTCCACAGATGTTCAATCAGATTTAGATCTGGGAAATTTGTAGGCCAAGGCAACACCTTGAACTCTTTGTCATGCTCCTTAAACCATTCCTGAGCAATTTTTGCAGTGTGGCAAGAGGTTTTATCCTGCTGAAAGAGGCCACTGCCATTAGGGAACAAATTGCCATGATGGAGTGTACATGGTCAGAAAAAATCTCTAGGTAGGTGGTACATATCAAATAATATCCTCATCAAGCAGGACATTGCCCAGAGCATTGCCTCTGCCAACCTACCCTTTTCCCATCTTTTGGTATCCTGCTGTCATCTTTCACCCATCTACCTGATCTAAAAGAAAATGTGATTCATCAAACCAGGCAACCTTCTTAAATTGCTCCATAGTCAGGTTCTCACATCCCCAATAAAGGATTTTCTGGGGTGGACAGAGGTCATCATGGCCACTCTAAATGGTATGTGGTTACACAGCCCCATATGCAGCAAACTGCAATGGACTGTGTGTTCTGGCACCTCTCTATCATGGTCAGCATTACGTTTTTCTGCAATTTAAGATACAGTAGGTCTTCTGAGTGAGTCTTGGGTGCCATGACCTTGACACTGGTTCACCGGTTGTCCTTCCTTGCACCACTTTTGGTGGGTACTAATCGTTGCATACCAGGAACACCCCATTAGACCTTGCTGTTTTGAAGATGATCTAGGCTTTGTCAAAGTTACTCAGATATTTTTGCTTGCCCATTTTCCTGCTTCCAACACATGAAGTTAAGAATTGACTGTCCACTTGTCCACTGCACCGCTTGACAGGTGGCATCGTAACAATATAATTAATATTATTTACTTCATCTGTCAGTGGTTTTATTGTTATGCTGACCAGTGTATATCAGAGATTTCCATTGCAGGCTCGCAGAGATCCAATATAACTCTTCACATTTGTAGATGCTCTTGTGTGAGGAACATCTCATTCTCTTCCTCTTTAAACATGTCTTCTTGTACTCTAAAAAAAATTTCTATTTGGAGATCAATTTTGCTTCTGGTGAATATAATTCAGTGCGCCAACTATGAAGGTCAATTAATTCACATGTACATTTCACCAACTTTTTAATAAAAAGAGTGGAGTTCCTTCCCAACGACTTTGTGCACTGGATGTAGCTGCTTGATTAACTGTGAGGACTGGAAGCCTTTCATATAATTTATTATTATTATTTATTACACGTTTATTTCTTTTTTAATTACATTTTTTACTATTTGTGTTTTGTTTTCATCTACACACCTAATACCACTAACATGAATTCAAATATGACCATACTGCTAGTCTTAATAACTCTTCTCTCACGCCAATTTTGTTCACACCACTACCGCCATAAGCACACCTCAAACTGGAACACAAATTATCATACACCATGGCCTGCTCTGTTGCAGTAACTTATCTGCTAAATCCTAAAAATTATAGATCATGTTCGCTGTTTACAGCTAACACAATTAACTTTGCAGCTAACACAATAAATTTCCTCCCCAACTCGCATTAATATTACAAACCAGAACCATACCTTGCTAGATTGGATTCTCTCCAGTTGTCCTGACAGAATCCAGGAGGCGAGCGTTCTCACTCACAGTTTCAGTGACCACTGCCTAGTGTACTGCATACGCAAAATAAATGCCACTTAATCCTCTCCCAAGATAATAATCACCAGGTAATTCAAGAAATGTCATCTTGAATCCTTTTTAAACAATCTCAAGAGCATACCGTGGCACAGATTAAGTCTAATACCAGATCTATGCTTTGCAATTCCATTTTTTCAGTCTGAGCTTTTGCGTTTTTGGAATTTGCATGCCCCTCTGCGTAAAGTGTGAATAAAAGAGACACACCTGCCCTGGGCTACAGCTGACCTCCTTCAAATGTACCAATTTACAGATTCACTGTGGTCAAGGTTCAAGCCTAATGGTTCCATGAACGATCACTCTGCCAAGACAATGGCGAAATGCATGCACAGAGAAATCTCAATGTATCCATCCTGGTAAAATATGTTATAAATAAATATATACTAAACTAATTAGGCATTGCAGTTAGGAAACAGGCAGAGATGTATGGAAGTTAACTGGGATCTAAATTAGACAGCATCCACCTATATCTCAGACTCTCAGAGCACCAATGAAATATGTAGCAATTTCTATCCAAATTGCAACAAATACAACATAGTTATGTTATAAGTTCCTCCCCATATGGTTATATAGAGACACCTAGCACAATACAAAGTATCACAGTTCTTGGTGAAGCTGAGCAGTCGCAGGATTTCATATAATGTTGATACAAGAAAAGTGAATGAATCTGCTATTCTGTGGAAGTGTGTGGTAGGTGATCTACTGGGTAAAATTACTGCTTTTTGCCATTTTTCCTATGAATGAGTACAGGGATTAGCTGTCATTTGTAGATCTGGACTAATCCGTGTTGTCTCGCCGATGTCACACTGGTCACACACTGTTCTAAAAATCAGCCACATAATTGTGTTTGTGGCATAAATAAAAATATAGAGAGGTGCTTTGTCCTCTGTGGCCTCACCACATCCCTGTGGGTTTTATTTTGAGCTAGATTTGCACACATTTGTCCCAGACTAATATTTGAAATAGTTCACAGATCAGTTAAAAAATAACCTGCAATTATTACTGTGATGGACTGGAAATGTGTTCATCGGGCTTCAGTTTATTGACTCTGGAAAGGTTGTCACTAACTCCGAACCTGCAGATATCTTGGTAAATAGCATTTCTTTGTTTTTAGTTTGTTGTTTTGTTTGTTTGTTTGTTTATTTGTTTTGATCTTTCTTTTTGGTCCTTACATGTCCTTGACTGAACCTCTCTACCCTCCAGTTACAAAGTTCTTTTTAAATTTATTTTTCTTACTTGCTTTCTGCTATTCTTAACCCGAGCCCCGTAATGATGAGATAAGATGTGACATGTTTGCTGAACGTTAGTCCTCCTTTATATATCCCAGGACATACTTGAAAACGAGAGAAATCTCAATATATCTTTCCTGGTAAAATATTTTATAAATAAATAAATATCCCCAAATGCTGAGTGTAGGCTCTCATTTATGTTCAATAATGCAGTTTTTAGTCACTTTTCTGGTACAAGTGTAAGCTTACCGTACTCAAGCTTACACAATAATGTAACACAGACTGGATACAGGATAGAAATTAGACCATCATTATCTTCTGTGACAGCCTGCATATAGAAATAGCTTACCAGCTACAAGAGTAGGACTCTAGAACTGCCATGATTTGGTGAAAGAAGAACATACGTTACGTCATAAGGCTTCAAAGTAAACTCAAAGTGAATGTTACCTTTCTGTCCAAACTAGCTAAGTTTCAAGGCAGCTATTTGGGCCTTAAATGTCTTATTCACTTGTAATTCAAGTTAAATTCCTGACAATTCATACTTTACTGAATAGCTCTCTTGATTTTGCAGCAATAATTGATAATACTTATTCTAGATTTTTCAGCTGTACAGTTTTATGGCTGTATATAAAAACATCTCTCCACTAACGTTACTGTTAAAAAAAACACTCTTATCACACATGTGACAGATGCTTACGCTCCACATTAATCTAGGAATCTTCTGAAAATATTTGTCCTTTTCTCCAAGACACTTGGAGAGCTTGTTACTATAACAATCATTAAATAGATTGAGCAAGAAAAAAGTTATATAGAAAATGATCAGGATCTTTAGCTGAGAATTGGTTTGTGTTGGATAGAGTATAACCATCATGGCACCTAGCAAGCAGTCCTTAGTCAATAAATTACATAGTAAAGATCTTTCCTAACAAAGCCAAGTGAGATGCCCTATGGAAAAATATACATATAGAGATATTACGAAGCGATGCTAAGTGAATAATGGAGGAAAGTTCTAGAAGTAGAACAATAAGAATAAATAAGATATCCACAGGTAAAATGACATAAGCTCTTGCTTACCGCAAAGCTTGTGCCAGAACTTGGAGATCTAACTGAGAAAATATCAGGATTGATGATCACAGCTGGAGAGGCAGCGCACAGGGGGCAGCATGTAGGGGGAGTAACAATAATCGAAATAGATAGGCTAACTCTCCAATTCCTAACACTATAGTTTTTCTTTGAAGAGGTTAAAAACGGACAAGTTTGATCAGATTGGACTACATGAACATTAAAGGGTAACTCCAACCACCATGACCACTTCTGCTTTAAGAAGTGGAAATGTGCGGCATTGGGCATGATGGTCGAAGTCTTTATGTGCAGTGTTTCTGATTGACACATTGCTCATCCAGAGTCATGAGATGGGATTTAGGCAGCCCAAAACTGCCTCCCCCCTCCTATCTGTATTAGAACCTCTCCCCCCCCTTACCAATTCCAAGTCTCCCTACCGTCTTCATAATTCATCCATAATTTGTTTTTGGATACATTATTTGTAAAATATATTAAATGTGTCAATCAACATATACAAATTACTCATATGTCAAAGTATAACAAGTAGACTCATGCACGGCTTGAAGTTTCGGTTCTGTTGAATAACATTGTTTTACCGCTCCTCCTTTTTTCAGTCTATTTCTCACTTCTCATATTATATATCCTGAGTAAAGGAAGCCAAAGACTGGTAATTTGCCCTTAGCCAGCCCTTCTCCCACATTTTGATTTTTTTCTTCGATCTGTCATTGACTTTTTTCCATCTCATCGTTACCTTTCCAGAACAGATACCACCATTTTCCCATATCGTATCTGTCTATCTCTTGGTAATCTTTGTCTGCTTGCTTGTCTCTTGTTCTTGTCTCATCTCTAACATTTGTCTCTCTAAGTCTTATCTTTCCATCCTTTTCCTATCTTTTTACCTCATTATTTTTTCACCCATTTTTTTCATGTTTATTCTCTCATTTTCTAGTGTCTCTCTTTGTGCCTGTTTCCTTCTTCTTTCTGTGTTTTCCGGACCTCTTGATCTGATCTGATTAGATGATTTATAAATAAAGATTTTTGACCTAAAATAATAGATTATGACATTATCATTCAGAGTGTAAATTGACGGGAGACTCTTAGAAGAATGATCTAAACAAATCTTTATTTTCAATGAAATTCTCAGAGTGGATATATATATATAATACACTATAATCTAATTCTGCAATCTGATTCATAGATTTTTTTGCAATCTGTGTCAATAATGGAATGAATATAAAATGCATAGTTAATCGTTCTGTCAATATTAGGAGCGAATCAATTGTTAGATTGATTCTGTAATAATTAACATGCTCACCGTTTATATAACAACTCTCCAAACAACGGCTGTCTATATGAGAGGGATGGGGCACAAATAATACATATCTGATTAATATAGTGGCTGGAATATATTGTATCTGATAAACTAATAGACTTCAACACAATATTGAATATTTTTAGGAGAATATTTATTTTATGATTAAAAAATAATTACAATGTGTTCAGAAAGTATTCAAATAAATAGACCTGTAGTTGTAATTCCAGTTATAGATTTGCTAATCACAGTACAGAATCTAGAATACTGCTGTAATGAGCTAGATGTCCACTGATCAGCCACAACAACTAGCCCTGCTGACACCTTCCTGTCATGGCCAGCATTATGTTTCTCAGCAATTTGTGCTTACTTAGCGCTTCTGACAAGATGGGCCTTCGCTACCCTCAGGTATGAATGAGTCTCATATTTTATGCTTGAGACAGGTGATCTTAACTTATATTTTGTATCTTTGTACAATTCCTGTAATGACGTAGGAACTAAACGATGATGAAAGATGTTGTTATTAAGGTGGAAATGTCCTGTCAGTGGGATGTGATCAGCCAGGTGATAAAATGAACGTTCAGAGAATTTACACAAAGTTTGCCAGGTGAAGAAATACTCATTTAAACTTGTTTAGCAATGAATTAAAGATATTTTAAGATCAAAATAAGTTGGAGGGATGTGAGAAAAATCAATCCTGAGCGTCTCAAGTTTTCAGGCTTAATAACTATTTCAATGCTTCAAAGATGAACTCCACCATTAGGAGAAACAATGAACTCGGAATCTGGCAAAAATGAAGTAGAGGCTTATAGCACATTTCAGCAGTTGTATAAACAGCACAAGTAAATGGAACCGCTTCCAACTGCACTTCATTGCTGATTGAATGGGGTGCCTGCAAATACTGCAATTTAGGATAGCGAATGACATCATGTAGCCACTATCTTGTAGTTTGTGAGATTTACATACATCGAACTGGCCACAAAACAAACAGGACAGAAAACTGGATGTATGGTAAAAATATATTCTTATCTTATTCATTCAGACAGATAAAAATGTACACACCTTATCTTACTGTAAAGTAAGTCGTGTCCGAATGCGTGTTATACAAAAAAGACCATGTAACCAACAAATTATGATGACTCTGACTGCAAGGATCTCTCTCCTCTGCCGTAGATAAAATCTGGGTGACTTTTTGTCTTTTTTGTACAGGGATCCTTGTGTTGGATAATGATCTGAATTACCTTCTTTTTTAAAAGTAGTATTTTTTAAGGTGCGAAGGGGGATATGCACTTGCAATTTTAGATATTTAAGTGATTAACTTTTAATATAATTATTTGGTTCAGTTTTTATTTAAATTGAAATATATCTTTATAAATTTATGTTAATTAAGCCAGGTGCTGCTCCTAAAGCTCTATGGGACGTGCAAGCTGTGTAATGCCGGCGGGAAACCGCTAGGTACATTTCATGATCTCTCGCAGTCAGTTTCTGGATGTGATAATTATATTGTTTTAAATCATTAGGCAGGTGAGAATATTGACAGCAATGAAGGAAGTAAAGTTTGTCTCGATTTGTTGCTTCTTTTCTGAATCTTTGTTTTCGATGATTGTAGTGTTTTCTTGTATAATCTGAAGCCTGAAGTTTAGTGCCCTACATTCATTTGAATCCTGCTAATGTCCT
The DNA here is from genome assembly GCA_933207985.1 of Pelobates cultripes. Lineage (NCBI taxonomy): Eukaryota > Metazoa > Chordata > Amphibia > Anura > Pelobatidae > Pelobates > Pelobates cultripes. Next base: position 8,553,955 of record OW240915.1, read on the forward strand.
CTCAACAAGCAGCATGTATGAGACTGTTCCGAACAGCCCACCTGCTGCTATAGATTATTCAGGAACAAATATTCAGAATGTTAGCATAACATTAATAAGCAAAACACTATGGCCTTGATTTCATTCTTTTTAATAATAAGAAGAAATGAATCTATTCTGTTTAAAAAAATCTTTTCAAATGATTTATGTAGAGAAGTCACCATTTACATCTACGGGAATTTTTGTAGGTACATCATTTGAATTTTTTTTTTTTTCTAGCAGACTGGAATAATTTCTGGTTCTGAAAAACAATTACTTTGAGGCATTTTTTAGACTGTGTTACTTTACACCAAATTCAATGTATTGCTTAACACTATCACCACCAGAATCCTGAATACACGATTCTGTACTTCAAAAACAAAACTTAGCCCATAAAATGCCACTTACCTTCCTTTTCTCACCAGTTGGATTTTAGACATTTGCAAATGGATTTTTCGAGCAAGACTCCATTTTATCCTAGAAGCTACCTTCATGGCAAATAGAAAATGTAGGCCCTCTCCCCTTCTCCCCTCCTCCTATATAGCAAGCAGGTTATAACTAAAAAAAATTATAAATGATTAATTCCACATTATTATTACACATTATTATTATTATTATTATTATTATTATTATTATTCATTCATTCAACATAAAACATTATTTTTACATTATCATAACAAAGCACTTTGAATGGCCACACTTATTCTTAAATCAGTTAAAAGTTAAAGTCAGTTTAAAGATTTGTAATATTTACTCTCACAGCTAACAGACTGACATCTACTCAGTTACTGCGAGTCTGTGTTCCTAGTGTCAGAGCTAGGGACACATAACCCCAGACAAATACGTTGTGCATGTCTGTGAATTATAAAAGCAAATGTAGACACTTTGTCGCTGTTTGCAGCTTTAAATAGTAAAAACAGTAACACACAAAAAAAACAAAACACAAACGATTGCTAGGGTCTATGAAACCCTAGTATATAATTCAAGCGAGATCTTGAATTATAAACAAAAAATCCACGATCACGCACACCCGCTCATCTATACAACTCACTTCTCCTGAGTTGAACTGACCAGTGATGCGTTCTAAACGCCCTAAACCTAATTCTGCTGTCTGCACGTACTACAAAGACTAACTGCAGTGACCAACCTCTGTTAACCTGAACTATGATTGTTAATATTTGTTAAATAATGTACCTCTCTCACTTTATATTGTTGGCATAATGATTGTCCTGCAAAACAAATACTTTGTGGAACTGCTGTGAAACCTGTTCTCTGTTCATTATATTTGTCTACATGTTACCTTTCTTACTTTACTGACTTTATTGTCAATTATAAATATAAAAATCAATAAATAAAGAATATAAAAAATAAAATAAAAAAGCAGGGTGCATTGCAAACCACATAATACATTGTAGAGTCTCAACAAGTGGTCCTAGTGCTTCCTCCCTCTATTTGGAGTTGAAATGTTGCATGGTTCATTTTCAATAAATCTACCAGAAACTACCCTTTCCTCTTATTGCTACAGGTTCGGTGGACTTTGTCTGTCAAGGTCTGGAGACAATCTGAATGGTGAGTTGGACTGTGTGCCACTTTCTTCTAACCGCATTATTTTCATAATTTGTATTCCAATAATTTAACATTAATTAAACAAATGCTGCCTACATTTAAAAGGTAAAAGTATCTGAAAAAAGGCAGGAGTGACACTGTTTCTATCCACTCGGTATTCTTCCAGTGTGCAGGTTGTGATGGAAAGTCGAAGGTATCTGATGTTACATCCACCCTCCCACTTACAAACTCAACTTAATAAAGAGATTCCATGGAGAGTAGAATCTGGCAAGTGTATCTCTTTTGCTGCACTATACCCCTAACAGTAATGTTGTGTAAGTTGTTGTATGACTTTGGGCCACCCACAACATTTAATAGCACACATAATGTCGATCAATCTGATTGGGCATATGGTGGGTCCTGAGAGCTGTACGTTGGCTGCATTAGAGTGTGCCTGGGCATATTCTGTGCGAATGCCTATGGAGTTAATCCTCTAAAGGCTTCCAAGCCAACCAATCACTATGCTCTCACTGAAGAATCAAGGTGGGGAAGACCTATATAAATGTGTTTCCTGCCTTGAATGCCCAGTCTAGAGAGGCCTTCAGTTAGTTGGTCTGGAGGATGAAGATTATTTTTTTGTTATCTGGGTATATTCTGGGAATTTACCTCTTGAGGGACCAGGAGTCAGGTATCTCCTGGTCCTATTATTATCTTTAGGGGCTAGCAGACAGGCCATCTATTTGCCCTCGTATTTACATTATCTTACACCCAACAGCCTGTGGGATGAGCCAAGGGACAGGGGTCACTCATTTAGTCCCTATCTGGTATCATCAGGGGGAACCTACTTTAAAAAAAAAATATTCAATTATATTTTTTTAAAGAAAGTTGATCGGCTATCAGATCTTTCTAAACAAATACGTGGGTTTTGTGGACCTCAGCATGTATTAATTTATCAATGAAGACCTAGTCTTTTTTATCTGCAAGAAAACATTTAAACTCTGTTGGCTATAAGCACAGACATGACCAACAAATATGAGGCTTTAAGAATATTTGTCCACACTCACACCATTGTTGATCATTGCTTTCAGTAATTAGGACCATAAACTATGTACCAGTGAAGTGGCTTTTTACAATAAGCCTTGAATTCAAGAACTCTGTATGTAATGTTAAAGTTTCATTACTGCTCATCGGGGGAAGACAATTCCACTTATTTCTCGTATCCTACTCTCTAGACCCCTTCTAAAAATCCATGTGCTAGTTGGGCCCAAATGGGGGTTGATGGGCGTATTTCATTTTGAGAGGTTCCAACTTGGGACTATTTTGACTCTATTTGGATAAGTCTTTTTCAATTTAGATAATATTGCATTTTTAATATAATTTTTACCTTTAGATTGTGATAGTGTAAATATTTTGCTCCACAATCGTGGGTTTCATAATTAAATCATAGGTTTATTTAATTTATATTCTAACACGTCACATCAGAATTTGCTCATCTACATCAGAAGAGAAAATTTGACACATGAAAGGACACAATTCTTTTTTCCTATTCTATGTATATTTCTTAGCATACGGCATGTACATTATTGTAAATTCTTGTTTGTATAAAATAAATTAGTGGCTTATTCGCTAAACACTGAATTGTTAAGAATAAATTGCACAAAACAGGAAAAGTAAGCCCTTATATTTCTAGTTTATTATCTAAAGGAGTTAATTTCTTTATTGTAAAAAAACATTTTCTCCATGACATAGCTCAATCAGTAATCTTAATATAACAGATGTTTAGGGAGCTGTCCAGACTTCAAAGGACCCAAACCTTTATACTTTATGTTAATAATTTATTTAGCCAATTACATTTTATACAAGAACCGTGTAAAATCTTTATTGCATATCCAAGTTTCTCTCCAATTTTACAACTGTGTTGATGAGACACATACAATTTACCTGGCACACGATGTACCTCTCGGATTAAACAATATATTACAATAGTAATTCTGTCTTTCTCATGGAGTTAGTGAATGTATCAAAATACAGACATTTTTAAATCAAGTCAAACTGATAAATTATAGGGATTTGTTTTTTTTCCTGTAAAGGGTAAAATTATATTCTGGCTATATCAGCAGTTTATTTAATTTAAGAAATAAAACAATAAATCAATAAAAATTATGTGGACTGATAATCCAACAATAATACCTACTCTAAAAATTTTGAATAAGGTAATTAAAAAATGGTTGATAAACACTTAATCAGGCTTTTTATGGATAACACAGATTTAAACCCTGATAAATAATTTGTTTATTATTTCTCTCTATCTGAGAATGACAATATTAGAATGTGAGATATTATTGTGGCGAAAGTAACCTCGCCACAGGCTCTTGGAGGGACCTGCTGGCCAGCCTCTTGCCAAAAGACTATGGGCCCTTTAAAAACGTATGTGATTTATGTACTTTTGTACTCCAGAAAGAGAGACCGACCATTACCCCTAATTCCCTGGGCATAGGACCCTGTGCACAGTCGGTCAAAACTATGACTTCCATGGAAATCCTGAACCAATCTGGGTGATTTTTAGATATGTTGGTCCCCCAGATCGGGGCTATCATGGGGTGTGACGTTTGTGGGTTTTCCATGTGTTTTGGGGGTACTTTCTGAATATTGTAAAATTTATGTTTTCTGTGCCTGGAGATAATTGAGTTTAGTACAGTTCCAGACTCAATTATCTCTCAGGAACAGGAGAGGGATTATCCTAGTTCAGGGGTAGGCAACCTACGGCACTAGTGCCATGCACGGCACTCGAGGTGTCTTTGCATGGCACTCAAGGCTGCTAGAGCCAAACAGGCTCTGGCCTATCAGGAGTCCCAGTAAAACTTCAGATATCTGCTAATCCGAAAAGGTGGTGAAGGACAATCCTCAATTTATGCATTGCAGCACATAGAGGAACTGATCTCAGATCACTTCCTCCCAGCACTTGTGAATAGGAATCTACACTGTAGTAGAGCAGCTCGCAGTTGCTGTTGCAGCTCCTGTCCTTGACATGTACCTGGCCAGCCTGGTCTCCACTGGAACCCACCCACACTGCTAGATATACACAGAAATGCAGAATAACCCTCCCCTCATACAAATAATACGGACAGCCCACACACAAACATGCACACAATCCGTACAAATGAAACACCACTAACAATCCACATACATGCCCACAACTCCACATGTAAAACCCCAGCCCCCACACACTACCAAACACACACTGTGACATATCCACCTACACACACACACACACAATTCCACAAGCAGCCACCATACACAGCCCACATTCATATGTATCAAACACAATACCATAAACTACTAATGAACATATACAATATAATGGCTCATATACACAGGGCCGTCTTTAATGTGGGGCAAACTGGCAAGCTGCACCGTGAGCCCTGCTGGCCTCAACTATTTCTAACCCTCTGGCCGGTAATCCGCACACCAAGGAGGCCCACCGGGTGGCCCACGCACAAAGGACCACCCGTTGGGCTTCTGTCAGCAGGGGCCCGGTCGCACGCTGAGGCGCTTTAACAGCGCGAGTGGTCCCCTTGCTTTTCGGCAGCAGGCGGGGAGGAAGTGACGGCCACGCATCACTTCCTTCCACAAAGAGAGGAGTGCGCGGGAAAGAAGAATAGGCAGATTGGAGGGGGGCTGGCCGAGAGCGCTAGACCCCAACTCCCAACACCTTCAGCCACCAGCAGGAAAGTGGAAACTGGAGGGTGGGTTTTAAAGTGTATGTCTGTTTCAGTATGTCTGTCAGTGTGTGTGTATGTCAGTATGTCTTTGTGTGTCAGTATATCTGTGTGTGTGTATGTCAGCATGTCTGTGTGTGTGTCAGTATATCTGTGTGTGTGTGCACATTTCAGTGTGTATATATCTCTGTGTGTGTGTGTGTGTGTGTGTGTATATGTGCATACATCTCAGCATTCACACACTAACACTACACACAAATACACCCCTGCATTCAAATTTGGTGTTACACACCAAAATTATATGTAATATAATGCATGCAAAAACCAACACTACACTAATACATGCTTGCAATCACGCCAACACCACATACAAACATATTCCATACAAAAACCTGTTTGCATTCAAACACACAAAAACTGCTTAGTGCTAAATACAGACCTGCAAACATGGGTAAATGATAGAGCCCCAGCTGTCAATGCATTTCTGGAGTTGCACCACAGATGGGGATTGACCTTTTAATCACCCGTGCAACAGGGAGACCCCCCAAAATTCTTGCACCTCTCTACTTTAGGTCCGCCACTGCGTTGAAGTGGATGACGTGATTAAATGCCTGGGGAGGGGGGACAGGGTCCAGGAGGCCCCAAGCAAATGCTTTGCCCAGGGTCCGGTCACTATTAAAGACAGCCCTGCATATACACACAAATACAACGATACAAAGCAATTACAGTAAAAATAACACAAGCAGATTACGGCAGCATACACCCCTCGATTAAAAAAAAAATAGGACCGGCATGCTACGGGACATCACAGTCCTATATCGGCTCAGTGCTGCTAAAAGGTTGCCTACCCCTGTCCTAGTTTGTGTGGGAGTGTCCTGGACCTGAGAGCCAATGTCATTATATTGTGTACTTTGTCATAGTACCCTCTCAGGTCCAGTGGAGACTTGCATATAGAGCCAGTTGTGGCTGCCATTAAACAGTTCCTCTTCACCCTCAACATAGAGCCTCATCACATGTGTGGAGGGGACAGCTATATTCACTCTGGGGATTGTTATAATCACTATACTCCCTTGGATTACAACACTTGCTCTTGTTAGAGCAGCCTGCTTTACTCTCTGGGCTAGGAGAGGTCTACCCACTGGAAGCTGGATCCTGGTCTTGGGTCCAGGGTGGGTGGAGGACAGCGAAACCCCAACCAAGCTGTACTCCCCAAAGAAACAATTCTCATTAGAATTGCAGCTAAAAAATTTTTTTACTTACAGTTACAATTTTTTTTCCATTCATTACTGTCGGGTTCACAGTTTAATGAATGGGGCCCAAGATGCAGAGGAGTGCTGAAGGCAATGGACCAAGTCGCAGTACAAAAGGATCAGACGAAGAGAGTAGTTGGGGAAGCCAAAGGTCAGGACAGGCGGCACAGGTTCAGAAGTGATGATACAGGCAAGGGTCAAAAACAGGATACAACAGGACAGTTTCCTATAGATCTTTACACAATCAGGAGCACAGTACAACTGAGGTAAGGGTGTGTGCATCCTTAAATAGGGAAAGTGGATGGTCTTGTCTATTGAGGTTCCTCCCTGATCTACACCTCCTGAACCTATAAAAAGGCTCTGTTTCTGTGCATGCAAACCCTTTGATTCCCCTGTAGCTCTACCTCCTGTGTGATCGCACGTGGAAGCAGCGGCGTTCTCATGAACAGAGCTCCTTCTCGCTGTGTTCGGTAACAGGCGTCTGAATGAATGTTTTGTCTTCTGTATTGCTATGTTCGGTAAGTGGTGTTCTCATGAACCGACTTCTGTTCTTGCTGTCAGTAACTGGAGTCTGTACAAACGGAGTTCTGACTGCTGTGTTGTGAGTGGCGTTCGCACAAATAGAGTTGGCGTTCATATGAACGTGAGCTGTCAGCGTAAGTGGTTGAGCTGACCGTGATGTCTGGAGGGTCGCGAGGTAGGTGAGTGTGGGAGCGAGGTCCTGATAATTACAATCCAATTTTATATTCCCAATGAAGGCTTGGTGTGTTCAAAGGAACGTAGTACTACATCCCCTCTCTCATAGATTTAAAAATTACTGATGTTATCGGAGTGCTTAGAACTGCCTTACTCTTGCACATTATGGGAAATTGATCTGGGACTAGCCTTAGAGCCTCGGGAGTGGAGTAAATGCTTTAAACTAATAAAGAATTGCTCGAAAGCAGTTAAATTTTAAGAGCAATTATTTAAATTATTGACCAGATGTTACAGGATTCTGGTTGCAATAAATAGATTTTCCCTCAAGTTAATGATAAATGTTGTAGGTGCGAATCCCATAAGGGATACCTTGTTCATATTTTTAAGAATTGTCCAATTCTTCTTACTTTCTGGGGAAAAAAATTGTTTAATTGCGAAACATTTTTCCTTAGACTTTCATTTGACTCAGGACTAATACTCATTGATTTTCCAATAAATACATTTAAGTATTCTATAATTATAAGGCTAATTGACGTGGCTAAAACAGTGTAGCAGGTTTATGGAAAAAACTAAACTGCCCTTCAATAGAGGATTGGATTAACAAAGTTAATAGACTTGGGAATATCGAACCACTAATGCTATGTGCCAGTCATAAGGAAGAACTAAATGGGAATGTTTGGGAGTCATGGGAAACACTGGTGAAATCTCTTAATTGAGTCAATAGAGAGTATATATATGAAATCTTGAATCTATTGGGTTACACTGATACTCCGTTAGACTGGATTTGGGGAAAGGGGAAAGGGAGGGAGAATGGGAGTTCAGGTGTTAAAGAGATTTAAATTTCATTTAGATTTAACATTTTAAATACGTTTTGTTCGCTCTCCAATTTTTTTTTTTTCGGGTTAGGGATTTGTGCCTGTCACTAATATTGTGTGTATTGTTTCAAATTATATATGTGCTATCTTATGTGTTTATTCTTTTTCTTTTTCGAAAAAGGGAAATAAAGTTTAAATTAAAAAAAGTTTATTTAATAAAAAGGAAGCTGTTGAAAAATGTTGTATTATTTTACAAAACACATAAAAAAGGATCCTACCCCGACTGCTCAGTCGCTCCTGGAACCAGTGCAGCACTGAGACATATAAGCCGAGGCTCATCTTCCTGTCCCGTCCACGCCTCACCCTTCTGTCAGTCCCTACATTGGCTTCCTACCCACTCCTTTAAGAACTGCTATCATCTACAGCCCCCCTGGTCATCCTGGGCTATTTACTGAGCACTTTTCTTCCTGGCTTCCCCACTTCCTCTCAAGTAGCACTCCTTCCCTTATACTTGGGGATTTAAATATACCAATCAACAACCCCAACCGCACTGATGCCTCTCGTCTGCTCTCTGTAACCTCCTCCTTTGGCCTTATGCAATGGTCCAATCTAGCAACCCATACAGCGGGAAACACTCTTGATCTCGCCTTCACCAATCTCTGTACTGCCTCTAATCTCTCCAAGATTCCTTTTCCTCTATCTGACCACCATCTGCTGACTTTTGACATCGTCATACCTAAGACCCAATTGACACCACTGTCTGAACATCAATCTCACAGAAACCTCCAATCTCTTGACCTAGAGCATTTCTCCACTAATCTCCAAACTCTCCTTTTACCTATCTCAAACCTCACCTGTCCTAGCTCTGCAACCTCCTTCTACAATTCCACCCTCTCCTCTCAACTAGATATCATGGCACCTCCTACATTTAAACGCAGCAAGCGCCCCCAACAACAACCTTGGCAGACCAAGCTGACTCGATATCTTAAAAAATGCTCCAAACTGGAATAAGGCAACAGAAAGCCTTAAGACACACACATAAACTGATTAAGCTGAGGAAGATTCGACAGCTGTGCACATATTTAAAGTTATGGGAATAACCAGGTGACACCCAAGGTATACCGCGTTAATATTCACACAACCGACTGGCACCCCAAAGCTCTCTTTTTATTTATCTATACTTAACTCTGGGTCACGCTACGTGTAAACTTACTCTACCATCAATACTAACAACACAGTACCTTGTGGAGTTGAGTTAGGAAGGAATATATCATATAGGCAGGCACTATGCCAGTGGCACCAGAACACAAAAGGTTGAATGACTACCCCCCCCATGGCACTGTACCCCCACCCCCCCTCCATTCATCCCCCCACTGTTTGTTATATATGACAAAAAAGTCTTCACAGCATGTGATGACAGCAACAACTCATGCAGAACTGTTTAAAGACACCATGTGACAAAAAGCGATGTACTGTTGTATCTTCATTGTACCTGTCTGTGTAATGCATGCGCATTCAGCCAAAGAGGAGGAGAGGAGGCGGAGAGGAGGAGGAGAGCTCCCCGCCCGGCACTGGAGAAAGAGGTAAGTTTAACCCCTTCCTCACCCTAGAGCCCGGTGGGAGGGGGACCCTGAGGGTGGGGGCACCCTCAGGGCACTATAGTGCCAGGAAAACGAGTGTGTTTTCATGGCACTGTAGTGGTCCTTTAAGATCATATTAAGATCTGAGTGTTTGCCTACTAAACAATAATTTGTAAAACTGTCACCCTGTATGATTATTAATATAGGTTATTGACTCAAGTATACCAATAATTAGATTATATTCTATCTAGAATTCATCTGGGGCACTCACTATACCATCTTCATTAGTGGAACAGCTTTAGTTGTTTTAACCAATTTATGTTTTGTATATTATATATGTTTTATTATTTTTGTCCATAGTACTATCTGTCCAGTTTTGTAGTCTGCTTTTGTCCCATTTTGGACTTTTACATTTTTACTTATTAAAAGTTGTCTTTTATGGGTATTATTTCACTCTCTTAGTATTCAATTTTTTAACACCAATTGCTGCATCCTCCTTTTTGTTTCTTGTTTGATTATAAAAATGCACACTCACATTTGTTAGAGCCCTCTAATAGCTCCTTGCATATGGTATATGGGTGAAGACTTCTTTCTTTCTATGGGTAGGTAAAATCCTCACCGTAGATATAAAAAATAAAAAAAACAAAAAATAAAAAATAAAATATAGTGCACACAGTGTGATTATAAGAGCATATAAAAATAGGACATGTACTCACTTTTTAGAGAGCAAAAAAAAAGGTTTTGCTCAATTCAAAAGCCTCGGGTGGTATATTCCCCACCAAAGAAAATTACATATTATAGTCAGGGAAATCAGGAAGGTCCAAGAGTATAATATAGATTAAACTCACATTACTCACATAAACATAGGAACAAGTATGAAAAGCATAACGTGTTTCACCTAATGGGTAGGCTTTTTCAGATGCATTACAGGGATAGAATTTCAGTAATAAAACCTGATTCAGAAAATGAATTAAACAAACCAAAATTATATAAAAATTGGCCAATCAGTGTACTGCTAAATACATACATAATATAAATATTATTGACATACACTGCTCAAAAAAATAAAGGGAACACTTAAACAACACAGTGTAACTCCAAGTCAATCACACTTCTGTGAAATCAAACTGTCCACTTAGGAAGCAACACTGAGTCACAATCAATTTCACATGCTGTTGTGCAAATGGGATAGACAACAGTTGGAAATTATAGGCAATTAGCAAGAAACCCCCAATAAAGGAGTGGTTCTGCAGGTGGCGACCACAGACCACTTATCAGTTCCTATCCTTCCTGGCTGATGTTTTGGTCACTTTTGAATGCTGGCGGTGCTTTCACTCTAATGGTAGCATGAGACGGAGTCTACAACCCACACAAGTGGCTCAGGTAGTGCAGCTCATCCAGGATGGCACATCAATGCGAGCTGTGGCAAGAAGGTTTGCTGTGTCTGTCAGCATAGTGTCCAGAGCATGGAGGCGCTACCAGGAGACAGGCCAGTACATCAGGAGATGTGGAGGAGGCTGTAGGGGCAACAACCCAGCAGCAGGACTGCTACCTCTGCCTTTGTGCAAGGAGGAACAGGAGGAGCACTGCCAGAGGCCTGCAAAATGACCTCCAGCAGGCCACAAATGTGCATGTGACTGCTCAAATGGTCAGAAACAGACTCCATGAGGGTGGTATGAGGGCCCGACGTCCACAGGTGGGGGTTGTGCTTACAGCCTAACACCATGCAGGACATTTGGCATTTGCTTGAGAACACGAAGATTGGCAAATTCACCACTGGCGCCCTGTGCTCTTCACAGATCAAAAGCAGGTTCGCACTGAGCACATGTGACAGATGTGACAGAGTCTGGAGACTCCGTGGAGAATGTTCTGCTGCCTTCAACATCCTCCAGCATGACCAGTTTGGCAGTGGGTCAGTAATGGTGTGGGGTTGCATTTCTTTGGGGGGCCGCACAGCCCTCCATGTGCTCGCCAGAGTTAGCCTGACTGTCATTAGGTACCGAGATGAGATCCTCAGACCCATTGTGAGACCATATGCTGGTGCGGTTGGCCCTGGGTTTCTCCTAATGCAAGACAATGCTAGACCTCATGTGGCTGGAGTGTGTAAGCAGTTCCTGCATGACAAAGGCATTGATGCTATGGACTGGCCCGCCCGTTCGCCAGACCTGAATTAAATTGAGCACATCTGGGACATCATGTCTCACTCCATCCACCAACATCACGTTGCACCACAGACTGTCCAGGAGTTGGCAGATGCTTTAGTCCAGGTCTGGGAGGAGATCCCTCAGGAGACCATCCGCCACCTCATCAGGAGCATGCACAGGCGTTGTAGGGAGGTCATACAGGCACGTGGAGGCCACACACACTACTGAGCCTCATTTTGACTTGTTTTAATGACATTACATCAAAGTTGGATCAGCCTGTAGTGTGTTTTTCCACTTTAATTTTGAGTGTGACTCCAAATCCAGACCTCCATGGGTTGAAAAATTTGATTTCCATTTTTTTTTTATTTTTGTGTGATTTTGTTGTCATCACATTCAACTATGTAAAGAACAAAGTATTTCAGAAGAATATTTAATTCATTCAGATCTAGGATGTGTTATTTTTGTGTTCCCTTTTTACTGCCTTATGGTTCACAGATCAACTTAGAAAAAGTAACCAACAGAGGGAAAAAGAGGAGGGGCAGTAAAATATATATAAATTTATATTAAAGTAAATATATTAAATATATACATAGATTATTGTTTTACTACTCTACCTTTTATCCCTCTCTTGATCATTTCTCACTTGATCTGTGGATAAAATCAACGTTTTACGACTGTCCCCTAGCTATCATATTTTTTTCCATCAATTATCTCTTTTTTTGGCGCAACAGACAGAATCCAAAATCCCAAATCAAACACACATGCCTGGCCATTGTGTGGGTTGTTTATATTGTGATGCAGTTACATTTCAGCTTAGATTTTGGGAATTAACACTCGATTGTCCCAAATCTTGGCAAATTGCAGGAAATAACAAACCAAACCTCTAAATTTAGTTAATAGAGAGAACTGATTGTCTTTGTATGTGAGCTGATCCCCTCTCTCTGTGTGAGGTATGGGGGGGGAGAGGGGGGAGGGTGAGGGGTAGAAATGATTAACTTTATTTTTGTATGTTTAAACTAAGAAGATACAGGTTTTACATTTTAAAGGTTTGGTGACAACCGACAAGTGCATGGATTTAATATTTTAGGATAAGGTTTTCAAAGATTTTTTATTTTTGGATAAACTTTTTAAAAATTATTTAACATTCTGAAAAATATTTTAACATTTAAATATATTTTTATATATTGAAATATGTAAATCAATATTTTTTATATATATATTTTAATATTTATAACTAAGTAATTCCAAAAATATTAAATCATTTTAAAAAAAGTATCCAAAAATATTAAATTGAGGCCAAGGCTGGAAATGAGGCGATCACTAGCTGTCAATGGCTCCCATTGCATTCCAGGTGAACCTTTAACAGTAATGTTTGCCAATAATTCCCAGTCGCTAATGCTGAGCTTTTGCAGTGAGGAAACAACCGATACTCAAGGTTAGTAACAGACACTCTTACCCAATAATGGGTTAAAAAAATCTGCTCTCATTGTAAATGAATTCTTTGTGTCTGAAAATTTAAAGATTGCCATAACTTGCATGGGATTTAGACTATTGTATTGCTTTTGAAACAGAAACTGAATTGCTCTTAACTGAATGAGTATATTCAGCTCAATTCCCCAAATTTTGGGACATATTTGGTGATTTTCCTTAATGCAATTTTGTAATTTGTAAGCCAATTCTGAGCTTAGTAAATAACCTCTCTCTGCAAACCTCCTAAAACACTGTATAATTTATCTCTTTCATCCTGAGTTCTTACGAAGTATGCATTAACAGAATACAATCATTATGTGTTTTATTAACCAAGCTGGGCAACGTACAGAACAGCAGAGGGAAAAGGTAAGCCCAAAACCTTTTTATTCTCCTGTTTTTCTATTTAAGTCTAAAATTTGCATTTCTCTCGTCAAGGTTCCACAATGCCATTAGTGAATAAATGCCTGTTTCTACTTAACAAAGACATGTTATTTATTACATTGTTAAGTGCAGCATCTTTTTTTTACATTCTTTATTTTAGTAGGTGCTTTGCAGAGCAAGCAGGAGTAGAAAACATCAGAAACGTTAGTATGGAAATAAGGCAAAGGGAGATATAGACACATTTTTAAGCACAGCACTGTAAATAAACCATAAGGCCTATATAAACCACTGGGTCGAAATATTAAACTAAGGCAGGTATTCAATCAGGGTACAATATCATCAGTAGGTCTGAGGTTGATTCGGTTCCAAAATGCTTGGCAAATCTCATTATATTTTTGCTCAAATGCAATCCTCCAATTCTGGCCTACTAGGCCTATCTGAGCTTGCTGGAGCTCTGTCATGGTGGCCATTTTAGGTGTACCATGCATCCACCAATTCAGAAAGATTAGTGTCCTCAGCTGCAGAGAATCACAAGTTTTTCCAGTGGGGTCTGGAATAACCTCCACCGGCCCAAAGAGGGAGATAACAGGGCTGCAAGAAGTCTGTTTCGGGCTGCACATCAAAGCCAGGAGGTCGGCTGCCCATCCCAAACACCGGACACAGTCCCGCTGCCTCTCAGAGTCTGACTAGATGGATTCAGGTGAGTTGCCGCAGTGGCAAGTAGTTTAGTAGTCCGTGAGTTGTCTGGGCAGAACCCCAAATGGTACCAAACCATAGTTATTTTGCTCGATGAACTAGCCTGAGCTGTTGTAGATTACGTCCGATAATCTTTGCATCAAGCCACCCTTCCCCCCCATTTTTTACCATTTTTTACCCTACTCTAACAACATAATTTCAAAATTGTATAGTGAGTGACTGATCATTTTTATGCAAAATCTTCTGTTGCAACAAACTTATTTTATTTTAAGAAATTGTACAAATACAGTTCATAATTAACATTTATTTAAAAGAAATCATTGACTGTCTTCAATAAATTATAACAAAATGCTTGTAAAATGCTTAAAAAAACAGGAGCATGTACAGGGAACAGTCTGCGTCAGATACGGTAATAACTCAGAAACCTATAGGATCGAAGAAAAATTGGAAACCTCACAAACAGGTTTTTTTTAGAAGGTGGTCTACATACAAACAACCCACCTATCCATTTTAGAAAATGCGAGATCATGTGAAGGGAACAGGAAGGGAAAATCTATGATAAAGTGAGGAAAACCACCAGTCATTAAGAAATGATTCTGTCAGACAAGAAAACTTACAGAGGCACCCATATCCCTCCTTATAAAAGGCGTGACGTGTGCCTACACAGAACATTTCCACTTTTGATCAGGATGTGGAATTAAAAAAGTTCACAAGAACTTTGAGAATGAAACAGCATACATCACAACATCTTAAAAGTGAAAAAAAAAGTATTTTTAGAAATGTTTCAGAACTTAAAAACACAAATCAAACAGTTAAGACTTTCATACAAGCAATTAAGTTTGAATTGGAGATTAACTCATAGCAAAGCAAAAGGGTGAGTAAAAATGTAACAAAAGAAGAAGGGGGGCCTTACAGTATTTGTCAAATGATTCAAAGATAATAATATGGAAAACAGAAGAATGGAACAGTGCATAATAACAAGGGGGGAGGGGGGAAAACACCCAAACAAGTAAATTCTCTCCTAAAAACCCTAAGGAAATGGTAGAAAAACAAGATAATAGGGTGCGCCAAGAGGTAAGGAATAAAATAGAGATAAATGGGACAGTAAAAAATGGAGCAAAATAAAAAAAGTCCTATGGTAACAATAAAAGCGTATACCCAATAATAAAACAGTAGTCCAATGTCTTAATAGCAATAATACGTGTAGGCCTGGTAGGGTTTGCTTGTATCCTCAGGTGTATGTACCATCAAGATATTCGGGATCCAGGACCATATAAAAAAAAAGAAAGAAGAAAAGAAAGAAGGTTCCAGTAGTGTGATACGTTCAGAAATATATAGCTATATAAAAGGAAATCTTAATGGCCTACTCACACAAGGTAGAGCTTAAACAAGCTCTAGTATAGTGCGCCTGCAGCGGATTTGATTCCCTACTTCAGGGATATTGATAGAAGCAAGGTGTCAGTCAGCAGGTATTTAGCAGCAGGCTATATGTGAAAATAAAAAAGTGCAGCAATAGTGCTCTCTGTATAAAATGTAGAAAACCAGGGGTAAAATTAGATAAAATATACTCCCACTTTCCTGAACAGATAACCCGCTTAGTATAATCAGTGTCGGTGGTATAATCCCCACCTGGGATGCAAGGTGATGTCCTCTCTGGGAAGATAAAATCAGGATGCCAGGTAATAAAAGTTTTTTTTTTTTTTTTTTAAAGAAAAAAAGGTATATGGTACAAAATATCTGTAAAATTACCAAAAACCTTTATTTTAAGAAAAAGTAATAATAAAAGTAATCCACAACGCGTTTCACCTACAGTGGGCTTTATAAAGTGGTAAACTGCTTTTTACCACTTGATAAAGCCCATTGTGGGTGAAACAAGTTGTTTTTTACTTTTATTATTACTTTTTGTGGCATCGAGGCCCCAGAACGTGTAAAGCCTTAGGCGGCCGCCTAAATCGCCAACTTAGAGAGCCGCCTCTGATTAAGAAATAAGTCAAATAAAACAGCAGCGGAGACTCAAATTCAGAAAATGAAAACTAGGTTTTGTACACTTTCTGTACACTGGAACAAGCTAAACATCGATCATCCAATATTTTCCAAGGTCATGGACCTAAAACCTACAAGATTAGATGATTATTCCTTGAAGTTCCATACTGCCACTTCAAACATCACTGCGTCAATACAAAAATATTGGAATAATTTGGCAGCTGATTCTTAATTACCAGGGATTTTTCTTCATCCACCAATAATAAGTTACAAATGATCCAAGAATATAAAGGATTATCTGGTCCATACAGACCCAGTCAGATGTTTTGTCTCTATATAAGAAATGTGGATATTTTACAGGGAAACGTTCAAGTTGTGTGACTTGCTGCCATATGTCAAACTCTTCCTTTGTACATCCACATACAGGTAATAGATTTTGGATAACACACCATATCATTTGTGTTATAGATCCTGTAATAGATATGATTACCTGTTCCTGTGGATTTTCATACATTGATAAGACCAAATTGACACTAAGATACCATAATAGATTATATAAATCAGCTTTCAACAGCTTTCGGAGATGGAAAGACCCATAAACCAGTTGCTAAACAGTTTTGTGAATTTTAACATAGACTTCCAACCATGAAATTTGAGAAACATATTCACGCGGCTGGAAACCTGTGGGGGGGGGACATACTTACCCTTTTGCAGAAAAACGTTTGGATGCTGCCCACTTTAAGGGTGTGTCCACAAATAGATTTAAAAACTATGATGTCATGCCAGTCCTTAATGGGGCAGTACACAGGTTACCCTATTTAAGTTCTGTTTAGGCTCCAATTTATTGCCCTGTCATGATTTTTGTTTAGATACATTAAGTGCTTCAGTGACTCAATTTTACCCTGTTAACCTCTGGTCTCCTGACCTTGCTTGTATATTGACCTGTGTATTTCTGGTATGCCGACCCGGCTTGTATATTGACCTGTGTATTTCTGGTATCCTGACTGTGACATATTCCAGGGGCATTCTCCACTGGACCTGAGAGGGGACCTGCTACAAAGTACACAGTTTAATTACATTACCTTTCAGATCCAGGACATGTACCTTAATAAGACCCAAAATACACCTTTAACAATAAGGTACCCCCTCTAGTCATGTATCCCGGATGGCCTGGATCTGCGCGCCCAACATATCCCGAAAGCACTCAGATCCCACGAACGCAGCCGAAATGCCACCGGGGTATAGTTTAGACAGACTGCACACGAAGTGCCTGCCCAAAAGTGTTCTATGGCTTCAGGCTGAGCAGTCGGTCTTTTTCGGGAGTACAAAATACAACAAAAACACGAATATGGCAGTTCGTGCATATGCTGGTCTTGTACCCCTTGTTCGAGAGTGTTTTCCCACGGAATGCTGCTCTTCTCAGATGAATATAACCAAACATGCGCAGGGATGGAAGTCTCAGCAGTGTTCATGCTGTCCGGTGCCCAATTATAGTTCCATATACTCAACGACCAAACACCGCTGTACGCGTTTGCGGCTAAAGATGGACGCCGCCACGTGTTTGTCCATACAAATGGCGGCAACCCAGCCGACCACTTAGAATGTTGTGGTAATTGCGGTTTCTGAAGTTGATAATGAGGGTCAAAAAGGTCAATGAGCGGCACACGACTGTTCTGGGTGGTCTGTCTGTTCGGTACTTTGTTCGGCATACGAACCAAATGGCGCAATCTGTTTGGAGACGTTTATATACTGGACCATCCAATGTTGAAAAAAGCTGTTCAATAATCCAAGAACAGGGTGATCTGTCACAATACATTTTTTAGATACATGTTAATATTGTGCAGCAACAGGTTTATTATCCTTCATTATTTTTATCATTCTTTGGGACACAAGATAACTCATTATAACATCCTGGTAAGGGGGTTCTGTCATACAGTTTTTTCAGATATTTTATGTTTTGTACCCACTCTTATTTTTACAATTTTTCTTATAACTAGGACATACTTTTATCACATATTTTTCACTTAGATTTTATTTCATTTACACATTTGCACTGTTATATATTGATTTTTTACATGCAACACTAACACATCTTAAGTCCTGTTAGGAAATAACCTTTGCCAATTGTAACTTGGACGATTATTCCTTATTCAACATGTAGGTTAGTTGCAGAAGTTATTTTTTGTATTTAAAGGTTAAGTCTGTATCCAGGTTGTATACAGACACCGTTTATTAATCATATTAATGGATATAGCAGATTTAGAACCATGTTATTTTATTGGAATGTTTATGCAAGGAACATATGTTGAGCATTATTTGGTAAATTTCAATACACGTCCATGTATACTTTTTTTTAATTGAGATTTATTATGGCATATGAAACTAGTTTTTCTATTGATTACATTTTAAATAATACTATTTGGTTACATTGACTGTTTAACACACAAATTAATACAATGACTTCATTTGTATTCGGCTATTAACAATCATATTCCAGTACTTTACAATATCTATATAGAAAAAACACTTTTGATAACGCCTATCCAAGGAGAAACACGTTAAGTGTATTGTTTAATACTTTTTTTATCACTATTTCTTTTATTATATATTGTATTTTTTTAAATTATTTTTTAACATTAAAGTACTTTTTTAATTGGACCTAACTTTTCTGCTGTTGTATTGTTTGGAGCTCTATCCCTGGTGAAGATCATACCACCCAAGCGCTTTGGATTGAGCAAACCGGAACTTGCTCTTTAGCATGTGAGTAGGTTTAACTTATTTATTTCTGCTTACACTGCTTTTTACGGTGTACACTATTGTGGTTCTGTTTGTTTATAGCCACATATACACGGAATGTAAGAATTTACATCTACACCTGTATCCTTGAGTGGGGATCATACCACTTCAAGCTCCATCAGAGGAGCCAGATTTTACAGCTCCATTACACGTGAGTGTACATTTTATAGTTTTTATCTATCCTTGCTTCATAGCTCTACGTACTTCACCATATATGAAGAAATGCCTCTGCACTTGACCATAGGCGGGGAATATTCCTCCCAGGCGCATACACTGGAGCTGTATTGAAGCTCCAGGAAAGTGTGAGTGCACATCTTTTATTTTACTTATCACCACTACAGTTTTAAATACTACACTATTATTTCTTCTCTGGTTCTCTTCACATATACCTTGTCAAGAATTACTGAAACGCTGCACCTACCCGCCTGTTTTTATATAGAAAAATTTGTATCCAATTTTGATCCTAGGAGAAATCGACTTTATTTATAATGTGATTAAATTGTTATATATTACGTATTATCCAGATCAGTATTTAGACACACAGCCCCAGGGTTAGGTTAGTGTTATGAACATTTGCATCATTGTAAATCCTCAAATGTATTCAAAGTAATGTATGGTGTTAGGAATTTGTAACACTGACTACCCAGAGTCAAGTTGCTTCATTTATGTATATTCATAATGCATTAATTTCACCAAGCTGCCACATTCTATACTCTGCAGGGGCTGACATAGTGATGGGTAATACGGGTTTCCGATTCAGCAAAGTGCAGGATGCATGTAAGAGTCCATGTGGATTGGTAAGTTAAATTGATACTTGTGGATAGGTAAGTTAAATACACCATGTTATGATTCTTATGTTTGAACTTGATCTTGAGAAAAGCCCATGAGGAACCTAAACATCACTAACTTATGTAATAATCACATTTATACTTTAAAAGAAAAGGATTGTTGTGGGAAATAAAGTCCTGAGAGTGCTCCTATTTTTATTACAAACATTACTAAATATCTATCTATCTATCTATCTATCTATCTATCTATCTATCTATCTATCATATCTATCTATGTATCTATGTATCTATCTATCTGTCTGTCTGTCTATTTACTGTATATTGTATTGTATATACACACACACACACACACACACACACACACACAATGCACAAAATGCTTGTATGCTCTAAATAAGAAAGCATAAAAAATGGTACAGACTTATTTTTTAATTCATTGAATTTTGTTAAAAAACGTAGCCACTATGGAGATAATCAAATAATAATTGGCAATAAAAACCGTTCACTTCCTAACTCTCCGAGGCTCCTCCATACTAATTGTGCTTCAATATGTTCTCAAACTTTTATACTACTTGGATCTGTAAGATTCATTTTAATAGATATATCTCTGTAAATGCCTTTTGATAGATTTTCTTGCATTGCTTTCTCCGAATTTTTTTGCTATTTTTGGCTATTTTTACAATTCCAGTTTTAGTTAATAAGTCCCATCTATATGCTGTTTGTCGTCAGACGTTCTGACGGGAAGCCTGTGGGTACCTCGCTAATGGTCAAGGCTCACAGAATGTTTGTAGCTGCCAGTGGCTTGCACTGTAGGTGTCTGAAACTCCGTTGGAACAATTTAAGATTGATTGAGTCCTTCGAGACTATTCTTCCACTGGTTTTGCTGGCTTGCCTTCTAAAGGTACTGTCACTGAGAATGAACTCTGATAAATAGGACTAAGAGAGTGAGTTAATATATGACGGGGTGCACAAACTGCTAATGAGTCAAACAGATGTTGGCTTCCAGTAGAACTTGTCAAGCTGCGATTGCAGCCATGTGTAACAACATTTTGGTGTCAGTGCCAGAGCCGAGATACTTGGGGAAAAGTTTGAAACAGTTATTGTACTAAAAGCAGGACAAACACACGTCAATGAATCTGCACGTATATAGAAAATATTACCGCCAGACGTCTAGAGTATGAAAGAAAGAAATACAAAAATAAACAGATGTGTACAAACTGTATGCATTACTAAATTATTGTGTATAACATTCATCGTTCAGACTGATTGATACAATCTAGAGAAAAACTAGCTAAAAACAATATTAACAGTGTATGCTTTTAAAGTCTCTTCCACTCATCAAAAAGTATTATAGGTCCTATTTTTCTAAATCATAAAATGGCTGCTTGGTAGCAATATCTCCGGAGATCGGAAAAGTAGAAAGACGCAGAGCATAAAACCACTAAAATGATCCCAATTTTTCACTTTTATTATATTTTAAAATAACATTTTCTTCACAAGCTGAAGAAATTCTTCAATTGTAGGAATTGGGCTTTTACGAGCAGAAAGATGCAAATATAGTTGGAATAACTTCTTTTCATTACTAACACTTGGTTACTGTATCTCTGCTAAGAATGAGACGGAGCTTTAGGAACATTCATGTTTGGGGAAGCTAAAATGGTTACTATCTGGCAGACAGTCAGTACAGCAGGTAGTTCCAGGATTTTACCAAGTTATGACAGAAAGTCACTGAGGCTTTTACTCCTAATATTAGCAAAGAGAAGAACTGTAGAATACATCAAAATCATAGGATAACAGGGAGAAATACACACGGACGGTTAGTGACATTACTTCCTCCCTCTAACCATCTCAGCTTTGGCTATAAATAAGCAGATCTGAAATCTTTGAAAGAGGTAAACTGCATCAGAACTGGAACATAAATTTAATCGAACTCTTAACATAGACCGTATATCTCTTCAATAACACTCCACTGCACAAGATATAATCTCTGAAAATAGATGACAGGGTAAATTATGAATGTGGTTAAAATTATGAAGATAATAGACAGCAATGACAAATTCCACAGAGCAAATAGCAATGAAATTAATATAGCCAGAATTATATTCTTGAGGCCGTAAAAATGGGTGAAACTCTTTATTAAAAAAAAAAGGATGAATAACATTCACCGCCAATAAAATAATAACTACTAAAATCCGAGAATTTTATTACAAGACACAGAGGCATCTTTAGATGGACTTTCTTTTTTTCCAGCAATCGGTATAGCAAATTTATGTCCCAAGTAGATCCATACACATTCAGCATTGTGCTAATCCTACCTTATTTCAGTTAATAACACACTGGAGGCTGTTAAACAATGCAAACTCTATACATCCAGCCAGCCCAGATTGGCTTGCTGATAAAGCAGAGATATAGAGTCATGTCAAAAAAAATCAGAGACACATTTAAAAATGCTAATATGGGATCCACTTTTTTTTGAGCAGTCAGTTCAGAATCCATGAACTCAGATAAGATGATCACATTAGTAGTCTCTGCTTGCTGGAGGTGAAATAGATGTGTCCTAAAGTGCTTTGACATATCAAGATCCAATATCAACGATCTTAGGAGGAGTCATGGATCGTGTTGTATGGTGGTATAGGGATTCTCCTCCAGATCTCTAAAAAGTATCAGAAATTATCCCATCAGTCTCTCAAAATCGATTGTCATTTTTAGTTGAGGGAACCACAGCTGTCCAGATAGGTTTTGTATTCTGTTTCCTGACCTGAAGATTGGAAACATGTAAATCTGGCCTTGCTAACAAAAGTCTACTGCTAATGCTTCTAGATATGGTTTCCAGCTATAGAACTGTGTTCATTTTTTTGGGAAATATTTGAAGCAGGCTTGATCAATTCAAATTTGTCCTGTCTATATGCCAGTCGCTGTTGTCTATCAAATGAGAAGAATTCCATTCTGTCAAATATTCAGCTTGCAGAGATATATTACATGCTAAGCAATATTACCAAATCTCTTAGGCTAAGTTGAAATTGTATTTTATTTTAACTCTCCTAAATTGCAACAATCAGTCTTGTCTTTTTCAAAACTTTTGACTGCATAGAATTAGAGCGACAAGAGCTCTAGGTAAGTGATATGTAATTTGTCTTTGGGACTTTGGGACCATGCCAACGCTGGACTCCACTCCTCCATGGGTTAAAGCCACAAGTGAAGGTCATCTTCAGCTTCTTCATTTAGCATCTCTGTGTCAGTATAAGATAGCTAAACATGAAACAAATCTGACCTTTATCCACTGTAGGGCTGGAATTATTGCCTGGATAGAGGCTGGTAGGAAGCCTCTGTGTTTAAAGTATTACGGCTTTTGCCAAATCCTCATCACCTTTGCCTGAAGAGAGGTTTTTTTCTTTACGTAATTTTAATTTGATAAGATCACGCCATTCCTTCTTTAGAGTTATTCTTATGTGCTAGATGCTATCAGAGTCAAGTGCTTTGATTTATTTAAAGCTATCCTTCTTAAATTGTATTTCTTAAATGAAGGACTTATATTGTCATTTGTATATAGAATATAGAATGCACACTATAACAATCTCTTCTATATACATTTGAATATTTAAAGCACTTGAGGGAGTGTTTATATGGTTTGCACCTGTCTGTTCTTATACTATTTTGTCTCTCCATGTGCTGTTGTTTTGAGAATACTTATATTGTCATTTAACATCACAGGCTATGAATAAATACATAAAATCCCTGAGTTCTTACATGAAAAAACTGCTTAGGAAAATTACTTAGATAACCTATTAATGTTACATTGTTAAAATTCTAACTTGCCCTTACAGATAGAGAAACTGTTTATAGAAATATGTAGATAATGCAGTAAAAGCTGAATCTAAGCATACCGTACATACTCGTGTATAAGTCGATCTCATGTATAAGTCGAGTGCAGTTTTGTGACCAACATTTGTGAAATATGCTATGCCTCGTGGATAAGTCGAGGGTAAAACTTGGGGCTATGAAGTTCTGTGATTTTTATAATTATATACACACACACACTCATACAAACACCCACACTGCATTATATACACACACACTCATACAAACACACACACTCATACACACACTCTGCATTATACACACACACACTCATACACACACTGCATTACACAAACACACACTCATACAAAAACACACTCTGCATTATATACACACACACACACTCATACAAACACACACACACACTCTGCATTATACACACACTCATACAAACAATCTGCATTATACACACACTCATACAAACACACACTCTGCATTATATAATGCAGAGTGTGTGTGTTTGTGTGAATGCAGAGTGTGTGTGTGTGTGTGTGTGTGTATATAATGCAGAGTGTGTTTGTATGAGTGTGTGTGTATAATGCAGAGTGTGTGTTTGTATGAGTGTGTGTTTGTGTGTGAACTGGGTGGGGGAGGGCATTTTTATTATTTTTAATTTTAATATTTTTATTTTAGTATTATTTTTTTAATTTTAATTTTAATATTTACTTTTTTTTATTGTAATATTTTTTTTTTTATTATTTAATTTTTATTTTCGTCCCCCCTCCCTGCTTGTTAGCTGGCCAGAGAGGGGGGCTATCATTCCCTGCTGGTCCAGTGGATGGGCTGTGTAGGAGGGGGGCTGGCAGAGAGCTGTTACTTACCTTTCCTGCAGCTCCTGTCAGCTCCCTTCTCCTCCGGTCTCGCGAGAGCCGTGGGGTCAGAGCGTTGCCACGCTCCGCGCGGCAGTCACACCGCAAGACTTACAGTGGAGGAGAAGGGAGCTGACCGGAACACAGGAGAGGGGAGCTGACCAGAACACAGGAGAAGGGAGCTGACCGGAGCGCAGGAGAAGGGAGCTGTACGGAGCGCAGGAGAAGGGAGCTGTACGGAGCGCAGGAGAAGGGAGCTGACAGGAGCGCAGGAGAAGGGAGCTGACAGGAGCTGCAGGAAAGGTTAGTAACGGCTCTCTGCCAGCCCCCAACAGGACTGCCGGGCTTGTAATGAGCCCGGCGGTCCTGGTCTGTATTATGGCAATG
Source organism: Pelobates cultripes (assembly GCA_933207985.1). Classification (NCBI taxonomy): domain Eukaryota; kingdom Metazoa; phylum Chordata; class Amphibia; order Anura; family Pelobatidae; genus Pelobates; species Pelobates cultripes. The sequence continues at coordinate 8,578,890 of OW240915.1, forward strand.
TAAGTTGACCCGAGTATAAGTCGAGTGGGGGTTTTTCAGCACAAATAATGTGCTGAAAAACTAGACTTATACTTGAGTATATATGGTAATTTAACCCCTTCAGGACGGAGTCAATAGTACACGTTCTGATCAAAACAAAACGTAAACAAAAACTGGAATTTGCGCTATATGTCTGTTCAACCGTAATTCACCGCTGTCACATTAAGTGCACCCACACTTATTATATATCATTTTGTTCAGAAGAAACAGGGCTTTAATTTATCATTAACTATTCATATATGGAACATAATTTATTATGAATAAAATTTAAAAAAATTTGAGAAAATAAGATATTTTTTTAAATTTGTATTTCCGTCTGACATTTTAGCTGTGAATGTCATAATACTGTTAGGTATTACTGCAAAAAAAAATGCACATATTTGTAATCAGCGATGTCTCATGAGTACAACAGTACCCCCATTAACAGGTTTTATGGTGTTTTGGAAAGTTACAGGGTCAAATATAGAATGTTCCATTTTCACATTGAAATTTGCCAGATTAGTAATGTTACCTTTGAGACGGTATGGTAGCCCAGGAATGAGAAAGTGGGGTATGTTTAGTCTTTTTAGTAGCCACTTAGTCACAAACACTGGCCAAAGTTAGCGTTCATATTTGTTTTTGTGTGAAAAAAGCTAAACTAATATTTGGCCAGTGTTTGTGACTAAGTGGCTACTAAGAAAGACTGGACATACTCCATTTGCAATACCTTGGGTTGTCTACTTTTGCAAATGGAATGCCATCATGGGGGTAATTCTCATTCCTGTGCTACCATACGCTCTCAAAGGCAACATAACCAATCTGGCAAATTTCAATATCAAAAAAATGAATTGCAAGCCTTATATGTGACTCTCTAACTTTCCAAAAGACCCTAAAACATGTACATGGGGGTACAGTTATTCTCGAGAGACTTCACTAAACACAAATATTAGTGTTTTAAAACAGTAAAACTTATTACGACAATAATATAGTCCATAAAAGTGCAGTTTGTTTGTAAAAAAAGCAAAAAAATTCACTTTTACTTACAATATCATCATTGTAATACAATTTACCAGTTTGAGTTCAGCGAAGTCTCCTGAGTAAAACGGTACCCCCTATGTACAGGTTTTAGAATGTCTTGGAGAGTTACAGGGTCAAATATAGTGCTTGCGAATTAAATTCTCTGCACTTTCTCCCTGTGTTGTTAGGTATGTCAATCAAATTTTAATTAAATCACATAATTATGTTAAAAGATTACTTAAATATACACGTATAATTTTAATATATATGCATTTATAGGTATTTAAATTCTATGTGTATACTAATGTAATCTTTTATGTAATTATATGTATTTATCTTACTATATATATATTTGCGGTTATTTGTATTTTATATATAGATAGATATATATAGAATGTCATTCTAAGTGTATTTTGTTACTAATATATATATATATTAATAACAAAATACAGTTAGAATGAAATTACATATTGTGATCCTTGTCAGCAGGTAGCACAGTCCTCTAGGGCAAAAACATTCACAGTCCTTGTAATTGCAAATACTCTAGGCACTTTATTTGTAAGTTCACACAGGATACAGCAGTAAATGAAAAACATAAATGTAACACAAAACCCTATAAACAAAAACCTAGCTCGGTCTGAGCACTAACTCACTTTGAACGTCCCTCTCTATCAGGGTTAAACTAACAAAACATATGGCACCAACCTTATTAGTTAGCAACACTCTGCCAGCTAGCCTGTTGCTTTCCTTTCTGCACTCCCAGTGCTCCAAGCCAGCCTTGCCCTGACTGCTTTCCTTTCTGCACTCCCAGTGCTCCAAGCCAGCCTTGCCCTGACTGCTTTCCTTTCTGCACTCCCAGTGCTCCAAGCCAGCCTTGACCTGACTGCTTCCCTTCTGCACTCCAAGTGCCTAGTCTCCTTGACTCTATCTGGAGAGAACAGCCTCTCTCTCCTACCTGCTTCCTGGGAGGAAGCCAGCAATCCCTCTCCTTTACCTGCCTAGCAGGGAGGGGTTTATTACCACTGCAATAGCTCATTAACTGCACCTGAGCAGTGGGTTGGAGACGGTCCAAAAAACCCTGGCCTGGATCTATGTCTCCCCAGAAAAACACTAAACTGTGGAGTGGAGCATTGGCCCACCCTTCTCTCCAAATGCTCCACCCCAGGGGCCCATAACTAAACAAAGCTTTGGGTTGTGCAACACACAAGCTACACGTACTTCCCCTGGGGTTAAAAGGCCTATCTGCCTTCACTTTATCACAATATGAATATATAATGTATATAAAATTTTGTTTCAATATTTTATTTATTTATTTTATTATTTTATTTATTTATTATTGTAGTTATACGTATATATATATATATATATATATAATATATGTATATCTATTATATATATAATATATACATATATATATGTAACGTCATTCTAAGTGTATTTTAATACTAATATATGTACTTATATTAATATTAAAATACACTTTGTATGACGTTACATATATATATAATATGTATATATATTATATATATAATAGATATAGATCTATTATATATATATATAAATACATTTCTATTTTAATTTTACACATGTTTAATTCTTTTTTTTTTACTTTCCCACCAGCAGGGGGACTGTCTGACATTTCAGACAGTCCCCCTGCTGGCAGATCCACAGCCAACTATAGGGGGCCATGTGATCGCTCTAAAAGAGCTCTTTTAGAGCTATCACATGGCCCCCGGGGGCCTCATTTGCCGTGGGGAGGGCTGCCTGGGCTGTCAGAAGAGGATCTGCCCTCCAGAAGAGGATCGCTGCGGAGGTACGTAAATCTCACCTCCAGGGATAGAAAGCCGCGACGGCGTTCTATGCCGCCGCAACGGCTTTAAAGCCCTTTTAATGCAGAACGGCATAGAACGCCGTAACGGCGTTAAGGGGTTAAAGGGACACTATAGTCACCAAAACAACTTTAGCTTAATGGAGCAGTTTTGGTGGATAGATCATGCCTCTGAAGTCTCACTGCTCAATTCACTGCCATTTAAGAGTTAAAAAACTTTAGTTTCTGTTTATGTAGCCCTAAACACACCTCCCCTGGGTGTGCAATTGTGGGCACCTGTTCTAAAGAAGGATATTATGGCACTAGAAAAAGTGCAGAGGCGGGCTACAAAATTAATAAAAGGAATGCAACATATCGGCTCTGAAGATTAACAAATTTAAACCTATTTAGTTTAGAAAAACGTTGCCTGAGAGGGGATATGATAACATTATACAAATATATTCAGGGCCAATACAAACCATTGTGTGGAAATCTATTCACAAACCGGACTTTACATAGGACACGAGGCCATGCGTTTAGACTGGAAGAAAGAAGATTTCGTCTAAGGCAAAGGAAAGGTTTTTTTACTGTAAGAACAATCAGGATGTGGAATTCTCTGCCTGAAGAAGTAGTTTTATCAGAGTCCATACAGATGTTCAAACGGCTACTAGATGCATACTTGCAAAACAGAATATTCAAGGATATAATCTTTCAATGTAGGGTAATAACTGCTTGATCCAAGGATAAATCTGACTGCCATTCTGGGGTCAAGAAGGAATTTTTTTCCTAGCTTGTTGCAAAATTGTGCTTCAAACTGTTTTTTTTTGCCTTCTTTTGGATCAACAGCAAAAAACAAATGTGAGGTAGGCTGAACTTGATGGACGCAAGTCTCTTTTCAGCCTATGGAACTATGCAACTATGTAACTATGTAACAAACACAGCCTGCATGAAAATAAAGTGTCTTAATTTTCGATCAGATGTAACTTACTTTAAATGTTTTAGTCCCTGCTCTATAAATTGAACGTTAACTACATATAGGATGCTCCTGCAGGGTATAGCAGGCTATTAACAGAGCAGAAGACAAGGAATTCTAAGTTTACAGGAAGTGTTTAGGAAGGCTGTGTCAGTCACATGCAGGGAGGTGTGACTAGGGTTGTATAAACAAAGTGATTTACCTCTGAAATGGCAGAGAATTGAGCAGTGCAACTGCAGAGGCATGATCTACACACCAAAACTGCTCCATTAAGCTAATGTTGTTTTGATGACTATAGTGTCCCTTTAAATTAAAAACAATCACATTATTATGAGATCTGACTTTTATGCCTAAACAGACAAATATATTAATCAATAAACACTAAATATGTAATGTTTAAAAAAACAAAAAAACAAAGATACAAAAAGAGACGAAATCAAGGTGAATTTCAGTTATGTGAAAGAGAAAACCAGGAACGTTTATCTGGTACACTCACAGTGCTGTGAAAAATAGAAAATAGTTTGTCAGAACTTCTCACAAACTGCTCTCTTTCAGCAATAAAACCTGTAGGGAGTAAAACCCCCTCAAATCACGTGTTGTAACAATTCTAGCAATGTGTACACAGAGAAAACGGATATTCTAAAACTTGCCACCACCAAGATGGCCAACTCTGTCTAAATCTGGAAATTGTGAGAAACACAGAATGTCTGGCGAGCTAGCGCCCCACACATGGGTTATTCACAATAGTGATAATTGTTGAGAATTCAAAGTGAATCTCAAATTTAAGGCCACATTATCGAAACTGGAAGCCATAATGACTTGGAGAATTTTCCATTTTGGCTATTTTGGCCTTAGATATGAAATTCTCTTAGAATTACCAACAATTATCATTTATGTAAATAAACCTGAAACAGATGCAAACGTTTTAAATCACATACATCAAAGAGGAAAAAAAGTGAAATAAAATAGAATAAACAAAGGCCAATTCGAAGCAAAAAACAAATAGTTGTAATAAAGGAAAATGGTCTAAAAAGGGTAGGTGAATAACTTAAATAATAAAATAGTGGACATAATTAAAATAAACATAATAATGCAGGTAAATATGGACGATATTGAAGTCAAAATGTACAATATACACAATTCAGAGATTCCAAAGATACACGCTGAGATACGTTATACAGAATTACCATCTGTTCGAGGGGGCAACAAAGGAAGAGGATATAGGAATGTTGGCTCACCTATTGGTAGCCTATGCTAGCTGTACCTATGCATTGCCTACTTTTAAGATAAGAGTTTTTGTGCTATTTTTTTCTTTGCTTCTAATGGTTAAAAAAAGAAAGAGATAAGCGTACAATGAGCCTCCACGCTGATATCATTAAGGTTTTTATCCTGTGACTGCTTTTTCAAGGAAGTCAGACGTACATCTTTCTGTGTATTTGAGAGTATGTGCATTCAGTTTTCTGGGAAACTTGATATTTTTGGTGTCAGTTTAGTTTGGCTCAATAAAAGCTCAGATAACGCTTGTTTCCTATAGACTGCAGTTTGAAAGCTTGATAGAAGAACAGTGATATTATATCTCCCAGACAATGGACCATAATGCATCACACTACATTCTGACAATATTTTTATGTGAACAAAAGACAGTATTCTAAGACTGAGCTCTCATTTTACTAGAAACTATATCAACTGCTAAGACTTGAGATACAGATAATGTATGAGTGTATATTGAGAGATGGTTTTAAAAACATAGTCCGCATCTGCCCCTTTCTTACACAAGATGCTACCAAGGAGCTTGCCCATGCTCTAGTAATTTCCCGCATGGATTACTGTAACCCTCTCCTGATTGGTCTCTTCAAAAGCCGTATTGCCCTGCTACAGTCTGTAATGAATGCTGCAGCTAGACTGATTTTCCTCTCCAGTTGGTCCTCTCACACCTCTGCCAGTCCTTACATTGGCTCCCTGTATCCTATAGGAGTCAATTCAAAGTGCTAACCCATACATTTAAAGCACTGAACAATTCTAGCCCCTCTTATATCTCTTCACTGATCCATAGGTATGCCCCTCCTCGTTCCCTCTGCCCGTGACCACCTCCTGACCACTGCTCGCACCCGTACGGCCAACTCGCGCTTGCAGGACTTCTCGTGGGTGGCTCCTTTCCTATGGAATAGCGTCCTTCCACCATCAGACTCTCCCCTAATCTTCAATCATTTAAGAAAGGCCTTAAAACCCATCTCTTCAGGAAAGCTTATGGTCTCCCAGAGTAACCTCTACCTTACATTCTTGTCTCTTGCTCTCTCCTATAGGACTCTCTCCTCCAGCTCTGCTTTACTCCCACCCTATTTGACTGATATTTCCATCCTAACGTGTCTTATACCCCACCTCCTATAGACTGTAAGCTCGTTTGAGCAGGGTCCTCTTCAACCTATTGTTCCTATAAGTTTTCTCGTAATTGTCCTATTTATAACTCTCATAATATTGTAAAGCGCTACGGAATCTGTTGGTGCTATATAAATGGCAATAATAATAATAATAATAACCATATTAAACTTTATTTGTTCTGACGCCCCTAATGGCTGCCATACTTCTCTCATGCTCCTGACCTCTCCAGGAAGTATTATTGTTTGTTTTGTCACTTTCTCACTTTTTGGGCATCACATTTATTTTCTTTCAGATATTTACTTGGATACAATATGTTTTAATGTTAGGGCTAGAGGTTTAGCTAGGCACTAGTAGTTTGACTTCGGTGCCGAGGAAAATTACGGAATTTGGAGGGGGCTACTTTTAGGGTTGTTTCATCCCTTTTTTTCCTGGTTTTCTCCCGCTTATCCCTCCGGGGGAGCAATACATATGAATACCTAATTTTTGGGATTTTATCTCTTTCCCACTCTATATCCCCCTCCCTGGATCCTTTTTTGTATTTACCTACACCCAAGGCGTACCTTACCTGTTTGCGCTCTAGGACTGGGACTGATACTTAAGGATGTGCATGATCCCAAAATTTGGTTCGGTTCAGAAATTCGGGTAAGAAAAAAAATTCGTCACTTCAGCAATTCGGGACTAAAGCACTTCAGTTCCATTAGGCACTTCCGAAATTCGGGATTTAGGAAATTAGGGACTTTGGCACTTTGGGTCGGCACTTCGGCAATTCAGGACTTCAGCAATTCGGGACTTCGGCAATTCGGTTCGGTTCGGGACTTCTGCAATTTGGAAAATCTGTAGGGCTCCCTAACCCTAGCCCTTCCCTAACCCTAACCCTACCCTACCCCGAACCCTACCCTAACCTAACCCTACCCTAACCTTACCCCAACCCTACCCTAACCCTAGCATAACCCTGACCCTCGCCTAACCCTACCCCTACCCTAACCCAACTGTAACCCTACCCTAACCCTAAACCTGTCATCATTCACGTAATTTTCCCTCCCTCTCTATTTTTGCCACTTTTCAGAAATACGAAGCACTTCAGCACTTCCGGAATTCAGGCACTTCTGCCATTCGGTTTGACACTTCTGAAATTCAGGACTTCGACGATTCGGGACTTTGGCACTTTGGACATTCGGAAGCATCCGAATGTCTGAATTGCCCGAAATTCAACCGAATCTACATTTGGACAGAGGCGACTGCTACTGATACTACTTTCCCTTTTTTGTCGACGGAAATTGATCATTTTAATTATATCCCAGTAGAGCCTTGGAACAGCCCTTCTCTGTTTTTAGATTGTCCTTTTTTTACCCTTTGTCTTAATAAAGATAGAGTTCTCTTTCTTATTATTACCATCATTTTTCTTTTTGGGCTCCTCATTTCCTTGTGGTTTGAAGGAACACATTTTAGTTTTACAACTATCTTCATTGTAACAACATTATTCTCAAAATTCACAACAAACATTCCAAGGACCAATCTCGATTCCACATATCACACCTGGATTTATCAAAATGTAACAAATGGCATTACTAAACTGAGATTCATAGCGGATTGAAATATACTTCCATGGACCCTCTTACTGCTAACAAGTGATACCTTCACCTGAACACCTATATAAGCTGACTCTTCAACATCTGTAAATGGGGTTTGGGAATTAGTCATCCATTCAGCAATGCTCAGATTTCATTTATAAACATTCAGAAAACGTATTGATGAAAACTATTTCACGAAGCACATTGGTTTTAAACTCCTGTAATCTGACCTGCATGCATGTTTTCCTAACTATTTTATCTTCAAAGCAGCCTGAAGTACAAAATGTCACACCTCACACTGGCCCGAATCCTATAGAGCAGGGCAATGTGACCATCTACAACCCTGCAAAACTCAGACGCTATTTAACCCCTTCACTTCTGACAGAATGATCGCCTATACTCCCTCATATCTGTATTCCCTAGGACCCCAAAAAGCGGTCTCTCCACTCACTACCTCACTAGTGGTTACCCTAAAATCATTTGACATCTTTAAAAGCTCTCACAGGGGCTGCCGTGGAGGAAAATCAAAACGTAAAGTTCAATCTCTCGACACTATCATAACCACTTTGTCCACCTGCAAACCCAATTTAAGGGATTCATCCTAGAAGCCACAAAAACCACTTAATCAAATCAAGGGAAACCTCTCTGTGTGATCCCCATAAAAAGACACACTATTGCCATAGTACAGAGCAAGAATCCCCAAATCCCTATTAAAAATTGCAAACCTTATTATTATTATTATTAACATGTGTGAATAAATTAGTCAAGCATTATTAATTTCGTGGTTTGACATTTTATGTGATGGAAAAGGTTTACAAATCACCCAATCTGTCACCCTTTTTATCCTCGATTTTCTCTGTAATTCTGTATTTTCAGTTACATTTATTTGTAACCTTAGTTTTGTGTCCTTCTTCTCTTCAATCTCCACATGTTTTGATGGCGTTATTTTAATTATAGTTTATACTAGTTCATACGAAGTAAATCACTTAATCAGAAAGCTAAATATTGCGATAATAATTACCGTGGTATTTAGCCTGTAACAATTATGATATACTCAAGAAGAAAGTCTCATCTTCATTAATCAAGTAATGTTCAAATATTCTATCTAGCATTTTCTATCTTCTGATTAAAATTGTTCTTTATGGTATGAATTTAAAATATTACCGGAAATTAATTTCTCCTTTCATCAAATTGTCCTCTACTTGTTCTAAGCTGAGTTTTCACTACCATATTACATTTACAGTGAACCCTATTAATGTGGATGTTGGCAATAAACAGAACACAGAGGGTGGTTAGCCTCTCAGCACTGTCAGATGATCAATGCTATTTATCACTATATCTATAATGTCTGAAATAAATCCAGAAGACAGGCGCTACAGACTCTGCTCAACGTATTCACTACACCGAGCTGTACACCACGTGGTGGCAGTTATGTTGTTAAACGACAATTGTCATCACCTTTTCACTTTTCAGTTTGTTATATTTAATGAAAGTTTACAGTTTTTTTTTAATTATATACATTTAGTTTTTTGTAGAAAATGTCACTTTTTATCTGGCTGAGCGGCTATGTTGAATCAGATTCTACTGTTATCTGACCAACTGCTGCTCAACCTGATTGCTCTGTGTGAACCTCTGCTGCAGGCCTCTTACCTTGGACCTAAATTCATTGGATCCGAGAACCAATAGTCAACATGACCTTCCAATCACCATTGATTGAGATTCCTATGAGCTGAGAAGTTGAGTCTTTTCTTACTAAAGACGAAGGAGAAGTCAATGCCACCACTGTAAATGTGGTAAGTGCCCAGTCCAAGCCAGGGGAACTAGCAAGCCAAGTATGACAGAGGAGACCTGACTATGCCTCCACTCCTAGAAAAGCGTTTGGTCGTTATTCAGCATCACAAATGAGTATTAGTAAATAAACCCCTTTACATGTGATTGAATATCTATCTATCTAATATCCAACGATTATTTTATACTTGGGGTTATTCATTAAATTGCGAACTGTGAAGAACTGACAAAACAATAAAGTTGGTATGCCGTCATCTCAAATCCTCACTCAATATTACCCATTGGATGAAAGCCAACATTACTTTGTATGTTGAACAGCATGATTGAGAAGGGGAGGAGAACTCAAAATAGCTGAGCAGATAATTTATCAGATTTGAAACTAAAAAGCATGTAGCACAGTTTTGCAGAGATAAAATATCCCTAAATAATGCATTTTAGCGGTTGATCTATTTATGCATTTCTTTGGCAGAAAAATAGTCCATAAATTCAAAATTCTAAACTATCTAAAACCATTCACATTGTGACGGTAAACATGAGTGAGCATTCTCACATTTTAACAAAAAAAGAAAAATAATCTGAAATTATGTTATTTTTCTCGAGTCCTTACAGTTCTTTAGTAGCTGGGTTTATAGCAAAGCCTTTAAATAGCAACAGCAAGGGGTTTGAAGCTTCAAAAGAAGCCGTATAAAGGCTTTTCAATACGGTTTTCAAGATTGTGTTGTCGGTGATGAATCCTATAAAAAACTCAAAATTTACCACTGCTGTTTTACTCTCCGTCATTGAAGTGTAAGTGATATTTCACAGTATTATACAGCTTTGGAGAGACCAGTGACAGTCTAATTAAAGAGAGTTTAGAATAACAAGCGCTTGCTCGTGTAAGATACATTGAACAGATGTTTTTCATCACACTGACTTGTTCTGTTTGTCTTTTTTATCTTAGAGAGTTTACAGTAATCTTATGTTCATGGCTAGAACCCTCACAGGCTGCCATTTATCTGGAGAGATTGTGTGTATTGTTCTTGGCTAGTCTGTAGGAAGATACTGTACTCTAACACATAATAAACTGAGAACAACTTATTGTCACATGGGAAAACGTGTGTGTGTGTATGTATTTGTGCGTATATTTGTAAACTGTTCTGAATTCCTCTGAGAATACTGAGAGAGTCCTGATTTTGGGCCTCTATCTTGCAGGATTAGAAAAGCGTTCCCATGTACAGAGCAGCATGATTGGTTTATAAAAGATCTTTCTGCATTGCAAGGAACACATAGGCAATGCTCTCCTTTTGGGCAACCCTGAATATCTCCTAAGTGTCATTGTGGAACACGTATGTGACAGAATCATATGGACTTTTAAAACCTTTACCAGTGACGAGAATCGCATCCCTGGCATGGAGCCACAGGGCCCCCCTCCAGTCCAGGCTGAATATGAGATGTTGTTGACAAGTATGCTATATAATCCAGAATATAAAATATGTCTGTCCATCAGGCTTCCCTACTATCCCAATTTTGGAGCAACAGTCCCTATCTTCGGGTGCTGTCCACCATGCCGACTCATGGTTGTCCTGATTTTGGGGACATTAGGAAACTCCCCTCAAAAAGCATAGCATGAGCACACAGGGTTACTGGACCATGCAGAGGAAATGGTGCTCTCTACATGGCCTGCCTTTGGTGGACCATTCTACTTGATTGGCACACATGGCGTACATTAACATAGCCAAAACTGTGCTAGCTAAACTGGGTCCAATACTATACAAATGGTAAGTTTAGTGAACACGTCCCAATATGGCAGATCTATATGATCTCAAATGCTAACACTGCTCAGAGTGTTTAAGTGTCTATCATACTGCATTCATCTTTCTAGCTTTCCTGACTCCTTATTGCGTTAAAAAGCTACGTGTCCCATATCCTAATACTGATAACTTCTAGAGACACATTAAACAGGAAACACAAACAATCATGCTCAAGTGCTACACATAGTAACTGCGAATTAACACACATACAAAACAAAGGTCTGGACAGGGAATAGCAGTGCATGTGCGATACCAGGGTTTCAGAACAATCCTAACAGGTTGAATATGAGCAGTCTGAGCACAAATAATAGCGAGTTGTGTAATACATAGATTGTACTATCGAGGTGTATTCATTACATTGTATTTTTCACCGTCTCTGTTATTAATCCCTGTTTTGACATATCTGCTACCCCACATAGAAGTTTATTTGGGTTTATCTACACCTATTGCCTAGTATTTAGACATGTCTATCATACTGAGTAGAGGAGCCCCACTGGGCTAGTCTACCGTCCATCAGTCCCATCTGGCATCTATTCTTAATATCTGGTTTGGATGCAAAATAGAGATTTGTTCTTCTCTGGCAGATAATATCAAAGAATGCATTATTTTCAGCAAGGATAGCAAATAATGAAAACGGCAGCTTATTGTGTAACACCTGTTACCCCATGGCAACTCATGGATTAATACTGTTATGTATAGTGATTGATGGGGAGTTTCTCTATGGACGCAACCCAATAAAAAACCCCAGAAAAGGTCAATTCTATAGACTATCAGAAAGTATTACTTACAGTTCATTTAACAGTTTTTGGACTGCAAATTATTTGTTTTCTTTTTAATTTTTGTTAAGGCTATAGTGGAATTATTCAAATGAGTCCAGCGTGTTTCTCAGGTGCATGATTATTAACTGTTTAGCTTCTAATCACAGTCTCTCTCTTTTTCCCTTGCTATCTTTTAACATACTTCATGTCTCTCTCCATTTTCTCTGCAGCGTCTTTGTCCAGCTCTCAAACTTTCTTATCTCTGTTTACTACCCCCCTCGTAATGTTTCTCAATGCCCCCCTTCCTTACCATTTATTAGTCCTGTTGAGATCATTAAAAAGATGACGGATACAACACCTTGTAGCCACCACCAGATGCTGTAACAGTATTGAAGACACAGTTTTCTGTTCAGGAAGGAGCACATATCTCTCCCAATCCCAGCACACTATAACCATGGATTATATAGATTATATGTTTATGGTGGGTCTCCATAATTGCCTCTTGATCAACAACTCTGAACGTGGAAATTTGTGAAGGTGGTATGAAAAGTTCTCCATCAACGCATTAATAAAAATAAGCACAAAATAATGTAATTTATAGTATGATTATCTATTTTTATTTTAAAGGGATCTTGCTGAAGGAACCGAGAATATACAATACTAAATTGGGGCAATTTTTCTTTCTTTCTTTTTTTAATCTTATCCAACTGCTTAAGAAAAGGATTCCAATAAAAATGTTCCATAAATTCCAGGCACAGTAAAAAAAGAAAGAAAAGATTTTAATCCATTTGTTTGGTTTTATAAAACAATTACATTCAACTGGTTTTGTTCCATAATTGAAAAATTTAATGGCCAAATATAACTCACGCTGTCTGAGATGTCATTCTTTCCTTTGTAGCTAAATTGTGGTACAACTGCGCACTCAGGTATCGAATAGACGTCAGAAAGTTCCAAAAGGCTGAATAATATGACATTTTTTTAAAACAGATTCTTATCTCCTGGTGTCTGAATAGCAGTTTCAAAGTTTAAAGCATTAACTGGCAGTGCAGTTTGTATTTGATCCCACATGGCAAATTATGGACATGAAAAATCAGGGAATAACTGTGACAAAGTGACAACCACAGAGAAGAAACAGATTAAGTGAAGCATTACAGGAACAAACAGATCAGAAGAACAGATGGGTAGAAGGTTGTGGGTTACAGGAGGAACCTGATTCTGAAGTGCACAAATTCCCCTTAAATAGACAGAAATACATTTAAAAAAAAATTGCTTCTTATCGCTTTGTATTATTTTGAACTTGTGTCATTTTAGTTTGAAAAGGCTACAATATTCCTAAACTGACATATAAACAATCGGCTTCATCATGAAGGTCAATTTTGCCCCCATATAACCACGGGGCAAAGAGACATGCTAAGGGTGGTAGACTGTCTCTTAAATATAGACCAACAAGTAGCTGCTAAACCATTAATAGCTCTGTGGCAGCCCAATCATGAAAGGCCCAATGCCATCTATGGTAGGATGGGGTAAAGGATATAGTACAGAATCTGACATTGGCCCTCCTTGCCACCACCTATGAAAAGAGGGCAGTGACTAAATAATAATGGAGTGGGGGACACACACCATTATATCTCAATAAGCACAGGGTGCGGTCTACAATATTATGATAGTACATCATAAAGGCTGGCTGAGAACATGGGAGCTGTATTCCAAGAAATGTTCTGTCTTTGGAAATGAAATTGGACATGAAAAAAAATAAAACAAAATAAAATAGAAAATATCCTGTGTCCTGTATAGAAAATATAATCCACACAGCCCAATGATCAGACCATGAGTGGCAGTTCTTACTGTGGCTACCGTGATATTTAGCTCACAGATTGGTTGGAACTCAGCTTAAACTAGCCAATCATCGGACAGGAAATTTGACTGGCAGGCTTGATTGACCAGTTGGCCAGAACCCTTCCTCTGCCAAAGGTTTTTTTAATGATTTGTTTACTGAGTGTAAATGCTGCCAGGGGACATATAACGTTTTTACATTTATTTCAGGATTTTAACAATTCTGTCCCAGAATTGTGTCAATCTGGCTTTCAGCTATTTGGTTTCATCTGGGCAGTCTGAAATCTTCACTACAATCAGTCTAATTCAAGGACTACATCAATGTGTGAATTGTGCACTCTGAATGCCCCGGAGTCTCTTGGATTATTTTGTTAACCTAGGGGGAATTCAATGACTTTTATTAATAACCCTGTATATCTTCTTGTATAACATTATACATATCCCAGTAATACACAAGTGGTGAAGGACCAACACACAGCATTCATAGAGCTTTGCTTAACAGGTTTCACGCACGAGGCAGCATTTATTGATAAGCATTCAGATATTTCTACTATTTAAAAGTAAATAAAAATAAAGAATAATTATACCCTGCCCCGATTCAATATGTATTAGAGGTCCTTTATTTGTGGTCATGGCGGCGAGTCCTTTGTGGAAAGTCTCTAAAACCTTAGTACATGGATCATGCTGTTTGACCATTGTCCTTGGAAGAATTGCTCAGCTCTCTTAAAACGGGTAGGGGCAGTAAATTCCAAATATTATATAATATAATATTGAGGTCTGAGCTTTGACATTCACATTTTTGTTTTTAAACCAGACCAGTGCAGGTTTATGTGTAGAAAAAGGTGCAGGGAGGCAGCGCCTGTGGTGTTCTTCTCAAATCCAAGGTAATATGTGAAATAAGCACAAAGAATGTAATATAGTGTAGTATGTCAGGAGTTCTGATATCTTAACAAGCACAAACGTTGTACTTACAATTTTCTGGAGCTTATGGTCAGTTAGTGTTAGTGTTTTATAATTATTTTATACGTTGTTCTTATTTTTTTTTTTTTATCTCCAAATACAAGTTATTATTAATTTTATACCACTTGGAGATTCCAGACCTATCTTTCAAGCTTTTTTTATCCAGAAGACTCACACAGTGATATCCTTGGTGGGGATAATAGCACCTAAGCGCTTAGGGATTGAGCAATACCTCCATTTGCCCCCCATTTGTGAGTATATCTTGTTTTATTTTTATCCTTATTTTTAACATATAAAGAGCACTATATTCTGTTTTTATTTCTTTTCCTGCATATTGAGGATACCTCCCTGCCAGGCTACGGCACTACCACTAAAAGCACGAAGAACAGCACCAACTAACAAACACGAGAACACACTACCATATCGATAGACAGGGATTATTCTGTCCATGCGCAGAAATCTGGAGCGGAACATAAGCTCCAGAAAATTGTAAGTACAACCTTTGTCCTTGTTAAGATATCAGAACTCCTGACATACTACACTATATTACGTTCTCTGTGCTTATTTCACATATTACCTTGGATTTGAGAACAACACCACAGGCGCTGCCTCCCTGCACCTTTTTCTACACATCAACCATATCACCAGAAAGAAGAGACTCTGGTTAGGGGAGTCAAAGCTGCCACACATCCAGAATACAAGCGCCAAAAGCTCCACCTCCTCCTACAGTGTAGGTTTATGGTAATTAAATTGCTGATCCACATCGATGAGTCTTGTAGGGTGGAACACAAATGATGTTTGGCTCCATTTATATTGTCCTCAGCACTTAATTGATCCCCAGTCCCTGCTGATGTAACACATCTTCACAACACAAAGCTATGCCAACACATTGCACTCTGGGTATTTGTGGCTTTCTGTCACATATTTGGTGCCAAGGCCAACAAAGTTGAGTTTGATCTTATCAGACCAAAGAACATTTTCTATATGTATGTTGTGCCTTTCAAAGTTGGTATCAAAGGGTTTGTTTCCATTTTTTTTTTTACAACTCTTCTCACCAAAGTAAAAACAAACCACAGTAAAAACACAGATATTTGTTAGTTGCGTGAACAATTAACTCCTCGAGACAATACTCGAGACATTGTTTTTACCAAAACAGTTACTTCTGGGCATGAGATGTATTTGTAGAAAGGGATTCAAAATTAGACTTGGAGATTCATTTTGGTCCAGAAAGCAAATTATCCAAATTTGGGCCAGCAGGAGCATTGGTCGAATTTCTGAACGCTCAGCCACAATGTAGCCAAATCATGAACCAACCAAAATGCGCTATGGTTGAGCAAGTTAGTTTTGATTCACGATTCCGAATTCCATCTGTGCTGCCAAAAAAAAAAAAAAAATTGATCTGAAAACGATGATTGATGGTTAGGGGACAGGAGGTAAATGTTAATTTAATTCCAGATCAAGTGAGAAGTGATCAATATCTGAAGAAAATAAGGAGCAGTAAAAAAAGAAAGAAAAGATTTTAATCCATTTGTTTGGTTTTATAAAACAATTACATTCAACTGGTTTTGTTCCATAATTGAAAAATTTAATGGCCAAATATAACTCACGCTGTCTGAGATGTCATTCTTTCCTTTGTAGCTAAATTGTGGTACAACTGCGCACTCAGGTATCGAATAGACGTCAGAAAGTTCCAAAAGGCTGAATAATATGACATTTTTTTAAAACAGATTCTTATCTCCTGGTGTCTGAATAGCAGTTTCAAAGTTTAAAGCATTAACTGGCAGTGCAGTTTGTATTTGATCCCACATGGCAAATTATGGACATGAAAAATCAGGGAATAACTGTGACAAAGTGACAACCACAGAGAAGAAACAGATTAAGTGAAGCATTACAGGAACAAACAGATCAGAAGAACAGATGGGTAGAAGGTTGTGGGTTACAGGAGGAACCTGATTCTGAAGTGCACAAATTCCCCTTAAATAGACAGAAATACATTTAAAAAAAAATTGCTTCTTATCGCTTTGTATTATTTTGAACTTGTGTCATTTTAGTTTGAAAAGGCTACAATATTCCTAAACTGACATATAAACAATCGGCTTCATCATGAAGGTCAATTTTGCCCCCATATAACCACGGGGCAAAGAGACATGCTAAGGGTGGTAGACTGTCTCTTAAATATAGACCAACAAGTAGCTGCTAAACCATTAATAGCTCTGTGGCAGCCCAATCATGAAAGGCCCAATGCCATCTATGGTAGGATGGGGTAAAGGATATAGTACAGAATCTGACATTGGCCCTCCTTGCCACCACCTATGAAAAGAGGGCAGTGACTAAATAATAATGGAGTGGGGGACACACACCATTATATCTCAATAAGCACAGGGTGCGGTCTACAATATTATGATAGTACATCATAAAGGCTGGCTGAGAACATGGGAGCTGTATTCCAAGAAATGTTCTGTCTTTGGAAATGAAATTGGACATGAAAAAAAATAAAACAAAATAAAATAGAAAATATCCTGTGTCCTGTATAGAAAATATAATCCACACAGCCCAATGATCAGACCATGAGTGGCAGTTCTTACTGTGGCTACCGTGATATTTAGCTCACAGATTGGTTGGAACTCAGCTTAAACTAGCCAATCATCGGACAGGAAATTTGACTGGCAGGCTTGATTGACCAGTTGGCCAGAACCCTTCCTCTGCCAAAGGTTTTTTTAATGATTTGTTTACTGAGTGTAAATGCTGCCAGGGGACATATAACGTTTTTACATTTATTTCAGGATTTTAACAATTCTGTCCCAGAATTGTGTCAATCTGGCTTTCAGCTATTTGGTTTCATCTGGGCAGTCTGAAATCTTCACTACAATCAGTCTAATTCAAGGACTACATCAATGTGTGAATTGTGCACTCTGAATGCCCCGGAGTCTCTTGGATTATTTTGTTAACCTAGGGGGAATTCAATGACTTTTATTAATAACCCTGTATATCTTCTTGTATAACATTATACATATCCCAGTAATACACAAGTGGTGAAGGACCAACACACAGCATTCATAGAGCTTTGCTTAACAGGTTTCACGCACGAGGCAGCATTTATTGATAAGCATTCAGATATTTCTACTATTTAAAAGTAAATAAAAATAAAGAATAATTATACCCTGCCCTGATTCAATATGTATTAGAGGTCCTTTATTTGTGGTCATGGCGGCGAGTCCTTTGTGGAAAGTCTCTAAAACCTTAGTACATGGATCATGCACTGTTTGACCATTGTCCTTGGAAGAATTGCTCAGCTCTCTTAAAACGGGTAGGGGCAGTAAATTCCAAATATTATATAATATAATATTGAGGTCTGAGCTTTGACATTCACATTTTTGTTTTTAAACCAGACCAGTGCAGGTTTATGTGTAGAAAAAGGTGCAGGGAGGCAGCGCCTGTGGTGTTCTTCTCAAATCCAAGGTAATATGTGAAATAAACACAGAGAATGTAATATAGTGTAGTATGTCAGGAGTTCTGATATCTTAACAAGCACAAACGTTGTACTTACAATTTTCTGGAGCTTATGGTCAGTTAGTGTTAGTGTTTTATAATTATTTTATACGTTGTTCTTATTTTTTATCTCCAAATACAAGTTATTATTAATTTTATACCACTTGGAGATTCCAGACCTATCTTTCAAGCTTTTTTTATCCAGAAGACTCACACAGTGATATCCTTGGTGGGGATAATAGCACCTAAGCGCTTAGGGATTGAGCAATACCTCCATTTGCCCCCCATTTGTGAGTATATCTTGTTTTATTTTTATCCTTATTTTTAACATATAAAGAGCACTATATTCTGTTTTTATTTCTTTTCCTGCATATTGAGGATACCTCCCTGCCAGGCTACGGCACTACCACTAAAAGCACGAAGAACAGCACCAACTAACAAACACGAGAACACACTACCATATCGATAGACAGGGATTATTCTGTCCATGCGCAGAAATCTGGAGCGGAACATAAGCTCCAGAAAATTGTAAGTACAACCTTTGTCCTTGTTAAGATATCAGAACTCCTGACATACTACACTATATTACGTTCTCTGTGCTTATTTCACATATTACCTTGGATTTGAGAACAACACCACAGGCGCTGCCTCCCTGCACCTTTTTCTACACATCAACCATATCACCAGAAAGAAGAGACTCTGGTTAGGGGAGTCAAAGCTGCCACACATCCAGAATACAAGCGCCAAAAGCTCCACCTCCTCCTACAGTGTAGGTTTATGGTAATTAAATTGCTGATCCACATCGATGAGTCTTGTAGGGTGGAACACAAATGATGTTTGGCTCCATTTATATTGTCCTCAGCACTTAATTGATCCCCAGTCCCTGCTGATGTAACACATCTTCACAACACAAAGCTATGCCAACACATTGCACTCTGGGTATTTGTGGCTTTCTGTCACATATTTGGTGCCAAGGCCAACAAAGTTGAGTTTGATCTTATCAGACCAAAGAACATTTTCTATATGTATGTTGTGCCTTTCAAAGTTGGTATCAAAGGGTTTGTTTCCATTTTTTTTTTTACAACTCTTCTCACCAAAGTAAAAACAAACCACAGTAAAAACACAGATATTTGTTAGTTGCGTGAACAATTAACTCCTCGAGACAATACTCGAGACATTGTTTTTACCAAAACAGTTACTTCTGGGCATGAGATGTATTTGTAGAAAGGGATTCAAAATTAGACTTGGAGATTCATTTTGGTCCAGAAAGCAAATTATCCAAATTTGGGCCAGCAGGAGCATTGGTCGAATTTCTGAACGCTCAGCCACAATGTAGCCAAATCATGAACCAACCAAAATGCGCTATGGTTGAGCAAGTTAGTTTTGATTCACGATTCCGAATTCCATCTGTGCTGCCAAAAAAAAAAAAAAAATTGATCTGAAAACGATGATTGATGGTTAGGGGACAGGAGGTAAATGTTAATTTAATTCCAGATCAAGTGAGAAGTGATCAATATCTGAAGAAAATAAGGAGCAGTAAAAAAAGAAATTCTATTTAATAAATTTTTGTTATACGTTATACATACGTTTTCCCTCTATTTTGGTTACTTTTTCTCACTTGATCTGTGAATTAATTGATGGGAAAATGCTCCTATCAATGTATTGCAAAATATGTAAATATTTTATAATTATTATCAATATTTATATTTTGTGTATGTGTTGCAGTATGCTGATTGACCCATTATCGATGTCCTTTTGGTTTCAGATAATTCTTAGTACCGGGATTAGTATCACTCACTCAGATCTGTTCACCCATTCTCTTTTAATTGTATCTCTGTTTCTGCTTTTCCTTAAAGATAGGTTTTGCTATGGTTGTAAGCTTTTTTCCATTATATCGCAGTTCAGATTCCCAAATTATTAAAGACATTTTGATATAAACTTGTTGAATAGCAGTTTTTTTGTATTGATGTCTAGTAAATTGCTTTATTGTCCTTGAATTATTCAATATTCACATCTAGAAATCGCAGGCAATTTTTAAGACAATTCCTAAGTGCACTTTGTACCGATTTCTAAATTTACTTTTTACCATTAAAGATTCCTTGATGCAACAACAAGAGTCAAAGTGACATCCAAATTATCTCCCTGTCAGTGTGCCTGAGAACAAATCGTCCCCCTTTATTTTTAGACAGGCATTCAGAAAAGTTTTGATCTTTTTTACAGAGTTTAGTCCTCTTAATATGGAATGTCTTTACTTGACAAACATTCAGAAGAAACCAGAGGAGAAAATTAATTCTGATTGTTTGTTTATCCCTCTGCTTTTGTACTTTGCAAATGAGATTTGACATTTCCTGAATCTAAAACTCCCTCTTGAATAGTTTGCAGATAAATCAAAAAAGCTTTCTTACAGCTAAATTCTGAACAGATGTTCGGCTTGATTATGACTTTATAGTATTTTAAACACAGAGTTAGGATTCTAGTCAATATTAATACACCCTACAATGAGCAAATCATGTTATTAGCAGAGGGGAATGATAGAAATTATATTTTTATTAGATTACATTATAATATGCATTTTTAAAATAAATAGCTTTTGTTGAAAATACAGATATAAAGATCTTGAATTCTTGGCATATACGGCATGTTGCATCTTCTCCTTATCTCCGAATCACGACTGGGGATGTGGGTTGCTAGAAATTTGCAGGAAAAGAAAAATGTGTGAAAATTGTTAAATTTCACCTCCCTTGAAAATATTTAGAATTTGTTTACAAACACAGCTTTCGCTTTTTCTAAAATCATGTGAAACAGCAGAAAATGTAACGCTCCATTTTATTATAAAATGTTACAAAAAAATAAATAAATGGCTGCTTCGACCTTTTGCTATATTTTCCAGCAGGCGGAAAAGTCCTTTCTTCGTTCGTTAAAAGTGATCTGCTGCATCCTCTGTAGTCCATGGATGAGAATTACTAGTTATGTATGAATTATTCATAGACAATATACTGGATAAATGTAAGAAGGTAATTCCCTGCCACTTCCTACAGATTGCAAGTTACAGAACCAAACATGTTTTATAGTCTGCATATAGATATGAAGTGCTGGTCTAACGTAACTGAGAGCTCCATATGGTTCCCATGATCCGTTGACACCCCAAAAGGTATTCTCCCAAACTATATAGACAGCCTCAGCTGACAGAGCATTCCCAGCTATCAATATACCCGGATACCAACAATGATTGCAGGCGGACAGTGCTTAGTGGTATCAATGACATTAAAATCCCAAACAAGCATGACACAACTTTATGGGGATTGGAAGAGGTCTACTAACACTGAAAGATACAATTGAACAGCATAGATTTCTTTCTGAAGAAAAACCTGTCGTGTTCACCTTATATTGATAGGAAAGGGCCTTTTTTATGTCAACAGATTATCAAGATTCCAAATCTCATAATTTGGACCCAGCTTGAAACTTAAAAACATGGATGACAAATTTTGGAACAGACGTCTTATTATCACAAAAAAAAAATTCTGATTATAATTATAGAACATGTGATAATTATTTCTTCCATGTAAAACATTGTAACGGTTAATACGATTAGTTACATTTAATGAAATGAACACCTACACGCTACACTAACAATGCTTCCAGTAAACCCATAATAGCAGCCGATACATCCCAAGAGATCAATAAGACTTTGCTTTGGGTAAAGGATACAGTGAGCAGTCAATACATCAATTGATGGCTGTCTGATTGCAGCTGTTATTGCCTCTTCTTGTTTGTGTTTATGTGTATTGCTGATAAAGAACAATATTGAGATTCCGAAAAACAATTCTTTGAATTCTGCAGTTTAATATGTTATGGAGACTAAGTAATTGTGATACCACAATAGCTAGCGATTATATGCATATCGAATTATTGGTGAATTATTTGTACTTGATAGCAGTTCGGATCGAGCGCTATCTGCGTTTCATTTTTAGAATGATGCATGGATTGTTTGGGTAAAGGCAGAGGTGAGCTTCCATGTGCTCCCAATTTATTGGAGTTCATCAAGTTAATAAATCATGTCCTGGGTTTGTAAGAGCACCTGCTTTAAATTCCGTTTATTAGGCACCGACAATTTGTGGAACGGACGTGACTCATTTAAAGCTCAGCTATACTGCGCCATGTCAAATGAGTTAAAGCAGAAATAATAAACTAAAGGGGGACCTCCCCCCCAGCCCCAACACATGAGCGGCAGGTGGGAGCTAAATGTAACCCCTCCCCAGGTGATCTGAGGTTCCCCAAGCCCCTAGTTACCCCCCACCCAAAAGTAAATTAATAAAGACCTACCTACCCCCTTCACCCTAAAAATAGTGAGGGGGGAACAAGAAAACTAAATACCTGTAAATAAAAAATAACTTACCATTTGATGTCATCTTTTCTTCTAAAATCTTATTTTTTCAGCCCCAAAAAAGGCCAAATAAAAATCCATAATACCCGTCGCAACTGTTAATATAAAAAAAACCTGAGCGCAAAAACAATCATGAAGAAAAAACCCCCCAACGCTAAAAAAGTAATCCATTTTCACCTAACGAGGGCACCGCGCAGAATGAGCTCCACAGTGCAGGGAATGGCTTAT
Source organism: Pelobates cultripes (assembly GCA_933207985.1). Lineage (NCBI taxonomy): Eukaryota > Metazoa > Chordata > Amphibia > Anura > Pelobatidae > Pelobates > Pelobates cultripes. The sequence goes on from OW240915.1 coordinate 8,601,885, forward strand.
AAAGCCTTCCCACGCCCTGCAATTTGACTTAGAGACCTCTGATTGGTTGATTCCAAGCCAACCAATCAGAGTGCTCTGACAGGTAAATGAAGAGACTCATAGGTAAGTCTTTACATTTACCTCTCACCGCACTCTGATTGGTTGGCTTGAAATACAACCAATCAGAGTACTCTGTGTTATTTTACACAGCGTGGGAAAGTTGTTTGGAATTTACCCATGCTGTGTAATTTGACTCATAACACTGTGATTGGTTGCTTTTAAATTGGAAGCTTAATAGATGCCCTACTATGGGGCCATTTGTTAGAAGGGGGGGGGCTTTTTTTTTACAACAGTGAGCAGCCATAGAGTGAGGGAGGACATGGGGGGCTTAGGAAGTGGCGGGGAGCACTGCTCCTTGCCGCTTCTATTTTTACATATTACAAGGAGGGAGCTGCGAGCCGGTAGCTTCCTCCTTGTAAACCGAACGAACAAAGAGGTCTTCGTGCATTTGTTTGAAATTTCTTTTCATTTATTCGTCTTTCTGACACATGAATGAATAGACAAAATTCCCATTCGCATGCCCAAATGTTTAACTGGGCATGCATGAGAATTTCACAGCGCCATCTAGTGTGGGTCGATGATGTGTCCCACAAGGACTTTTTCCACCCACACAAAGATGGTGGCGTAGAAAATAAAGATGCAAAAATAGGTACGATTGGGGGCTTAGGGAAATTTGGGAGTTACTAGGGGGGCAATTAGATGTAGTAGAGTCGGGAGGGTGTTAAAAAAAAACAGGATTCGGCCATGACAGTGCTGCTTTAAGTCACCATTTTGTCCTAGATTAATGCAATAACAATTAATGCAATAACAATTCAAGGCTATATTTATTATTTATTTATTATTGCCATTTATATAGCGCCAAAAGATTCCCATTCATCATCCTAACTTCTAGTCAAAATAAAGATTAAAGATGTCTAGGTCATGACAAATAAACATAAATTAGATGTTCCCATGTGAAATGACCAAGTTATGGCCTTGAATCTTTTACAAGTCAAGGTAGGTCTTAAATGACCTAATTGAACATCTAAGGTATAAATATGTGTACTTATTAATATTAGGACACAGAGGAGAGATTTTGGAGTCAGAGACACTGCTTCATTTCATCATGACTGATAGAGGCTGACATGTTCAGGAGGGTATGTTATTCTATTTACTGATATTGCAAGCATATCATTTAATCTTATAAACTCCAATATAAATTATTGTAATGGATTTTATATGTCTATATTTTTATTTAATAATATATTTAAAAGACAAAACTTTATTATGTACACCCACACTTATTATATATCATTTTATTCAGGGGAAACAGGGCTTTCATTTAACATCAAATATATACAGGGAGTGCAGAATTATTAGGCAAGTTGTATTTTTGAGGATTAATTTTATTATTGAACAACAACCATGTTCTCAATGAACCCAAAAAACTCATTAATATCAAAGCTGAATATTTTTGGAAGTAGTTTTTAGTTTGTTTTTAGTTTTAGCTATGTTAGGGGATATCTGTGTGTGCAGGTGACTATTACTGTGCATAATTATTAGGCAACTTAACAAAAACAAATATATACCCATTTCAATTATTTATTATTACCAGTGAAACCAATATAACATCTCAACATTCACAAATATACATTTCTGACATTCAAAACAAAAACAAATCAGTGACCAATATAGCCACCTTTCTTTGCAAGGACACTCAAAAGCCTGCCATCCATGGATTCTGTCAGTGTTTTGATCTGTTCACTATCAACATTGCGTGCAGCAGCAACCACAGCCTCCCAGACACTGTTCAGAGAGGTGTACTGTTTTCCCTCCTTGTAAATCTCACATTTGATGATGGACCACAGGTTCTCAATGGGGTTCAGCTCAGGTGAACAAGGAGGCCATGTCATTAGATTTTCTTCTTTTATACCCTTTCTTGCCAGCCACGCTGTGGAGTACTTGGACGCGTGTGATGGAGCATTGTCCTGCATGAAAATCATGTTTTTCTTGAAGGATGCAGACTTCTTCCTGTACCACTGCTTGAAGAAGGTCTCTTCCAGGAACTGGTAGTAGGACTGGGAGTTGAGCTTGACTCCATCCTCAACCCGAAAAGGCCCCACAAGCTCATCTTTGATGATACCAGCCCAAACCAGTACTCCACCTACACCTTGCTGGCGTCTGAGTCGACTGGAGCTCTCTGCCCTTTACCAATCCAGCCACGGGCCCATCCATCTGGCCCATCAAGACTCACTCTCATTTCATCAGTCCATAAAACCTTAGAAAAATCAGTCTTGAGATATTTCTTGGCCCAGTCTTGACGTTTCAGCTTGTGTGTCTTGTTCAGTGGTGGTCGTCTTTCAGCCTTTCTTACCTTGGCTATGTCTCTGAGTATTGCACACCTTGTGCTTTTGGGCACTCCAGTGATGTTGCAGCTCTGAAATATGGCCAAACTGGTGGCAAGTGGCATCGTGGCAGCTGCACGCTTGACTTTTCTCAGTTCATGGGCAATTATTTTGTGCCTTGGTTTTTCCACACGCTTCTTGCGACCCTGTTGACTATTTTGAATGAAACGCTTGATTGTTCGATGATCACGCTTCAGAAGCTTTGTAATTTTAAGAGTGCTGCATCCCTCTGCAAGATATCTCACTATTTTTGACTTTTCTGAGCCTGTCAAGTCCTTCTTTTGACCCATTTTGCCAAAGGAAAGGAAGTTGCCTAATAATTATGCACGGTATAAAGGAATGTGTACACAGGAGGAGAAAGAAAATGTAATAGCTCTAATACACCTATGTAGTGGAATCCCCTACACCACTAAAAACACATAAACATACATACAAAATAATAGACTTCTCAAGAATTTACAGCTCCACCTATTATTTTGTATGTATAATAATTATGCACACCTGATATAGGGTGTTGATGTCATTAGACTACACCCCTTCTCATTACAGAGATGCACATCACCTAATATGCTTAATTGGTAGTAGGCTTTCGAGCCTATACAGCTTGGAGTAAGACAACATGCATAAAGAGGATGATGTGGTCAAAATACTCATTTGCCTAATAATTCTGCACTCCCTGTAGGTATGAAACATAATTTAATATGAATAAAATAGAAAAAAATGGGGAAAAATAAGAATAGCATTAATTTCTTAGTTCTATGTGACATTCTAACTGTGAATGTCATAATACTGTTTGCTTTTACTGCAATAAAATACACATATTTGTATTCAGCAATGTCTCACGTGTAAAACAGTACCCCCTATGTACAGGTTTTATGGTGTTTTGAGAAGTTACAGAGTCAAATATAGCATGTTAAATTTTTCAGTTTTTTCACATTGAAATTCGTCAGATTGGTTACGTTGCCTTTGAGACCGTATGGTAGCCCAGGAATAAGAATTACCCCCATGATGGCATACCATTTGCAAAAGTAGACAACCCAAGGTATTGCAAATGGGGTATGTCCAGTCTTTTTTAGTAGCCACTTGGTCACAAACACTGGCCAAAGTTAGTGTTAATATTTAAAAAAGCAAAAAACTAATTTGAACAGCAATTTTGGCCAGTGTTTGTGACTCCCCCTGCTGGCATTGCCTTGGACGGCTATGCCGTCCATGTGATCACAAGGTCCTCGCAAGGACCTTGCGATCACATGGCCCAGAGGGGCCGAAGAGGAAGGAGGGGGACTCCCTGGGCTCCCACGTGAGTCCCCATACCGCGATCGCCAGCGTGGGATCGCCAGCGACCGGGTAAGTACAAAAGATCGCGGGGATGTTCTATGCAGCCCTGCGGCATTTAGAGACACTTCCTTAAGAGTGGCATAGAACGTCCTGCGGTCTTAAGGGGTTAAGCTAAAGTTGTTTTGGTGCTTATAGGATCCCTTTAAAACTTGATGGCTTTCATTGGAACTCACTTGGTTACTTTGGCAAAAGCCTCTGTGTAAAATAAAATTCTGCTAAAATTAGCAAATTGCAACCAGATTTGTTGTTGCCATATTTACTAAAGGCTGGCTAGTTATGAATTCAATCATTTCTACCATATGAGTACATCTCATTCAGTACCTTCCAGTGTGAGGAAAAAAAAGCAGTACATTCCACTCGTGAAATAAATAAAATCATATGGGTGTTATTATGTCCCCATATAACAATCGTAAAAATGACACTCAAGTGACATGCTGAGCGTGGTAGAAGGTCTCCGAAATGGTGAGCAGCCAACAGCTGTTTAACCATTAATAGCTGTATGGCTGCTCAATCATGATTGTCTCTGTTCCATCTATGGTAGGATGAGGCAATGGACATAGTACAGGATCTGGGATTGTCCCTCCCTGCCATCACCCATGAGAAATGTGCAGCAACCAAATGATAAGGGAGCGGGGGGAGATACAGCACTGTCCCTCAGAGAGCACGGGATGGCGGCTGAAATAGTATAATGGGGACATCATTAAGGATGGCTGTATTCCAAGAAATAGGATTCCCTTACCAATCGAGCATTGCCAGTCTATACCCTTGATGTTTACATGTTTTTCTTCTTGGAAATGGACATTAAAAAATAAATAAAAAATAATAAAATAAATAAAATGTCCTAAGTAAACCCATTTTTCTTATCAAACGTGGCAGCATTTACTCACAGGAAATAGGGTTAGCTCCTCCCCTCACGGCAGAAATGACAGGAAATAGAACTTTGAGATTAGTATAAATAGATCCTCCCCCTTCTCATCAGGAAGTTTTTTTTTCTGTCCTTCACGGCAGTTTTGAAGAAGTCTACCTAAGATTTATATTTTATGCTCACTAAGCCAATATTATTGTAAGCCCAACCAGAATTCAGACTCTAATCCCTGAAGATCCGGCAAACAGCAGAGATGACAAAGTTGCCTCCATGAGTACCCCCTTTGATTACAGGGTGTCTAACCTAACTATTTCCATGAGGGAATGACAGTGGTCTACTGTACACATGAGGTCAAGCCAGAATTAATTCCCTGAAAACCCAGTAAACTGCACTTAAATAATGTGACCTGGGCATAAAAAGTGTTTAAAATCTGAAGTTTGCAACTTTGTTGGACTCAGATCTAATTTTAAAAACAAAGAAAACGTTACCTGCGCTCTGGCCTAAATCCCCATGTGCTTTTAAACAAAAATGGAGGCTCTTTGGTTTTATTCTAATGGCCATTTGAATATATAAGCTCACCAGCCACGTCAAGGCAAGCCTCAATAGGTGAGTTCCTACACTAGCCATTAGATATGCTGATATCAGCCAAGAATCTCCAGTGAGACAGGAAGGGGTATTTTATAAATCCTTTAACATTTAACCCTTTATAGGGCTTCTGCGCATACAATAAACTTTGCTGATATCAGACAAAGTGAGACAGAAAGGGGTGTTTTATAAACCCTTTAACATTTAACCCTTTATAGGGCTTCTACACATTCAATAAACTTTGCTGGTATCAGACAAAGTATAGACGTCTCTAATGAGACATGAAAGGGTGTTTTATAAACCCCTACATACTTTACCCTAAATAGAGCTATAACATACAAATCACCTTGCTGGTATCAGCTAAAAGGCAAATTTCTCTGATGAGACAGGGAGGGGTGCTGCCCCTACGTACTTATAAAGTCTTAATAAGACAAACGTGGGAAGGCTGGCAGCAATGTAACATAGCTGAGTGTATAGCCTTGTATCACTCAGATCTAATTTTGTCTAAAGTCCATTTTCACTCATTCTCCTTGGAAATATTTACTAATTTAAAATTTTCACAGCTATTCTTGTTTAATTGATCACCTAGTCAGTAGCCTCAAAATGCATAACGCTAGTTTGTAAAGTTAAATGGCAATACTGCAGCTTTCATCTGAAATCCTTCCATTTCAGAATGTTCAATTCCTTTCATGTTGCAATTTATAAAAAATGAAAACGTGCCGTTTTCAGAGACACAACTTTGGTAATTCAGTATCTCTGAGCACAATGGCATCCTTCAAACATACTGCGGGTTCTGTGAATCAAGCTTTAATTACAATTACAGAGAAAATCAATTCATGCTGTCTAATTCTCTCTCCTGAAAAGGGCAGTTAGAACTTGAAAAGTAAATTGGTAATACTCACATTAAAAGTATTCAATCAATCAGCTGTAAAGCTGTCCTTTTAATGTTTTTTGTCAATAGCTTTTATTTTCTCTTTAGATCAAAATTTATATCAAAGCAAAATATTCATGTTTCACTTTGATATTGTGAGTTTTCAGCACTCAGATAATGTTTCTGGATTTTTTTTTTTTTTAGTTTGTCCAAATGAGTTCAGAAATAAATGTTATTTTTTTTAAATGAATTTCGGCACTTAGTCAATAAATACAGGATTAATTTGACAGTTTCCTTGTGGGATTTGCATTCAGACTAATGGTATGCAGTGATCACCAGCGAATCTTCAGTGCTTGAGATAATTAGATAAGCAAATAGCTTCCTAATTTGGTATCTTGCCATATTTAAGGGACCAAATAAGTGAGCGACCTTCTAAAAACAACAGCTTCCTAATTTGATACCTATAAATAAGGTAATCCACGTCGGTTTACCAATTTTATGAAACATAAAGAATTAACTAATTAATAATTCATGCATGCAAGATATTTCTTCATTGTGAGATTCCTTTTTTTAAAGTTCATTCTTCCGTTGTGTCATGTAGAGATTCGGAATATGGACGAAAGGACGAACGAGCCTATTTTAGTCTGAATGGAGATTATTTAAAAAGTAAATGTCCAAGTCTAGTTTATGGTGACAGAGATATCTTCTGTAGTTTTGCTCACCTCAGAGGAGATCATTAAGAGCGTGGCTGAGAATGATATGAATTGGTGTCCAGCTAAATGTGGTACAATAAGAGCTGGAGCAGAACTATCAGGTTTGCCGATATCTTTGACAGATTTTTATAGTATCAAAAAAGGGTGAGTGGGAAGGGAGGGCAGTTTGCGAAGAAAACAAAATGATTTTTCATGAAGTTTTTCATGCATGGTTCGCGTCATATGTGTCTATATGTATTCATCCATTATCTATATATTCATATACATATACACGTATGATTCAATGTACACAACTACCGCTTAATGCACACAGTCTCATACATTAATACATACCTATATACACCCTCTTACATGAACATGTACAGACACACCCTAATATATAATAAACATTTACAAACATGCTAATATATGAACCATATGTAAATATTCTCCTTCACGAATGAATAATTGCATGTGTAAATATTAATTATGCTTGCATACACCTTTAACACACATTACACATTAAATTACAAAGTGGTTCTGGTTAGAAATACTTAAATAATAATAGTAACATTTGTTTACTTTAAGGTGATGATAGATTGCATAGTATTATAAAAAGGAGATTTATCATAGATTAAAGGTTTACAAACAAACAATGAAGAAATAGCCAATAACATTTGAGTATTGGTATAAAATCTGCTGCTAATTGGGAAAATTCACATTCCTAAAAGTCTCTCTATTTGCAAACACTATAACAACAAGTGGGTGTAATGCTTACAGAGTGAAAATGCAGTTACCTGCTAGAACCAATTACCAGGCACTAGTGATGTCCCAAACGGTTCGCCGAACGGTTTGCCACGGATGGCGAACATATGCGCTGTTCGGTCCGCCCCCTATGTCATCATTGAGTAAACTTTGATCCTGTACCTCACAGTCAGCAGACACATTCCAGCCAATCAGCAGCAGACCCTCCCTCCCAGACCATCCCACCTCCTGGACAGCTCACTAAGAATGCAGCTTCACAATGAATGTAAAATGGATGCTGTTGATTGGCTGGAATGTGTCTGCTGACATCACTACCAGTGACATCACTACCAGGCACCTATAGAGGGCATTTAAGGCTAATTTTGCAGTCTGTACTCATGGCCTGTAATGAACCCAGAGACATCCCTCACTCCCTTCTCCTCGTTTGAGGCTAAAATGTATCACTGTGCACAGTAAGCGTTATAGGCTCCAGCAGTATTGCACGTGAAGATAAAGATGTATGTGAGTATGTAAAATGTCTCCTCTTTCCTAATGTAGAAACTCGGTTATTTTCGCCTAATTTCCCCAAAGCCCACTGCCTTTTTTTAAATGCTGTCTGTAAAAATGCTGGCACCTATCGACAACCCTTAATTTCCCCCTAATATTATTATTTGTATTGCCATTTATATAGCGCCAACAGATTCCGTAGAGCTTTACAATATTATGAGAGGGGGGATTTAACTATAAATAGAGTTGAGCGAACTCACTGGCTGCTCACTGTAAAAAAATAAAAATCTATTGGCCTCCACCGCTGAACAGCGGGCGGGTACCCTAAAGTAAAATAAGGGGGGGCCTATATAACAATGAGGGGGGGACCTACTGTCCTCCCCCCGGCCCCCACCCCTGCGTGGTGGGTGGGGGCACTAAATAACAATGAGGGGGCGGACCTACTGTCCTGCCCCCTGCCCCCACCCTTAAGCGGTGGGTGGGGGCCCTAAAAAAGAATGACAGGGGGACCTACTGTCCTCCCCCCGGGCCCCACCCCTGCGTAGTGTTGGGGGCCAGGGGGGGAGTCAATTGTCCTATTCTTACCCCCCATTTTACTTCCTTTTGCAGCCCTCTAGTCCTTTCCAGGACTTTTTTAGAGCCATTTTAGTGCCCAAAAGTTTAGGTTCCCATTGACTTCAATGGGGTTTGGGTTCGGGGTCAAGTTCGGGCCAAGTCCCGAACTCGAACTTTTTGCCAAAGTTCGGCCGAACCCGGCAAACCCGAACATCCAGGTGTCCGCTCAACTCTAACTATAAATAGGACAATTACACGAAAACATACAGGAACGATAGGTTGAAGAGGACCCTGCTCAATCGAGCTTACAGTCTATAGGAACATGAGATGATACCATCTTTTTGAAGAATATTTCTAAACCATAGCAGGCAGATCATCTGTTATGTATTAACATTTGGAGATATTAGACTCCAGTTGCAACGTCACTATAAGCTTTAAATTAGCACTATACCGTTAGGAATACAAGGCTATTTACATAACACTACATCTAAATAAAACTATATAACACTAAATCTAAATAAAAAATGACTTTTCTAAATGGTTCATCCAATGTTCCTAATAGAGAAGCGTTAGGCATGAAAATTGCATGCGGAGGTTAGATGTGAGAACCACTATCCACTAGAGGCATTTTAAACCATATCTACTAAACGCCAATTGTTGATATATTGCAGGGTTAAAACTAAAGGATTCGTTGAGATGAAGTGGTCTTGGTGCCTTTAGTTGTCCTTTAACCCCTTAAGGACATATGACGGAAATATTCCGTCATGATTCCCTTTTATTCCAGCAGTTGTGTCCTTAAGGGGTTAAAAGTAATGATATGTAACTTTGATATTGCATATATTTTGTCCACTCTTCTCCAAATATGGAGTTAAGTCTCCTCCAAATATGGAATTCACTCTCATCTAAATATGGAATGCACTCCCCTCCATATTTGGAATTAACTCTCCTCCAAATATGGAGTTCACTCTCATCTAAATATGGCTTGATGGTATTTACTGTTAATTAAAAACTAAATGACTTTTTAGCTGATTAAGTTTAACTTTAAATTTAACAAAACAAAGGACTGTGCACAAATTAGGAAGAAGTTCAAGACATATTTATTGGACTGATATGAACAACGATTCAGCTCAAAGAGAGCATGTTTCAAGCGGAAATGTTTTTGAGCTGAAACATTGTTTGTGTCCGATAAATCTACCTTGGACCTTTTCCCAATGTTTGCCAAGGCCTTTGTTTTGTTGGATCTGCAGTTGAATGTACTCAAGGCTGGAGCTACTTGGTCGCTCCTTTGAATATGTGCCTTCTCAATGTTTTGAGATACAATCAGTTTTAATGAACTCATACATCACCCAAAAAGAGCATGCCTGCTCCTATAATGAGACACAAAGCTCACTTAACATTCTATTCGAATAATTGTTATAATTAAAAAAAAAAACTTGGGAAAATTAACTAGGGAAAATGATACAGAAGCTATGAACATTTGGAAAAATGACCAAACTTATATCTGCGTGCGTACATTCATTTATTTTTCATGTTTGTTTTATCACATTTTCTACCCTGCGGCTCATTTATAACCAAGAAACACATAATTTAAGGAAGAATAATTAAAGTTCTCCTTTTGCTTTGAGTCATGTGTTTTTGCTGAAAATTAAAGATTTGAATGTCCCAAGGTTTTAAAGAATAGTGGTCTTTTTAAGCTTAAAAAATCTTGACACATTAATAATTGTAAGATGTGTAACACAGGGATGGTAACAGTAAATTAATTGGATTAGCAATTTGGCAGAAAACAATACTACAAAAAGAATAGTGAGAGCATTTTGATTGATTTTGAGCTACAGTTATAAATAATAAGCGCGTGTCATCGTTCCTTTTTAACATTAAAGAGAAAGCAATTCATTTTGTTAAATCCCTACTTTTGCCCTGGATATCGTTAATTATTAAAAATGCACTAATTCATTTAATCAAAGCTTATTAAAATAATAAAGGCAACATTTCCAATCAATAGGAAAAAATAGAGATCCTTATCTGCCTCTCCGTGAGATAACTCATACCGTCTGCCTTTAGGCAAATTATTTGCATGCATTAAGAAAATATCTTCTTAAAAAGGACATAATCAATGTATAATTGATAAAAGGTTTATGAATAAACAATGCAGAAATTGCCAACTGCTTTTGGGTATCGGAAAGAAAACCGCTGCTAATTGTGCAAATTCACATTCCCAAAACACTCCTGGAGTGTAAACATTATAACAAATGGGCGTAATGTTTATATATATATATAATTGTTTTGTTTTTTTTACTGTTCCTCCTGTTTTTCCTCTTTTGGTTTCTTTTTTTTCACTTGATCTGTCAACTAAAATGATCCAATTCAAACTCTTGGTTCTGAAATTCGGCTGTTCCAAACTGAAATTTGTTTGTCCTGATTTTTTGGGGGACAATATCTGGATTTCCTCATCATGCACAAGTCAAGCTGATAACATGGCGTAATAATTGTACTTTCTGATGGATTGATAATATGTATATAAGATCTGAATTTTCATACTAGGCTGGTGGTCTACACAAAGTTCCATATGTGTTACTGCTCAAGTCCAAGGTTTTTATATGTATTTTGCCCAGTGTGTATTTATATATTTAATCTAATTCTCTCTGAACCACGTCACTCAGAGATTCTTGGATTAGGATTCACACAAACATATTATAATCTTTATATATATATATATTCTTTATATAGTTCCAAACATAGATGGAAAAGGGTCCTTCTAGCTTGATCTTTGACTCACCATGATCGGGTCTTGTTACAGAGATATTAAATCTAGAATAGTGTTCATACTGTGATCAGATATAACATTTTCTCCTTTTTATCAGTGTTGGGATCTTTATTGCTCTATGGACACTCTTCACTGCTCATTTATCCCATGCAGGGCACTATTACAAGTGTTGGCGAGTATATCACAAACATTTAGGTTCTTCTATAAAGAAATATGATTGCACAGATGTTGGATTGTCTAGTAATAGGCCAGCACAGATGGCAGTAGGCATTTATTATTGTATGAGTGTCCTTTTTCAGTAAAATAGCTGGTTAACTATAAAAGTGAATCAGCTCTGCAATGTAGAATGATTGTCCCTTGCTCTGTGCGTGATGGAACTACTGAACTCCTGAACTCTGCATGTTTTTGTACGTATCAGGTGGAAACATTGTAGCCCTGTGTATACTCTACGTTACCAAGCCGTAACTTCTAAACAAACAATCATCAGATAGACAGTACATGGTGGTTTTTTGCTCTTTTTTCAGGTTTCCCTGAACCACGGTCTTATGTTCAATGTTCCTCATTGTCTATCTAATTGGCGGTCACAGACAGTAAAGAGGAGAAAGACGTGTTCACTAGCTTGAGCATATACACATTTTGTAGTTTTACAGATGGAATTAAATTAATTTTATTAGGAAGTTTACAACTTATTTTACTAAATATTTTAAAAAAAAATGTTTTATTAATGTGCCTAGTCTGTACCAGCTTTGTAGACCAACATCCGGCAATTTGTACAAATCATTAGCCAAGCTCTGTCAGTTTGCACTAGTGAACGTTTTTGATGTAATTTGGTTGGGTTGTTCACTTCTCATCTATTAACATGAGATCACTATACTTGTTATCGGCTGGTAGACGGGTTACCATTCCTAAATATTTGTGACTGACAAACCGTATTTTGGGGCAATGCCATGTCATGACAGGCTATGACGTCAGAGGGGTCTTTTAAAATATCCTATTGCTACCGGTTTAGTTAATGAAGACCGCAATGTGTAGATATCAAATTCTACATTCTATGTGTGCTTACAGGAAAAATATTTACAGACATTTATAAGTAGCTGAAAATCAATCAGTGTGTGGCAAATATATCTTGTAAAATAGAATTTTTGTGTACCAAGACTTGCCCCTTCCTGATCTGCATCAATTTAGCAGAACATTTTGAATAACAGAGTAACATTAACAGCAAGAGTGAAAGCACATTCACGGTTTTTTAAGTAAAAATTATTTTTTTCAGATAAGCAACTGTATTTGGTTTATTTGGTATTAGCCACATCACTTAGCAAAAGTCTATTCTAAATTCCAAGGTTACTAATTAATCAAATGAGAGGAAAAAGGCTTTTATTTTATTTTTATTTTTAAATGCTGTGACAATGTAATTAGACAAGTAAATTCAATAGTGCTCGATCCCTGACACCAGTTAGATGTTCCAGTTCAGGCAGAATAACACTCTGTGACTCAATGTAATCTCGAACAGACAGGCGAGATAAAGTTGTGTTTTTCTGGTTTCCTTGTTTAAAGCGTTCACACAGATTGTTCTGTAACAATTTTCCATCTTTGTTTTTATTTGTTATCATTAGGGCCTCAGTTCTTTCCTGTGTCACAGATATTTCCATTTGATCCTGTAAAATCTCAGAAGGGAAAAAATATCAGATGTTTCATCTCAGCATCTGAAGGTGTCACAAGAAAGGCTTCGTACGCTGCAGGAGAAATGACAACAGCCTCTTACTGGACCAGGTGATTGATCTATCAGCCTTTAGAACTGTACGACATCTCATCAAATATGTTCATTAAAACACGCAGAACCAAAAACCTAAAGTATTGAATGTTATCAAAAATAAAACACAATGAAAACAATGCTAAAACCCCCCGATTATTTCATATAAAAAAAAAGTTTAATAATACAAATGAATCATTTAGCAATGAAGACTTACATTTTTAAAAGCAGCTCCTACTGGAGCTCAAAAAGCAGCCTACACTCAATGGAACACAGCAGCTCCCACTGGAGGGAACACAGCAGCTCCCACTGGAGGGAACACAGCAGCCCACACTGGGGGGAACACAGCAGCTCCCACTGGAGGGAACACAGCAGCTCCCACTGGAGGGAACACAGCAGCTCACACTGGGGGGAACACAGCAGCTCCCACTGGAGGGAACACAGCAGCTCCCACTGGAGGGAACACAGCAGCTCACACTGGGGGGAACACAGCAGCTCACACTGGGGGGAACATAGCAGCTCACACTGGGGGGGACACAGCAGCTCACACTGGGGGAACACGGCAGCTCCCACTGAAGGGAACACAGCTGTTCACGTTGGGGGGAACAGGGCAGCTAACACTGGGGGGTGCACAGCAGCTCACACTGGAGGGAACACAGCAGCTCACACTGGGGGGAACACTGCAGTTCATGTTGGGGGGACAAAGCAGCTCACACTCAAGAGAGCAAAGTATCTCACACTGGTGGGGAACACAGTAGCTCACACTGGAAGGAATACAGCAGCTCTCACTGGGGGGAATACAGCAGTTCACTTTGGGGGGAACAGATCAGCTCACACTGGAAGGAACACAGCTGTTAACGTTGGGGGGAACACAGCAACTCACACTGGGGGAAGCACAGCAGCTCACACTGGAGGGAAAACAACAGCTCATATTGGAGGGAACACAGCAGCTCACACTAGAGGGAAAACAGCAGCTCACACTGGGGGGAACACAGCAGCTCACACTGGGAGGAAAACAGCAGCTCACACTGGAGGTAACACAGCAGCTCACACTGGGGGGAACACAGCAGCTCACACTGGAGGTAACACAGCAGCTCACACTGGGGGGAATACAGCAGCTCACACTGGGAGGGAACACATCAGTTTGCTCTGGGGGGAAACAGTAGCTCAAAATGGGGGTGAACACTGCAGCTCACACTGGGGGGAACACAACAGCTCACACTGAGGGGAACACAGCAGCTCACACTGGGGGAACACAACAGCTCACACTGGAGGGGACATGTCAGCTCACACTGGAGGGAACACAACAGCTCACACTGGGGGGAGCACAGCAGCTCACACTGGGAGGGAACACATCAGTTTGCACTGGGGGGAAACAGTAGCTCAAAATGGGGGTGAACACTGCAGCTCACACTGGGGGGAACACAGCAGCTCACACTGGGGGGAACACAGCAGCTCACACTGGGGGGAACACAGCAGCTCACACTGGAGGGAACACAGCAGCTCACACTGGGGGGAACACAGCAGCTCACACTGGGGGAACACAGCAGCTCACACTGGGGGAACACAGCAGGCACAGCAGCTCACACTGGGGGGAACACAGCAGCTCCCACTGGGGGGAACACAGCAGCTCACACTGGGGGAACACAGCAGCTCACACTGGAGGGAACAAAGCAGCTCACACTGGGGGAAATACAGCAGCTCATGTTGGAGGGAACACAGCAGCTCAAACTTTGAATGGAGCCACTCACACTGGAGGGAGCACAGCAGCTCACACTGGAGGGAACACTGTAGTTCACATTGTGGGAACACAGCAGCTCACACTGGATGGAACACAGCAGCTCACGGTAGAGCGAACACAGCAGCTCACGGTGGGGTGAACACAGAAGCTCACACTGGGGGAACACAGCAGCTCCCACTTTAAATGCAGCAGCGCACACTGGAGGTAACACAGCAGCTCACACTGGAGGGAACATGGCAGCTCACGCTGACAATTAACAAAAAACAATATAATTTGTACATTACAACATCATAGCACAGTTTTTAAAGCTTGTTAAAAATCACTCCTGTTAAAACTGGTTAGTAGAGAAACAATACATTATTATTAACAGAACAAAATAACAAACAAAAAAAAGCAGTAACTACTTCATTTGATAACACTTTGAATAAATGGAGGTTCACTTATGGGAAACCTTTGAGCCCATAGACCTGGAGTTCAAATGTCTCATCATCACAAATACATACAAATAATATTAGTCAGTAATGGTACCCCGTGAATTTTAAACGTTTCTTCACACTGGAGGGGCAGATAAATCATGTATTTGCTAAAAATAAGCAGAAAATGTACTTTGTGTATTATTTTTCATTATATAATTTTCCAACATAATATGTACTCTGTGCATAATAGCAACATTTTACTTCAACTAAATGATATTCTGTGCAGTTTTCTAATAAAAGCAATATATGTAATGTTTCACATTTTTTGTAATCGTTTGTTTCTTTTCAAAACCATTGCACACATATCAGTACAAAAGGTCTCCAATAACAATAACATAATATCTCGCCAACCTTTTAAAACGATTGAGATCCAATGAAGTGTGTCCCTGACCTACACGAGTCACACTGAGCCCACATCTACTTACCCTTGAAGCCAGCCATGTATAATTTGATATCATGGGGTCCTGATATACAGCAGTGCAAGATGTACATTAATTATCTACAGATAGCATTTTGCATATGGTCCAAGCACTCTGCACTTAATTATTAAAATGGGATTAAAATAATACGGTAACTTAATTTCCAATACACTGAGCTATGAGCAATTCTACACGGTTCCATAGAGCTGCAACCTTCCAGCTACGTTCTGAGATAATACGGAGATGTTTCCTTTGTGGTTGTTCCAATGCCACGGTGTTAGAAATGTACATACCTCTATTATACATCTTCAGCTCATGAGTTTTTTTAAACAATGCAATTTTATTTCCATCTCATATCTTCCATAGCTCATATGCTTTAGATTATGAGACCAAGCAGAATTGGTTTACTTATGATCCCTAAAATCAACACTTCCTCAATTTAATGCCATTTTTGAAAGATAATATTTTCATTTCATACCTGTAGGACATAGATATAGCAGGGTCCTATCTGGAGCTTAGATGGAGGAATATGCTATTACAGGTGAAGGCAACTTTCGTCACTCCAAATGTTGTTGATCAAATGTACCCTGATACTTTGACAGCATTGTGACTTTAAAAGGGGGGCACATAGTCCATAACATCTGGTGTGAAAAAGGTTGCCTACACCTAAGCTATAACATGATAGCAGCATCATAATGTTCCTTAATGTTCATCTTCGTCCACAAGTTAAGTCCTTGGGCTAATATCGACTGGACGGCATGCTGTATGGTTAGGCTGATATCCAATAGGCCAAGAGTGAACAAAAAAGTCATCCCTTAACCAGGTCCTCAATGAAAATAAAAATATTAATATGTCTCTTCATACTCCACAATTCTCTTACCTAAACCACAATTCTCTACATTATAACTAAACTAAAAAAAAAATGCTAATAAAATAGAACAATATTTAAAGTTATCCCAAAGGTTCATTTTCAGCCCTATGGAGAAACATGTCAAACATTCTCATAAAACAAAACAAATCCAGACGTACAGAGAAGAAAAAATAAATATCAAGATTCCCCAGTACAATGGCAGAAAAAGTAGACAGCATGGAGGTGTAAGTTGTAATAGCTCATTGAATATATATTTTGAATACATTGTATTTATATTATTACAACGTTTCCACTTGTAAGATACCTAATGTCATATTGCCTATTACCAGCCTGGGCTCCCATTTTCTACTTTGTTACTGACTTTCCTGTTTTATGGTTTATTTTACTTTTTCTTCACAAATCTTGGTCTGACCCTTCACGTGGACTGGATGATGATGTCATTGTAAGACCACTGCTACTACAAACCTTTAAGGGACACTATAGTCACCTGAACAACTTTAGCTTAATGAAGCAGTTTTGGTGTATAGAACATGCCCTGCAGCCTCACTGCTCAATCCTCTGCCATTTAGGAGTTAAATCCCTTTGTTTATGAACCCTAGTCACACCTCCCTGCATGTGACTTGCACAGCCTTCCATAAACACTTCCTGTAAAGAGAGACCTGGTTAAAAGTGATTGAAATGTTTTAATTTTCTTTATAAATCGTCCAAAAAGAAGGATTCTCACTCGCCCCAGAAACCACCCACCTACTTTAATTACACGTTTCACAAGTTTCGTGTTCTCGTTGCTAAAGAATAACCAGCAATGAGGGCTCTTGGAGTTAAGGGATTTTTGTAATCAGAGGAAAATTAACATTAGTTATTTCCTTATCTTAATTCTCTGATTAAATGTGATGACAGCACTAAGGAATAATGTCAAAATTCATAATTACTTTGTGAAAGAAGGAGGGGTAACTCTGTGAGCATTAACATGATAACACAGGCATAGAACTGTAGTCCACAAACATATACTGGTCCAGCCAAGATGATCTTCACTTTACTTTACTTCTCAATAAAACATATTACTTGGAAATTAATTTCATGCAGAACTGCAGTGGCTCTGAATTTAGGCTGATCGGGTGATCAGTCAGATTCCCAAACTCTGAGCTGAAATGTACCCAAATCAATAACCAACTGAAGATTTCAAAGGCAAAAGTGTCTGGGTCGGTTCATAATTCTGAGTTCCACCTGTGGTCCCAAAACAAGAGATGATCGACAGTTAGAGGAAAGTAATTACATTTTTATTTTATTCACAAACCAAGCGAGAAGAGTGCAATAGAGGGAAGAGTAGTAAAAAAAATCCTTTATTTTCATATTATCTATTTCATGAATATATAATATATAAATATCGATTTTTATTCCTGTTTTACCCTCTATTGGTTACCTTTTTCTCATATAGCCTGTGAAACAAACGGCGAGAAAATGACCAGTTTACTCCAAAATATATACATAATATTATATCATATAACATTATATTATATTGTGTATATATTTAGCAGAACACTGATTGACCCATTTCTGTGCTCTTGTTAGGTCTTCTGACTTGGCTCCCATATTGAAATCCTGGTTATGAAATCCCAATGAGCAGAACCAACTGAATGGGCTTGAATTAATTCTTTAAATAATTAGGGCCCCACAGGTTGCTCATGGGACGGGGCTCAGGGGTTAAACCTAGGTCCTCTTTCCTAAATATTATAATTACGGCCCTAACCGCTGGTAACAGGTGGGGGCATGGTGGAGGACATTAGGTTACCACCTGCCACCGATGGAGTTCCAGCGCAAAGAAAAAAAATATAAATTAAATAAAGTAGTGAACAGGGGAGTGTGATTAGAAACAATGGGCATAAAAAAAGGAAAACTGGTAGAAACTAAACATGAAAGAACCTCTTTAAAACTGTCAAAGAATCCCGGAACCTGTAGCAGGAGGAGAGTTATCATTTGGCCATGCCTGCTCTATTTCATCTTGGCAATCAGGTCAACAAGCACTTACATGGCGTGTGTGGGAGATGTGAAACAGAAACTGCAAAATATTTATCTTTAACACTAAATATGCTATTTCACAAATGGGATTCAGAGAAAACAAATTATAGTCGTATAGTTGTATCACAGGGTTACTCCAAGAATGAATGTCACCCAGCAGAAGAGCAGTCTTAGAACCCAACAGGGACCAACTGGGAAGGACTATAGTGGTCATGATGCTTGCAGAAAACCTTATTCTAATCATTAGTACAAGGGGTTAACTTAGCTTTTTATCTGAATTGATCTTTGATTGGACTTTGCACTACAGCTACACTCAAAGGAAAACAAAGTCCATGGCTAATTTCTGTTCAGTTTCATTCCTTCCGGAACTTGCCAATGGGATTTTCATTAAGCCTTGCAAGTTCCAATAAAGAAAATCCTTAATGGAATATTGTTAAAGCTCCTGTCGCAATGACCACAGCAGTGTGTGTCTAGCATTGAGCTGTTTGGTTGTGTAATATGTTCCACTATAATCAGAGTGTGACATTTAAAGTATGACAGGTAAATACACAGTTGTATTTATTAAGCCAGTAAGTGTCACTTTACAGCAGAAGGCAAGAATTTTAACGTGAAAAATACTTTATTTAAATAATGTGTTAAAGTGAAGTGTGCTAAGCTTTAAAATGCTTACACATAGTGATAAGTAGAGAAACTGCCCAACAAGATACACAGTACACAATGAACCATTAGTAGAAAATGCAACTCTCTGGATCTCTGGGAAGTATGTAACTATATTTTAACATATGATACATTACATTATCCAGAACCCTTTACTTTAAAGATATTGAGTTCCCTCCACTGTGAGCCATTATGGGTCCTCTGTTCTGAGCTGCAGTGCTCCCTCCAATGTGAACTGCTGTGTTTCCTCCAGTGTGAGCTGCCATGTTCCCCCCAGTGTGAGCTACCATGTTCCCCCCAGTGTGAGCTGCTGTCTTCCCTCCAGTGTGAGCTGCTGTGCTCCCTACAGTGTGAGCTGCTGTGTTCCCTCCAGTGTGAGCTGATTTGTTCCCATCAGTGTGAGCTGCTGTGTTCCCTCCAGTGTGAGCTGATTTGTTCCCTCCAGTATGAGCTGCTGTGCTCCACATAGTGTGAGCTGCTGTGTTCCCTACAGTGTGAGCTGCTGTGTTCCCTCCAGTGTGAGCTTCTGTGTTCCCTCCAGTGTGAGCTGCTGTGTTCTCTTCCCCCAGTGTGAGCTGCTGTGTTCCCCTAGTGTGAGCTGCTGTGTTCCCTCCAGTGTGAGCACGGCATTGATTTTTGTAACAGGGAGATGGAAGAAGAGGCTTGGTCGGTCCTCTTACTGCAAATTTGGGCCACTGCGCGGTCAAGCTAATGTGACACCAGATAGGAGTGGTGTGTTTAGTACTATTTTTATCAGTTTAATACCTTCCGCGTCTCCTATCAGTGGACGTGTACACGGCATTGATTTTTGTAACAGGAGATGGAAGAAGAGGCTTGGTCGGTCCTCTTACTGCAAATTTGGGGCACTGCGCGGTCAAGCTAATGTGACACCAGATAGGAGTGGTGTGTTTAGTACTATTTTTATCAGTTTAATACCTTCCGCGCCTCCTATCAGTGGACGTGTACACGGCATTGATTTTTGTAACAGGGAGATGGAAGAAGAGGCTTGGTCGGGTCCTCTTACTGCAAATTTGGGGCACTGCGCCGTCAAGCTAATGTGACACCAGATAGGAGTGGTGTGTTTAGTACTATTTTTATCAGTTTAATACCTTCCGCGTCTCCTATCAGTGGACGTGTACACGGCATTGATTTTTGTAACAGGGAGATGGAAGAAGAGGCTTGGTCGGTCCTCTACTGCAAATTTGGGGCACTGCGCGGTCAAGCTAATGTGACACCAGATAGGAGTGGTGTGTTTAGTACTATTTTTATCAGTTTAATACCTTCCGCGTCTCCTATCAGTGGTCGTGTACACGGCATTGATTTTTGTAACAGGCAGATGGAAGAAGATGCTTGGTTGGTCCTCCTAACTGGAGACTGTGTTGCTGTACGGGTAGCAGGTGGAGCCATTTATAAAGTACACACTGCTTTATAAAGCCATTTATAAAGTACACACTGGCGGCTTGAACCCTAGTTGGTGGCGGATAAGTCACGCAAGTCAACCAGCATTCAGAGTTATAATACAGCAGCGTGTGGACCATTTTTAGCCCAAGGCAGCTCATCTCATCAGGCCTTTTTTACATAGGGTCACTTGGCAGATATGGATTGACACCTGTCCTAGGGATCCCTGATACACACTGACACAGATCAGAATAGGGACTGTTCCTGCTACATCGGGTCACTTGGAAGATATGGATTGACACCTGTCCTCAGAGACCATGATACACAATGACACAGAGCAGAATAGAGACTGTTCCCCCTACATAGGGTCACTTGGCAGATATGGATCGACACCTGTCCTAAGGATCCCTGATACACACTGATACACACCTACTTGGATGGTATAGACATTTTTAGCTACTCCTGGCCCGAACACCTGACCCACATAGGAGCCGTAATAGACCGGATTAGGGAGTCCGGACTGACCCTAAAGCCCAGTAAGTGCCATATAGGAACGTGTAAAACCTCCCCAAGATAGTAGTATGGGCCCCAGAATGTGAACAGGCCTTCCAACAGCTCAAGACGGCGCTCATTAAATCACCTGTACTTTCTTCTCCTGATCCAACTAAACACTTTCTCGTCCATACAGACGCTTCTATGCTTGGATTGGGAGCAGTACTGAGCCAAGTCGGAGCAGATGGTGGCGAGCAACCCGGGGCTTATCTAAGCCGTAAACTTTTGCACAGTGAAGTATATTCACTGCCATTGAAAAGGAGTGCATGGCGGTGGTGTGGGCCCTCAAAAAGCTGCAACCTACTTGTATGGACAACCGTTTACCTTACTCACAGATCACAACAAATTTGTGGCACTGCGCGTGCAATCTAATGTGCCACCAGATAGGAGTGGTGTGTTTAGTACTATTGTTATCAGTTTAATCACTGTTACGTCCCCTATCCGTTGATGTGGAGCAAGACGCAGCAGCAGAAGAGGACTAAGCCGAGGAGGTTATGGAAGAGGTTGGAGTAGGAGGAGTAGAGGAGGTGGCAGCGTATTGGCAGAGTACACGCTGTAGGGCTGACACACCTGCTTGAAGATAACTAACTGCTATTCAATCTATAATTGATGTTTGTTTCACAGGCAGAAAGTGCCCTAAAACATGGCGGCTTGAACCCTAGTTGGTGGCGGATAAGTCACGCAAGTCAACCGGCATTCAGAGCTAAAATACAGCAGCGTGTGGACCATTTTTAGCCCTAGGCAGCTCATCTCATCAGGCCTTTTTTAATCTAATGTATCACCCAGTGTCAGTCCCTTCGGGATCCATCCCTCATTCATCTTAATAAAGGTGAGGTAATCTAGACTTTTTTGACCTAGGCGACTTCTCTTCTCAGTGACAATACCTCCTGCTGCACTGAAGGTCCTTTCTGACAGGACACTTGAAGCGGGGCAGGCCAGAAGTTCTATCGCAAATTGGGATAGCTCAGGCCACAGGTCAAGCCTGCACACCCAGTAGTCAAGGGGTTCATCGCTCCTCAGAGTGTCGATATCTGCAGTTAAGGCGAGGTAGTCTGCTACCTGTCGGTCGAGTCGCTCTCTGAGGGTGGATCCCGAAGGGCTGTGGCGATGCGTAGGACTTAAAAAGGTCCGCATGTCCTCCATCAACAACACGTCTCTAAAGCGTCCTGTCCTTGCCGGCGTGGTCATGGGAGGAGGAGGATGACTTCCACCTCTCCCCCTGTTAGATTCCCGTTGTGCTGTGACATCACCCTTATACGCTGTGTAAAGCATACTTTTCAATTTATTTTGCAAATGCTGCATCCTTTCATACTTGTTGTAATTCGGTAACATTTCCGCCACTTTCTGCTTATACCGGGGGTCTAGTAGCGTGGACACCCAGTACAGGTCGTTCTCCTTCAGCCTTTTTATACGAGGGTCCCTCAACAGGCACGACAGCATGAAAGACCCCATTTGCACAAGGTTGGATGCCGAGCTACTCATTTCCCGTTCCTCCTCCTCACTGATGTCAATGAAGGTATTTTCTTCCCCCCAGCCACGTACAACACCACAGGTACCAGATAGGTGACAACGAGCACCCTGGGATGCCTGTTGTGGTTGGTCTTGCTCCTCCTCTTCCTCCTCCTCAAAGCCACATTCCTCCTCTGACTCCTCTTCCTCACAATCCTCTTCCAGCGTTGCCGCAGGTCCAGCAAGCGATGCTGATAAGGCTGTTTCTGGAGGTGATGGTGACCACAACTCTTCCTCTTCCTCTTCACGCTCATCTACGGCCTGATCCAGCACTCTTCGCAGGGCACGCTCCAGGAAGAAAACAAATGGTATGATGTCGCTGATGGTGCCTTCGGTGCGACTGACTAAATTTGTCACCTCCTCAAAAGGACGCATGAGCCTACAGGCATTGCGCATGAGCGTCCAGTAACGTGGCAAAAAAATTCCCAGCTCCCCAGAGGCTGTCCTAGCACCCCGGTCATACAAATATTCATTAACGGCTTTTTCTTGTTGGAGCAGGCGGTCGAACATTAGGAGTGTTGAATTCCAACGTGTCGGGCTGTCGCAAATCAAGCGCCTCACTGGCATGTTGTTTCGCCGCTGGATATCGGCAAAGTGAGCCATGGCCGTGTAGGAACGCCTGAAATGGCCACACACCTTCCTGGCCTGCTTCAGGACGTCCTGTAAGCCTGTGTACTTATGCACAAAGCGTTGTACGATCAGATTACACACATGTGCCATGCACGGCACATGTGACAACTTGCCCAACTTCAATGCCGCTAACAAATTTGTTCCGTTGTCACAAACCACTTTGCCGATATCCAGTCGCTGCGGAGTCAGCCACTTTTCCACCTGTGCGTTCAGGGCGGACAGGAGTGCTTGTCCGGTGTGACTCTCTGCTTTCAAGCAAGTCAAACCCAAGACGGCGTGACACTGCCGTATCCGGGATGTGGAATAGTACCTGGGGAGCTGGGGGTGTGCCGTTGATGTGGAGCAAGACGCAGCAGCAGAAGAGGACTCAGCCGAGGAGGTTATGGAAGAGGATGGAGTAGGAGGAGTAGAGGAGGTGGCAGCAGGACTGCCTGCAAGTCGTGGCGGTGTCACCAACTCCTCTGCAGAGCCATGCATTCCATGCTTGGCAGCAGTCAGCAGGTTTACCCAATGCGCAGTGTAGGTGATATACCTGCCCTGACCATGCTTTGCAGACCAGGTATCAGTGGTCAGATGGCCCTTGCCCAAACACTGTGTGCCAGAGATGCTATTACTTCCTTTTGCACAATTGAGTACAGGTTGGGGATTGCCTTTTGCGAAAAGTAATTTCACAAATTTTTTGAACGCCTCAGACTCCACCAGCTTGTATGGTAAAAGCTGGCGGGCTAATAGCTCGGACAAGCCAGCGGTCAGACACTGGGCAAGGGGGTGACTTTCTGACATTGTCTTCTTACGCTCAAACATGTCCTTGACAGACACATGACTGTGGGAAGATGAGCGTGAACTGCTCAAGGCGGGAGGCGGAGTGGCGGATGGTTGAGAGGGGACAAGGAGGACAGCAGTGGTTGACGTGGCTGAAGATGCTGGACCAGGAGGAGGCTGGCGGCTTAGAGTAGGCGAGCGGCTTGTACTCATGTGTTGATCCCAAAGGCGTCTGTGATGTGAGATCATGTGCCTACGCAAAGCAGTTGTACCTAGGTGGGTGTTGGACTTCCCACGACTCAGTTTCTTTTGGCACAGGTTGCAAATGGCATCGCTGTTGTCAGAGACAGACACACAAAAAAAAATTCCACACTGCTGAGCTCTGCAATGACGGCACTCTGGTGGTGGACACAGCATGCGTTGATTGGCGTGCTGTCGGGCTGACCCCGGGTGCCGATGCATGCTGTCTGACTATGCCACTAGCTCCTTGCGACGACCTCCCCCTGCTTCAACTCGCCTCCTCCTCCTCCTCCTCCTGTCTCCCCATCTGAACTTTCGCCTGTTCTTCTGCCGAGCGGTACACGCTGGATATCCATGGACGACATCGTCATCACCTAACCGCTTCAATTTTGTATCTAACCAGCAAAGGGCTAAGCAGTGTAAGTACAACATCATCATCATCATCACACCGTACGTCCATGTGTGTAATGCTGCCTGCCTGAGACATATCCCTGTTATCTACATCCTCTGGCAATAATGGTTGTGCATCACTCATTTCTTCAAACGGATGTGTGAATAACTCCTCTGACATGGTGCTAGTTTTGGTGGTGGCGGCAGGCGGGTGAGTGGTATCTTGAGAGGTGCCTGAAGCTAAGCTGGAGGAGGATGGTGCGTCAAGGTTCTGAGCGGAGGCTGTAGAAGATTGGGTGTCCTGTGTTAGCCAGTCAACTATGTCCTCAGAACTTTTCAAGTTCAGGTACGTGGCCTCTGAAAACTGGGCATTATTCTAGGGCCAAAGGGAATCACAGCACCACGACCACGATGGCCCCTGCGGGGTGGCCTGCCTCTGCCTGTCATTTTGTTGGGATTAGTGGTACTATGCGTGCAAGCTACTGTGAGACCAGATATGAGTGGCAATGTGCACTGGCACAGTTGTGCAGAGCAGGCTGTAGGCCCTGACACCAGCTTGAAGATAACTAACTGCTATTCAATCTATAACAGTGAAAAAAGTGTTTTTTGTTTTTTAAATCCAAGCTATTGTGTCACCAGATCTAAGTGGTGGCACTGGTCACCGTATCCACTGTTAGTGTAACACACCCGCTTTAAGGACACTGACTGCTATTCAATCTATAACAGTGAAAAAAGTGTTTTTGTTTTTTTAAATACAAGCTTTGTGTCACCAGATCTAAGTGGTGGCAATGGTCACCGTATCCACTGTTAGCGTAACACACCCGCTTTAAGGACACTGACTGCTATTCAATCTATAACAGTGAAAAAAGTGTTATTTGTTTTTAAATCCAAGATTTGTGTCACCAGATCTAAGTGGTGGCAATGGTCACCGTATCCACTGTTAGCGTAACACACCAGCTTTAAGGACACTGACTGCTATTCAATCTATAACAGTGAAAAAAGTGTTTTTTGTTTTTAAATACAAGCTTTGTGTCACCAGATCTAAGTGGTGGCACTGTCACCGTATCCACTGTTAGCGTAACACACCCGCTTTAAGGACACTGACTGCTATTCAATCTATAACAGTGAAAAAAGTGTTTTTTGTTTTTAAATACAAACTTTGTGTCACCAGATCTAAGTGGTGGCACTGGTCACCGTATCCACTGTTAGCGTAACACACCCGCTTTAAGGACACTGACTGCTATTCAATATATAACAGTGAAAAAAGTTTTTTTTTTCTTTTAAATACAAGCTTTGTGTCACCAGATCTAAGTGGTGGCAATGGTCACCGTATCCACTGTTAGCGTAACACACCCGCTTTAAGGACACTGACTGCTATTCAATCTATAACAGTGAAAAAAGTGTTTTTTGTTTTTAAATACAAGCTTTGTGTCACAGATCTAAGTGGTGGCACTGGTCACCGTATCCACTGTTAGCGTAACACACCCGCTTTAAGGACACTGACTGCTATTCAATCTATAACAGTGAAAAAAAGTGTTTTTTGTTTTTAAATCCAAGCTTTGTGTCACCAGATCTAAGTGGTGGCAATGGGCACAGTATGCACTGTGAGCCTGACACAGAAGCTAGCAGCAGTGGCAGACAACTGACTGCTATTCAATCTATAACAGTGAAAAAAGTTTTTTGTTTTTAAATCCAAGCTATTGTGACACCAGATGTAATTGGTGGCACTGACTGGGGAAATGGGCACAGTATGCACTGTGAGCCTGACACAGAAGCTGGCAGCAGTGGCAGACAACTAAGTGCATTTACATTACATAGAAAATAAAAATAAAAAAAGCATACCTTTATCCCTAACCTAGCTATGCTTTTCCCTATCTTATGAACAGCAGCTACACTTTCCCTCCTCTTACTAAGCATGCAGCTTGAGAATGAATCTAAAATGGATGCTGTCCAGTAGGTGGGAGGGTCTGCTAGGGAGGCTGTGCTGCTAATTGGCTGGAATGTGTCTGCTGACTGTGAGGTACAGGTTCAAAGTTTACTCAATGATGACGAATAGGGGGCGGGTCGAACCGCGCATATGTTCGCCCGCCGTGGCGAACGCGAACATGCTATGTTCGCCAGGAACCGTTCGGTACATCACTATTTACTGGTTGTAGTAGTTACTTGTTTTAGTATTTACTGGATGTAGTATTTACTGATTTTAGTATTTACTTGTTGTAGCAGTTACTTGTTTTAGTATTTACTGGTTTTAGTATTTACTGGATGTAGTATTTACTTGCTTCTTTGTGAACATATATTGGCCTGCACTGAGCGTGATATTTGTCCCAGACAGTTGTTTTAATACCATTTTTCATACCATAATTTAGAATGTTTTTAGAGTAAGTCAATACTATTCAATTCTCCTGTTTTATCACATCCATACATTTTT
Source organism: Pelobates cultripes (assembly GCA_933207985.1). Taxonomy (NCBI): domain Eukaryota; kingdom Metazoa; phylum Chordata; class Amphibia; order Anura; family Pelobatidae; genus Pelobates; species Pelobates cultripes. The sequence goes on from OW240915.1 coordinate 8,629,065, forward strand.
GAAGGTTGATCTGTTTTGCATTTCAGCTTTTAGGTTAAAATGAATGATCGGAAGTTGGCAGTAATTTAACAGATAACACGTTGGATGGGAATGCGTTAGATATTTAATGAAACCATCGTTCAATTAACAGAACCTACAAATAATTTCTCATATAAATGTCACCTTCCTATCTTACAAAAAGCAGCTGGAATAAAGCTGACAAACAAAGGGATTTTAATTTACTCTTATTATTATTTAGCATGAGGTGTATAAATTGCATTATATGGCTGGTTTGACAGATGGACTGATAATACCGGAATCTTTTGCATTTTAAACGGTGTTTCTCTGCAACTAGTTTGATCTCAGGGCCTGGAAACAGACGTCAAATACTTGTCTGGCAGAATATTTCCCTTTAACCCTCTCCCTCCAAACACAGAGTATTCATGGGCCAACGTTTTCAACATAAAACAAAGTATAACTAATTGAAGGGACACTATAAGCACCCAGACCACTTCTTCAGAATGCCAGTGTTAACATTGCAGCAGTTAAATTCCTCTAGTGGCTGTCACCCAGTCTGCCATTAGAGGGACTTCCAATGAAATAGAAATAGCGTTTTATTTTGGATTTATTATTGAATCAGAGAGACCATCAGATTCGCACACTATGGCATTCTGCCTTGCAGTAACTCTAGCCTCGTATTGGCTGAGATCATCGATCTCGATAATCTCAGCCAAGGATCTTCCTTATGTAGACCGGTGCTATGCAGGAGAAAGTCTAAATTTTCATTACCTGAAGTCACATATATGTAGGCATGAGAGGTGTCTACCATAAAATATCTCTGGTCCAGCTATAGGAGATTTGATAAGTGTGTGGATAATACTTCTAGTTTGGCTATTTCAGCCTTAAAATTTGAATTAATTTTGAGTTCACTTTGAGCTCTCAGTTTAGTAAATAGCCCTGTCAGTTAGTCTCAGTTCTACCCATCACTGCAGCGGCTGAATTGACTGTGATGCAGGGCCGTCTTTCCACATGGCCAAGCTGGGCACTTGCCCGGGGGTCCCATAAGCATAGGGGCCCCACAGCATTACCCATGTACCTGGCAGACAGGGGAAATCCTTTGATCTCCACTGCCGGCCCTCGGAGAGCTGGCCCTGCTTACTTGTTTTGGGACCGCTCGAGCTGGTGGGGAGATCAAAGATTTCCCTCACTGGCCAAAATGTCCTTCATTAGAGAGAGGGCGGGAGGGAGAGAGGACTTGGGAGGCAGTTCCTCCTGACAACGCTTCGACACAGCATTCTGCTCGTGGGAGGAGTAAAGAGGAGATACAGGCTGTAGATCTATGCTACTCACCACCGGACCACCAGGGTTGGCAGTATCCCCCCCTCCCACCATAGGTAAGAAGAAGGGTGGGGGCCTAAGGGGGGACCTGAAGCTTTTTTTGTTTTATTTTAAATAAAAATAACAAACAAAAAACCTTTTCCCTATGCACTCACCCCCTCACACACACACACCATACTTTACACACACAGAGCACCCCTCACACACATACACAGCACCCCTCACACACACACACACAGCACCCCTCACACACACACAGCACCCCTCACACACATACACAGCACCCGTCACACACACACAGCACTCCTCTTACACACAGCACCCCTCTCTCACACACACAGCAACTCTCTCACACACACAGCAACTCTCTCACACACAGCACCCCTCTCACACACAGCACTCCTCTCAAACACTCAGCACCCCCCTCAAACACACAGCATCTCTCTCACACACACAGCACCCCTCTCACACACACAGCACCCCTCACATACACACAGCACCCCTCTCACACACAGCACCTCACTCACACACCACCCTTCACACACACAGGACACCCCACACACACAGCACTCCTCACACACACAAACTGCACCCCTCACACATACACATAGCACCACTCACACACACACACACAGCACCCCTCACATAAGCACAGCACCCCTCACACACTTCACCCCTCACACACACACTACACACCTCACACACACACACACACACTGCCCACTCAGATCATCCCATTTGGCTGAATGCGCACGTGCGGCAAGAGCTGCGCGCGCATTCAGCCGGTCGCATAGCAAAGCATTTACAATGCTCTCCTATGGACGCTTGCGTGCTCTCACTGTGATTTTCACAGTGAGAAGCATGCAAGCGCCTCTAGCCGCTGTCAATGAGACAGCCACTAGAGGAATTGGAGGAAGGATTAATCCATTTATAAACATAGCAGTTTCTCTGAAACTGCTATGTTTATAAAAAAAAAAATGGGTTAATCCTAGCTGGACCTGGCACCCAGACCACTTCATTAAGCTGAAGTGGTCTGGGTGCCTAGAGTGGTCCTTTAAGGGGTCTTGTAGAGAGGAGGGGAGGAAATGGTCTAGTTAGTGCTGTTGAAATAAACACAGGCCACCTAAACTGTCTGCCTCATCAGACCGGACCCAACTCCCTCATGTGTCAGTCTTTATTTTATTAATGAGTGGTCTAAGTACAATGGCACTGGGCTGCCCTGAAGCCCATTATTGTGAAATTCCTCTTGTCCCAGGACTGGGTCTTTTCATTTTCATATGGTTATTGTATCTCATACTCAGAGAGCACATCTTAGCACTGAGTCCTGGATACCAGTTTAAAAGGATCTCACCTCTGAGCACAAAGTATATCTAACCAATAGCACACATTGTCCATACTCAGACGCCTACTGACACACATCACCAGGTTCACAGTCATAGATCACTCACTAGCAAACAGACACAGAAACACACACTCACTCACGCTCTCACTAGCAGACACACACTCTCTCTCACTAGCAGACACACTCACACTCTCACTAGCAGACACTCACACACTCTCTCACTAGCAGACACACTCACACTCTCTCTCACTAGCAGACACACTCACACTCTCACTAGCAGACACTCACACTCTCACTAGCAGACACTCACACACTCTCACTAGCAGACACACTCACACACTCTCTCACTAGCAGACACACTCACACTCTCTCTCACTAGCAGACACACACTCTCTCTCACTAGCAGACACACACTCTCTCTCACTAGCAGACACACACTCTCTCTCACTAGCAGACACACTCACACTCTCACTCAGACACTCACACTAGCAGACACACTCACACTCTCACTAGCAGACACACTCACACTCTCTCTCACTAGCAGACACACACTCTCACTAGCAGACACACTCACACTCTCACTAGCAGACACTCACTACTAGCAGACACACTCACACTCTCTCTCACTAGCAGACACACTCACACTCTCACTAGCAGACACTCACACACTCTCACTCTCAGCAGACACACTCACACACTCTCTCACTAGCAGACACACACTCTCTCTCTCTCACAGCAGACACACTCACACTCTCACTAGCAGACACACTCACATTCTCTCACTAGCAGACACACTCACACTCTCTCTCACTAGCAGAAACACTCAGCCGTGGCTGAAGCTTACCTGCTTCACTGGCAGCAGGTGAAGTTGCCATTTTGTGGCCCTTCTTTGCAGCAAGGTCAGGACCGTGCGTGGGGGCGGAGTTTATGTGTGGTAGGCGTGGCTTGCATTAAGGGGGCGTGGCTTTCACACGGAGGCGGGGCAAGCCGGCAAAATTAAGGTAAATAGTTCAGGGTGACTCATAGGTCTCCCTCCGGCCGCGTGCAGACTAATTGTGGCCGCACCAGCCCCCAGCTCCTCCCTCATTACTCCCCTCGGACTGACACAGGCTGGCACAGTCCAAGGGGAAAATGCTTAAAAAACATTAACGTAATGATTTGAGCTGTCTGCCCGGCCCCAGATTACTGCAGCCCACAGGGAAATGTCCCGGTATCCTGGTGGGCCAGTCCGGCCCTGTCGCCAATTCAACGCTTTCCCATGAGAAAGCACTGGAAGGCTATTTCACATGCACGTCAATATTCTGCCCTGGCCAATCAGCATCAAGTCATAGAGACGCACTGATTCAAAGAGCATGAGCAGAGAATGGAGATGCACCTCTAATGGCCCACTGAGTGACTTCCATTGAAGGTGTTCGTACGCAATAATGTAATCACTGCCTTTTCTCTGAAAAGGCAGTGTTTACATTAAAAATTCTGCAGGAACTGACTATAGACACCAGAACAACTACATTAAGCTGTAAACTATACATTAAGCTATAGGTATTCTGGTGACAATAGTATCCCTTTAAGCTTGGCCTTTAGTAAATACGCTTTTGTTTCTAAATAAGGTATTTTACACGGTCTAAAAATGACAGAAGCTTTGTAATAAACCAAAGATTATCAACACTGAAATTCTCTGTTCTTATAGAACCAAACAGGAAACACCTGACGTGTACTAAGGCACTACAGGTAACTTACAAATAACTTAAACCACAACAATTCTATCTACATTATTGCATTTTTCTCCAACACACATTAGCTTGATCCTATAAGCCAGGCTTCCCCAAATTCGGGCCCTCCAGATTTTGCTGAACTACAACTCCCATGATTTTCAGCCTATCTATTTCATTCATAGAATCATGGGTTTTGTAGTTCAGCAACATCTGGAGGGCCGGAGTTTGGGGAAGCCTGCTATAAGCCATATGCTGCCTGTGTAGTATTTATAAAAGTTTAATCTTGGGGTTTAGTTGAGCCTTTGGCAGAGATAACTCATATAGCAACAATCACCATACGTATTCCCCGGGTACCACTGATCTATCTGAGCCTAATTTATCCTTCCTTGTTTGACAGCCGGTGGCTACCCTGTACATAACGGTTAAGGCTTTTTCCCCTCGGGTATTATTGTACTTATATACTTTTTGTGGTTTAAGTTATCTGTAACTCATTATACAATAAAGGTTGCTTTTACATTCACTGCCTTGCCCTCCTGAAGTGTCTTAGTACATGTCAGGTGTTTCCTGTTTTGATTCTATAAATGGTTATTGTAGTAGGGTTATCCCCTTTATTCAGGGCAGTTACAGACACCCCTCAGCGCTGTTGCTCCGCTGACCCTTGTGGATTTTTACTCTGGGCAGTGCACCAACAGATCTGTTTTTTACTATTGACTATACTAGTACTTTTTTGACCCTTGTGACCTGTTAAAATATATTATTTCTCATTGTTTATCTCTTTTTTTCCCTTCTAATTCCTCTTAATGACCAGACCGTTTTTCAATTTTCTTAGCGTTAAGGACCAGGGCTCTTTTTACATTTCTGCTGTGTTTGTGTTTAGCTATAATTTTCCTCTTACTCATTTACTGTACTCACACATATTATATACAGTTTGTCTCACCATTAAATGGTCTTTATAAAGATACCAATATTTTCATCATATCATTAGTGATGTCCCGAACGGTTCGCCGAACGGTTCGCCACGGACAGCGAACATATGCGCTGTTCGGTCCGCCCCCTATGTCGTCATTGAGTAAACTTTGACCCTGTACCTCTCAGTCAGCAGACACATTCCAGGCAATCAGCAGCAGACCCTCCCTCCCAGACCCTCCCACCTCCTGGACAGCATCTATTTTACATTCATTGTTAAGCTGCATTCTTACTGAGCTGTCCAGGAGGTGGGAGGGTCTGGGAGGGAGGGTCTGCTGCTGATTGGTTGGAATGTGTCTACTGACTGTGAGGTACAGGGTCAAAGTTTACTCAATGATGACGAATAGGGGGCGGACCGAACAGCGCATATGTTCGCCATCCGTGGCGAACCGTTCGGCGAACCGTTCGGGACATCACTACATATCATTAATTTACTATAAAGAAAATTATAAACTATGATGGAAAAAAAAACCACACTTTTTCTAACTATGACCCCCAAAATCTGTTAGACATCTACAACCGCCAAAAAACACCCATGCTAAATAGTTTCTACATTTTGTCCTGAGTTAAGAAATGTTAACATGTTCTTAGCTTTTTATTTTTGCAAGTTAAAGGGCTATAAGTACAAGTAGGACATGTTTCAAAATATATATATTTTTTAAATTTATCAATAGTAACATTGTAACACTGTTATTTGTAATAAATCTCTGAATCACACCACACATGTACATATTTTTTTAAAGCTGACAACCCAGGGTATTCAATATGGGGTATGTCCAGTCTTTTTTGTGGCCACTTAGTCACAACACTTGCCAAAGTTAGCATTTATATTTGTGTGTTAAAAATGCAAAAAAAACAAATATGAATGCTAACTTTGGCCAGTGTTTGTGACTAAGTGGCTACTAAAAAAAAATGAACATACCCCATTTGAAATACCTTGGGTTGTCTTCTTTTGCAAATGGTATGCCATCACCGGGGTAATTCTCATTCCTGGTCTACCATTCGCTCTCAAAGGCAACGTAACCAATCTGGCAAATTTCAATGTGAAAAAAATGGAAAATCAAGTCTTATATTTAACCCTGTAACTTTCAAAAACACTATAAAACCTGTACATGGGGGGTACTGTTATACTTGGGAGACTTCGCTGAACACAAATATTAAAACAGTAAAATGTATCGCAACAAAAATATCATCAGTGAAAGTGCCATTTGTGTTTGAAAAATACAAAAAACTTCACTTTTACATTGTACTGTTTTGAAACGCTAATATTTGAGCTCAGCGATGTCGCCCAAGTAAAACAGTACCACCCATTTACAAGTTTTAGGGTGTCTTGGAAAGCTACAGGGTTAAATATCGTGCTAGCATATAAAATTATATCGTCCTGGGTTGTCATGTAGGTCCTTCAAATTGTAATTAATAAAATAACTTAATTATGTAAAAATACTATATAAATATATCTGTAGATTTTAAATATATATGTATATATTTTTTTATTATTATTATTAATTTTATTTATATATAGCTAGATAGATAGATAGATAGATAGATAGATAGATAGATACATAGACAGATACATATATGTATTTATAACATCATTCTAAATGTATTTTGATTAAAATATATATGTATATTAATATAAAATACAGTTAGAACGGGGGCGTGGTTAACTGTCTTGCAAGTGCTTTAAGGGAGCTCTGTACCAGAGACCGACAAAATACGCCAAAAACCCTGCTGTCAGTTCCTGCAGAAAGCCAACAGAGACAACAATGGGCCGAAAAAAATAAAAAAATCCGCCTTCCAGAGACACCCAAAATGTTCGATATTCGGCTCTCATTTGCCAGGCCTACTCCACTGGCTCCGGTTAAGATGGCGCTTGAGGCTACTATTAAGGAGGAGGCCTCGAAAGACTCCCAGGAGGAAAGGGAAGGTCTTACATCACCTCCTGCAGAAGCCCCAATACCAAGACTCAGAGTCGGCGGAAGACTCATCTCCTGCGACAAAGAGGGATATATGAGACCTTTTGGCAGAGATGAGGGAAGTGTGGAAGGCTGACCTGCTGAGCACTCAGAAGGAGGTGGGGGATCTCCGGCGGCACCTTACCGAGGTAGAATCCAGGGAAAGCACACGGGAGCACCAAGTACAGCACTCCCAAGACGCAATGCAGGATCTTACAGTGCAGGTCCAGAAACTCACAAGGACGGTTACATTGCTGGAAGCACGGCACAAATGGCGGAATATCCGTCTTCTCAGAATACCAGAGAGTATTGGAGGAGATGCCTTACTGCCCTACATCCACCGCCTACTATCTGTCATGGGCATTAAAGGGGGCGCTGAGCCAAGCATAATACTTTCAGCATTTTGAATCCGCAAAGCGGAGACAGCTCAAGGTGACGCTCCCAGAAACACTATAGCAATCACGAAAGATATGACAACATGCTCCGCTATCATGTCTCACTCAAGAAAGGTAGGCACAGTCCAATTAGAAGGGAGCAATGTGAAACTTCCGTTCGCTGTTGCTGTTTGATGATCCCAAAGCCATATAATCATAGTCACGACTCGCAACTAATTGTTATATAGCCATAATTGCATCCCTCAATAGATGCTTGCAATCGTTGTAAAATCTATCACACTCATACCACGGCAAAGATATATGTTAATATTGGCAAAGATATATGTTAATGTTGTACATTGTTCTTATTCTCATACCACGGAAAATTGTATTTTGAATATTTAAACTCAATAAAATACATATTAAAAAAAAATTTAAATAATTTTAAAAATGCTGTTAGAACAAATTTAAACCGGTATATATATATTTTTTAAATTTAATTTAATTTAATTCATTTTTTTAAATTTTTTATTTATTATTTTCATTTGTTTATATATATATATATATATATATATATATATATATATATAAAATTAACATCATTTTAAGTATATTTTAATATTAATATATATATTTATATATATTATTATTATTGAAATACACTTAGAATAATGGATCGTGTATGTGTATGTGCATATCAAAGTACTTAGATCATATATATATATATATATATATATATATATGATCTAAGTACTTTTATTTACTTTATTCAACTTTTTAACACATTTTATTAACTTTTAAAACTTTTTTGCAGGCATGAGAGCTCAGGCACCCCCCCATGCAGGCACTGCACAAGCCGGCTATTTCGGCCATGTGATTGAGGACCCCACGATCACATGGCCCAGGGGCGGGGGGGCGGATCAGCCGCAGGATGACTGCCTGGGATGCCAGGCAAGTCCACACATTACGATCACCGGTGGGGGATCACCAGCGATCAGGTAAGGGCCTATTTGCGATCGGACTAAACAGGTTAGTCCGCGGTCATTAAGGACAGGTTTTTTTTTCGAACGTACCTGGTACGTCCAAAAACGGGAAGGGATTACACAAGTTTGATTTTCAGGCCTTTTGTTGTTTTACTACTGATTTTACTTTGGGTTCGGATTCATTCAAAATGAACTTTTAAGCCAAAGTAACCTTTCTTTTTTATAAAGTGTATTTAGAAGTTTTTTTAAATATAAAAACTATATAGCTTATAAAGAAAGAGTAAATTAACCCCTTAAGGACCAAACTTCTGTAATAAAAGGGAATCATGACATGTCACACATGTCATGTGTCCTTAAGGGGTTAAGTAACTCCTTGTACGTAGATGTGATAAACGTCAGATATCAGTGTGTTATGATATTCTACTGCTTTCACGCTGTCTCTGGTTTAGGTTTAAAGTAGGGAAATTTAAATTTAAAGGAACACTATAAGCACCCAGAACACTGCTTCTCATTGAAGTGGTCTGGATGTAGCGTCCCTCTCCACTTAACCCTGCTCTAGTGGTTGTATAATCTGTGAAACAACGCTGCGTGAGGATATCCAGTGTCTTGTAAACCCCATTAATGCAATGCTTCCCTATAGGGAAGATCTAATGCATGCGCTGCACTCAACGCATAGGTGCATAAGGTTTTCCCTCGTGATGACGTTAGAAGAGGCGGAGCCAGCGTCGAAGGTTGAACATCGCTCCAGCGTAACTGAATTGGAAAAATGATCAAAGTCAGCTCTATACCAATTTGACTATTTTGGACTTACATTTTACATGTCATATGAATTCCAGACAGTTCTCATTTTAGTGAATAAGCCTTTTAGACATTATATTTATTTAAAAATTTGTTTTATTTTTATTTAAGTAATTGATTTTGAACACTGCATGAATTAGTTATCCCTACAAAACTCTATGATATAACTTAAATATGTTTTTAGTAAATGTAAACAGTCCTACAGGGTTATTCACTACAGTGAGAATTGTCAGGATGTAAAAGTGAATTCAAAGAGAAAAATTCTCTACACCCCTTAAAGGGACACTATAGTCACCAGAATCACTACAGATTAATATCGTGCTTCTGGTGTCTATAGCCTGTCTCTGCAGGCTTCGTAATGAGAAAAGGCAGTGTTTACATTGGTGGCTAGTAACACCTCCACTGGCCACTCCTCAGACGGATACTATAGGTGCTTCCTGGGATAGTGCTGCACAATGTGGAAACGTTGAATGTTCCCCATAGAGATGTGCTGATTCAGATTCCTATGGGAAATCATTGGATTGGCTGAGTTCATCATGATTGATGATCTCAGCCATGGAGGCGGGGCCAGCCCTACTTTGAGTGGCGCGGCGGTGGAGAAAAGGTTAGTGAATTAATATTATTTGTTCACTCTGAGGGTGGCCAGGAACCATAATAGGTAGTCAAAAACTATAGTGATAGGAATACGTGTTAGGAATACACTATTGTGTTCATTTAAATTTGAAATTCACTTTTAATTCCTGATAATTCTCACTTTGGTGAATAATCTTGTCAGAATAGAACAAAGAAGGACTGGGTAAGTTGGACCTTAGTCTCAGAGGGAAGGTTGTTTGTGAGTTTATCTCTTCAGAGACAGTAAGTGCAATGGAGCCCATGAAAATGTCCATTACATTGCTGGTAAATGATTATCGTGTATAGAAGCATACTTAAAATAAACCCTAGGGGGCACATTGCTTCTTTGTCTCAATTTTGATCACTTGTTAAACTGTGAAATCAGGGTTAATTAAAAAATAAATGAATTACGCATACTTCTAATCCAATTTTACACTTAGGAAATGTAACACAGTTAAATGTCAGTTCAGATAGTCATCTACATTACAAACAAGTAGTCATTTCATATAGAATGTTATGCATACTAAATACTTTATGGAAACAAGTTACTAGCCACTAAATTACGTGGCGATAAATCAATAAGCTTTTTGGCTTAATTTCACTCTCTGTGCCACGAGAGGTCTGATGAGAACTTCCATCTCAAGGTCCTGAGACTTCATTATGGATATATGGATACCTAATGGATCTATAGAAAAATGAACATAGCAACTAATATGGTCATGGATGTGTGTCACTGTAACATAGGTAGGTTACAATGTGCATCAAGTTAGGAGAAAATCATCATTCTACAATTTCTACGTATTCATTTTTTTTCAGGTTTTAATCTATTATTCCTTACCCACAAAGACGGATATGTGCCATATGTAACCCAATCTATTTAGATGTTAACATGAGAAACACTGTTGTTATTATTTGTATCTATGTGTATGGTATATCATTGTTGTAGATTTGGAATGACGTTGTTAAAGAGTTAAATACAATGTATTGCTTTTCATTATTGTCCTTTCCTTATAAAAATCATCAAAAATTGTCAAACTTAAAAAAATATATATTCATAAATTAATTTCTTTTTTTTAATGTTGACATTTGTGGCCTAAGATTACTAATTTCCTTGTTTTTTTCATAATTCCCAGAATACTGAATAGCTACCATTGTATTTCCTGTTTTTTCATTTTTTAATCCATTTCGAGAAATTAACTCTATCCTCTCCTAGTTTTGCTCAGACACATTAAGCATTGTCAGAATAGAATCTGGCAAATTATTATGGGAGTGTAGATTCGATTGATGTGGGATATTCGCCTTTTGACTTCTCCTGCTCTGGATACGATATAGTGCGGCACCATCTATGATTTACTGGCCTATTGAGCTGCTTATTTCAATTCACTTGTTGGTTGCAGTATTATTCTGTGTTATTTATAACACTGAAATTACTGTTGCACACTGTATCACAGTAAAATATTTATTAATACAACACTCAATTCCATGGTCGGGCAATTTTGGATTTTTCTTGTATTTTTATTTTTTGATGCTTTGAGGTGTGGTGATGTGTTTCTCAAGGTATAATCACTCACTCTTATCTTTTGCTTCCTCTGTATCAAAATAATCCAATTGCTATCTCACCTCCTGTGCGTTTCGCATTCATACAAAATGGAAGTGCAATATCCCGAGATATAACGATATGATTAACACAGATGGCAAGTCAGGCAGGTTAAATTGCACCAGCTAAAGTGGCATTATGCTAGAACAGATCACAAGAAAAATAGTAATGCGTTTCTGATATTATATGTGGCTTTCTTTATCATTTTAAAGAAAAAGAAAGCATTATTTATCCATCTCTTCAGGCACCAAGCAGTTAAATAAAATCTTTACTGCCATTAAATTAGCTAATGTGATAATAATATAATGAAAATGTATTTATTTTAACCCTTTATTCTGGCACAGAGCTGCTAGAGAATGCCATGAGGCCACCTACTCTCCCTGAGTCTCTCTCCATCTCCGGCCATAAGGACCCTTTCTTCAGTGGTTCTCACAACCAAAGATCCTTCTCTTCCTTCTCAGACTGCGTCCCTGCACGCTTTACTATGAGATTCCCCTATAAAATCTGAATGTTTCCTTCCCCTTTATGTATTTCAGATATATAATCTATAACAGAGAGAGAGAGAGAGAGAGTATGTGTGTGTGTGTGCTGCCCGACATCACTGTTTTAGGTGAAGAACTGATTTATCAATCTGCTTTAACTCCTCGCCCACACAGTTGAGACTCACTGAATTCTCTTTCTTCATAATCCTTCCCTCAGGGTTACTTAAAATGTATCTGTATAGCTCTAGTGCCAGTGTTCCCCCCAGGGACGTATTAGCCGCGAGGCAAACAAGGCATTTGCCTTGGGCGGCATTTTTCAAGGGGCGGCAAAAAACGCACACACAGTCAGACACACACACACAGTCACACACACACACACACACACAGTCCCTCACATTAACACTTTTGTTTTTAATTTAACCCCCCCAGCCTCCTTACCTTTGGGAATGCTGGGGGGGGGAGGTTCTCTCTATCTCCCTGGGGGTCCAGTGGCTGCTGGGCGGGCGGCTGGCGAGGGAGCACTTCCTCTGAGCTGTCTGCTCAGCTCCCTTGCGCGCCTCAGAGTGAGGCTGGGAGCCGGAATATGACATCATCGACCCGGCTCCCAGCCTCACTCTGCGGCGCGCAAGGGAGCTGAGCAGCACAAAACCAGGATACACCACTGGTTCCCCCTAAGCACCGGCCACAGGACTGAGCAAACCCCTCGTCTGCATAAAGTGTCCAATAGATAGTGAATAGTGGCAGAAAGACTGAATAGACGGATGTAGGATAAAATCTAAGAATATTATTAATATTAATATCAACCATTTATGCCTTACAATGTTGAGCAGTTTTGCCATTTTCAAGATAAATGCAAATAAAGCCTACTTTCTTTATTTTTTTTGCAATCATTATTTTATCATTTTGAATGGTAATAACAGTTAGGAAAGTTAAGGAAGGTCGGTACAAAGCATAATCATTCTGACCCTAATTTCTTTAACCCCTTAAGGACGAGTGACGGACGAGGTCCGTCACTCAGGGGAAACCCTTAATGACGAGTGACGGACCTCGTCCGTCACGCGGTAAAATTAACCCTGGATGGCCGCTATTGCGGCGATCGCGGGTTTAATGGTGCTCCGGTATGCCTCTGCATTAGAGGCATACCGGGAGCACCCGGTCAGGCTGCCCAGCACATGTGCTCGCTCTGACCGGGTGAAGTGCTGATCCTGCCCCCTGCTGGAAAAAAAAATAAAGTTTATTTAAAGTCCCTTACCCATTTTAATAAAAAATTAACCCCTTCCCTGCCAATTGATCACTGACTACAGTGATCAATTGGCAGGGATTACATTTTACTATGATCTGATTTTTTTTTTAACCCCTGAGGGTTAATTCATTTTTTTTTAACCCTCAGGGGTTAAATTTATTTAATTAATTAATTAATTAAAATATTTTAAAATTATATATTTAGCTAGCTGGGGTGGGTGGAAGTTAGTGGGGAATTGGGGGATTTGGCGTTAGGCTAACTAGGGGTTAACGTTAAAAAAAGTTTTAAAATAACCTTTAAAAAGTAAAAAATTAAGCTTAAAAAATGTTTTAATAACGTTTAAGTAAAAAAAAAAAAAACCCTTTACCTAGTCCAAATAAAAATTAACCCCTTCCCTGCCAGTCGATCACTGCCTACAGCGATCAAATAGAGATCACAGTATTATACTGTGATCTAATTTTTTTTAACCCCTGAGGATTAACTTTTTATTTATTTTTTAACCCTCAGGGGTTCAATTTATTTAATTAATTAATTTAAATATTTTATAACTATGTATTTTGCTAGCTGGGGTGGGTGGGAGTTATGGGAAAATGGGGAATTTACTGTTGGTGCTGCGTACTGCTAGTTAGGGGTTAACGGTAAAAAAAAAAAAGCTTAGAAAAATGTTAAATCTGTAAAAAAGTTTTAAGAAAGTTTAGGAAAGTTTAAAAAAATTAATACGCAAAACAAAAGTTTAAAAACTAGTTTTTAAAAGTAAAAAAGTTATAAAAAGTTAAAAAATACATTTTAAAAACGCTCATTACCACTACACCTGGAACAAACTAGAGAAAAAAATATCCCACGCCAAGGTTCAAAATATGCCTTTTGATTTACCCCAGGGTGTATTCTTTAATAAATAGTATGTGTTTGTGGGGAAGTTTCAATAACCAACCGTCTAAACTACTCCAAATTGGAACATGGACACAGCGTAAAACTTCAAAGTTAGAAAAAAACTGAATGGCTGCGTCTCAAATGCGCCCCTTCAACATCCACATATACCTGGCAAAGGTACATACAGGGGTATTGCTGTACTCAGCCGACATAGCTGAGCAACATATGAAGTATTATACAGTCATAGCACACATAAGGTTTGCAAAATATGTTGCACAAACTCACTTTGTATGTCAAAAAGGCAGAAAAAATGCTTATTACCACTACACTTGGTACAAGCTAGCGGAAAAATGATCCCACGCTAAGGTTCAAAATATGAATTTTGAAATACCCTGGGATGTCTTCTTTAAGAAATGGTATGGCTTTATGGGGAATTTGGATTATATAGCCTGGTAAAATACTCTAAAATGGGACATAGGCACAGCATAAAAATTCAAAGTTTGAAAAAAACTGGAATGGCTGTGTCCCAAATGTGCCCCTCCGATGTCCACACATACCTGGCAAAGGTACATACGGGGGTATTGCTGTACTCAGCCGACATAGCTGAGCAACATATGAAGTATTATACAGTCGTAGCACACATAAGGTTTGCAAAATATACTGTGCAAACTCACTTGTATGTCAAAAAGGCAGGAAATACGCTTATTACCACTACATCTGGTACAAGCTAGCGGAAAAATGATCCCACGCTAAGGTTCAAAATATACCTTTTGAAACACCCTGGGGTGTCTACTTTAAGAAATGGTAGGCCTTTGTGGGGTAGTTTGAATTTAAAACCTGCGAAGATGCTTGGAAATTGCACATAGGCCCAGCGTCAAAATTCAAAGTTTGGTAAAAACGGATATGGCTTGGTCTCCTATATGGCACTGTAGCTTCACGAAATAGTGCCAAAGACATTCATTGGGGTGTCTTTTTACTCAGAAGACTTAGCTGAGCATAATTTGGGAGGTTTGAACTTAGTGGCACATATGAAATATACAAAACGCCCAGCAAAAATGCAATCCGTATGTAAAAAATGCACAAAATAATTTTTTTACCACATACTTTGGCATATATTGGTGAAAAAATGGGGGTATGTTAAGGCACAATATGCACCTTATGAGATACCCTGGAGTGTCTACTTTTACAAATGGTAGGCCTTTGTGGGTTTTTTTTGAACAGTCAAACTGTTATAATACCCCAAATGGAAGCTAAGGCTCATTAAATCCATCTCTCAAAATTCTACTGTGAATACTGTAAAGGACAGGTCTCCTATATGGCACTGTAGCTTCACGAAATAGTGCCAAAGACATTCATATGGGGTGTCATTTTACTCAGAAGACTTAGCTGAGCATAATTTGGGGGGTTTGAACTTAGTGGCACATATGAAATATACAAAACGCCCAGCAAAAATGCAATCCGTATGTAAAAAATGCACAAAATTATTTTTTACCATATACTTTGGCATATATTGGTGAAAAAATGGGGGCATGTTAAGGCACAATATGCACCTTATAAGATACCCTGGAGTGTCTACTTTTACAAATGGTAGGCCTTTGTGGGGTTTTTTGAACAGTCAAACTGTTATAATACCCCAAATGGAAGCTAAGGCTCATTAAATCCATCTCTCAAAATTCTACTGTGAATACTGAAAAGGACAGGTATCCTGTGTGGCACTGTAACTTCACAAACTAGTGCCAAAGACATACAATGGGGGTGTCATTTTAATCAGCAGATGTAACTGAACACAAAATAAAACTTTGTACAGGAATAGCACACACCAACTTTACAAAATATACACGAGAATTTCTTTGTTATAAGTTTGTGTGCCAAAAACCAAAAAAACACAATTTTACTCCAATATTTAGCAGAGGTTGGCGGTGAAATGGCTACGTAGAAAGTGTCAAAACAACCTTAGGTAAATAGCCCGTGATGTCTACTTTATATAAATATATACTTTTGTGTGGCAATTTTGTTTTCTTTTATGGCTATTAAGCTTACAAGACAAACATACCAAATTCTAAAATCGCTCCACATTAAAAGTTTATTTTACTCCTTGTGCTTTGTGACCTGTAACTACCAAAAAAAACTTAAAATCCCAGACACATTGTATATTCTGTAAATCAGAACAACTAAATTAATTTATTTTTAATTACTTTTCTTAACCTGCACTAATTATGCACACATTATTATTGCAAAAACTGTAAAAAAAACACATTTTTCATTTTTTTTACATTTTTCTGTATTTTTTTTATAATAAATAAGCATTTATATATATGTGTGTTACATCAAATTAAAGCCCTTTCTGTCCTTTAAAAAACGATGTATAATATGTGTTGGTGCAACAAATAAGTAAAATGCAAATTGCAGTTGAACGCAAACAGCAAAAAATTAAAAAAATGCCGTTGTCATTAAGTGAAAGACAAGCTTTTGAAGCTCTGTCCTTAAGGGGTTAAAGTATATCTGTTGTTTACGCTTAAAATTCACTGAATATATAGACATCTTGTTTATGAAGATTCTCTCTCTATGTAAAATGTAAAGTAACCGATAACTGTAATTAAACAAAAACACCCCCAGTTAAACCCCACATGTATTGTATAAATATTAAATAATAGGACACTTTGCACTATACTTTTATGCTTTACGTATAGAGAATTCCTTCACGGAAATATTCATCAATCATAATATATGAATGATACGTGTGTCTAAACATACAGCAGGTGTACAACACCCGTGACAACCAATATCCACATTCATCAAACAATATATGTGACCATGGTTTGGCATCAGTAATTACTAAATGTAAATTAACATATTTATATCAAGGGATTTGTGCCATTAAACAGGACTATAACTGAAAATGACTAATTAGACAATTATTTCAGCATTATAGGTTTCAGGGCGATGCAAGGGGAGGGCTGACGGGGCTGGAGTGCCAAGTGTTGTTACTGAAATACCCCGGGTCTCATTTTGGCACCATTTTATTGTACTGGCTCCGATGATATAATTTGTGGCAGTGCCACCTCAACCCATCGTATTTGGAATTACAGCTCAAGGTGGGGGTATTTTTCTGAAACAGGGTTTAGGGTGGACTTACGGCATGACACAGGGCTGGCTTTATGAGGTTTGAAGTCAGTATATGTAGAAGGGCGATAACATTTACCCCTGGTTTTTGCAATCTAGCAATGTTCCTGATAGTTACCAGATTTTACTATTCACATGAGGTAAAGTTATGATTTTATTAATGACACAGAGGCTCGTATTAGGCTGCTCTCTTACTTTCATTACCCCGACAGCAAAAAAAAAAACATATTTGGAAAAGTACAATATAATGAACTATAATATAATATAATGAAATGAAATGTGAGGATGAAGGGGCACTGCCTTCCAGCCTCATAATTTGGCTCCATCCTGTCTTAATTCCTATCTCCTTATCTGATGGATTCTGTCTGATTAACTCCTTGTAATTTAGCCATAACCCAAATAGACACGACACCATATTTAATGCCATACACCTAAAGAAGTACATATATATATACATTGGCAATGGAAAAGCACTTTCTGGGAATTTTTCAAAGAAGTCTATTATCATCAAATGGATATCAACGTTTCAAAGTTTGTAGAAAAGCGGCTGCACTCTCGGTCTTCAAATAAATCCAAAACTTTATTTCAATTCCATTAAAAATATTGATGTTTTATGCACAGCAACACACACCGGGTGCCAGTCCAAGAGGTATGATCACAACTAGTAATGAATATAAGCCTGCACTTACGGTCTTCCAAAAAAATATAAAATTTATGTGGTCTGAGATAATCGACGTTTCAGCTCCCGTCTGGGACTTTCATCAGGATTAGATTAATTACACTGCATTAAAAGCCATTTACAATTCTTTCCCAAATGTCATATGTCGCTACTACCGGAACAACCTCAACCTCAACCCATTGGGTTAAACACAGAACATTATACCAACACCTGTCAATCTACATAATATTACAAGTATTGCACAATCCAGCTGCCCATGGTCCTTCAAAAACAAGCGCCCCCTGGTGCCTAAACTATGCTATATCAGATAATACAATAACTCAGTTATTTTCTTAACATAGAAAATATAAACAATCACTAATATCCTAGTAATGCCTGATCATTCAGCAGCAGTTTGATATATAGCTCAACATCATAATACCATTTTCAGAATGGAGAATAAAGTATGCTGAGCATCACAGACAATCATAGTAACATGTTAATAGGGATTCACCATTGAAGTGACATCAAAATACCCAGAATTGTAATGGTCTATTCTATATTATGCTCTTGTGCATGATATGGCACTGTTACCAAATATATCATAGAGTTGGATCTTCAGTAGAAATATTGAAAGTTTGACAGATAGGCTATGTATAACCACACAGGCAGGACAATTCCCTCTGTAATTTGTGATGCCTCTGAAGATCCTTCCTCTAATGAGATCTCAGTGGTTGTGATACTGAATGATACGAGCTCCGGTTTACTGTTTTTTGTTCCAAGTTTTTTAATTCAATGTTTGGAATGACTCATTGGTATACTGAGAATATCTCAGTATAAAATTGTCATTTTTTTCACAAGTTTTAACTTCAAATGGCAATAAAATCTGAAAATACTCTTTTTAATAATTGAATTGATCTTTTACAAAACAGTCAAAATACTCAGTTACCCAAAAGATGAAAGCCAAAAATGTAGACTTTCATTGCCAAAGACTCAATCAGACTTCCAACTGTTCTAAAAACACAAGTGTCCATTTGTCACTACTTAACAGCATGTAGAAGAGTTTAAAAACTAATTAGAAGCGTTAAACAGCTCTTCAAAGGCAGGTGCATTTCTGAAGAATCCTTTCTAGTCTAAAATAAATCAAAATGCAATCAGACGTTTACGGAAGATTTGGGTCACTAACAAGGCTGGCAAAAAAAAAAAATGAAAAATAACAAACACTAAATCTTAATACTTTCAGGTCCATCCTGTACTCAACAAAATGATAATCTGAATATCTATGACTGTAACATAGTCTTGAGGACTTTTATAAAACAAAGGTTTGTAGAAGAATACTTTAGAAACTTTCATATACCTCAATTACAGCTTTGGCAGAATTAAAAGAAGGTCAACTTTCTCAATGTAATGTGGTAAGCAGAGTGGGATGCACACCACATTTCACTTGAATAAAATGCTGAACAAATATATGAGCAACCACCACACAATTTACTTTGTTTTATAAGAGCAGGAGAAAGGTCACTTTTAAACCAGGAGGAGAACTGACGCATTTCACAAAAACAACTTTTTTATTTTGCAAGATACATGAAGCTGAAGAAATCTGTAACTGTAAAGGAATATACCAGCGTGAGTGCTGTAACTGATTTATTTAATGGTTATTAGTATTTGAAATATAATACAACTGTTGTAAAGCATAGGTCACTAATAATCCCAAATCTTTAACAAGGGCCTATTAGCTGAGTCTGCAAATTGTATTTAAGCTATTGACCCTGCATACTAGCTAATGTTACCAGAATATGGAAATAATATATTAACTGGAAACAGAAATAAATTGCAGCAACTTTTATTCTGGCCCCCTTCGGCAGTAGATGTGGGGTACACTTAAGTATTGTTAATATTATGGCTTATGGATTACCTTATGGCAGGGGTGGGTTTTAGGATAGTATGTGTTTAGCAGAACATATTCAGAGTTTTTCATATTCATATTCAGAGTTTGTGCCAAAAGTATGGCACATGAATAATTAGATTATTGGTATTTATTAAACATAATAGCTAGGTTTAGGCTCAATAAACTCTCAGGCATCTACTTCCATAGGTAATATGCACCCCTGGTATAAACAATCAGATTACCAGGATGAAATCATTGCCTCTTACACATTTAGGTATATAGTCTTTTTTATAACCCAGGAGTATCAGCCGGCTTCTGGATTGCAGAGTACCATGTAAACCCATGTAAAGGGCCAAGTCTGGAGTAATCACACGTCTACATACAACAGATGGACAGACAGCAAGTTTGGCGATTCTAGCAGGATTATGTTAGCTAGCCTTGGGTGACATGGCCATATCACTGCCTGACAGTAAAGAGGACAATGCAAGTAGATAAAATTAAATAAAACAAATATAATAATATAGATTTTTCTTTTTCTGAAATAAATATAAATAAAGATAAATACAGTAAATAAAATATGTTTTGTTAAACTTGTGAAAACCAAAGAAAAAGATACATAAGATACATGAAGTTCAGATGTTCTGAATAGACCAAGTGAACAATAGTAGTGGTATCTTATACTAACAGGCTATTAACAGAGCAATAGAAAATAATTATAAATCAAAGAGACTGTGCAATAAAGGAAGTGTAAACATTAGATGTCTCTTTACAGGAAGTATTTAGGAAGGCTTCGTAAGTCATATGCAGGGAGGTGTGACTAGGGCTGAATAAACAAAGTGATTTGCTCCTAAATGGCAGAGAATTGAGCAGTGAAACTGCAAGAGCATGTTCTATACACCAAAACTGCTTAATTAAGCTAAAGTTGTTTAGGTGCTTAGAGTGCCCCTTTAATTTTCCCAGTCTGCTGGTGAGTGATCAGCTAATACCCAGATTCAATGTTACTGTGAGATTACCAGGGAATAGTCTGCTGGTGAGAAATGTAATATATATGTATCAGTACGCACAGCATCTTGACTTTTCCTTATAGATTCAATCTCACAAGATATATTTTAATCTTTTTTTCCCACTGTGGGCTGCCGTTATGCTTTGGACTGATAACATGTCCATTCCTTTCAGAGTAATACAAAGATATGGCCCCTCTGTCAGATAATCTATCTATATTCTAATGAGTGAACTGACATTTCTAGGAATCCCCAGAGAGGAAAGCTCTGGAGACAAAGGTGAAAGGTGGATTGAGACAGCGGAAATTTTCATTTTAAGACACAATGCTTGAAAAAGTGAATAATAAATTAGATTTATTCACATACGTTACTGGAAGCAGGTGATCTACTTGTGTTGCTAACTGACACTTGCCAGCCAGACTCTGTGTTTCCACTGTTTTCCTGCTCAGACAATGTAGAACTATGAGATAAGGTTGCATTTCTAATTACTTAACCTGGTTAAAATGTATAAAGGAACCATTTCATAACGCCTCTTTAATAGAAAATCTGTTGTCCTTCTAACATACATTCAAGACCTTTATTAAAAATAGATTAATTACATTCAATTTTGTTACAATAAATTACTTACGCTGAATGTGAGGCACGTCCTGGCATTTGATGCAAATGAGACTGCTTCCCATGATTCTGCGCAATCAGTGAGTGAGCAGAATATACAATGCTAGGAAAATAAGATAACTGTGCACACATGGAAAGCACCTCAGGAACACTGCTGGGTACTGAGTTGTTAATGGAATTTCTATTAAATGCTGCAATACATTTCATACTACCTGTAAATGCCTTGATAGAACTTGCCAGGGTCATGTTAGAAGAACTGCCTGTAAGACTATGTGATGGGATCTATGGATTGGGTTACGTTCACTACTCAATTCAGATTCCCTAAGACTCAAAAGGGCTCGTACACAGTGGAGGCCATTTGCAACATCCCACAGACTCTAAGAAATGTTTCCTTTTAAAAATATTAAGGAGCAGTTGCTCTCCACAAGCAAAGTACTTCATATAACCTCACCGAACCTCGGTATTGATGCATAGTTGTGTACTACTTTCCCCTTTGTCCCAGCAATAAGGAGGCCTGAGCACTCAGAATGTCCACTGATTACCAGGCACTGCGCCACATGTCCAAATGATGGAACTCAGAGAATTAGCTGCCCAGTCATTCGTCTTTGTCCTACATGTGTTCATTTGAGGAAAGAGTTAAGTCAAAAAAGAATGCACACCAAAAAAACAGAAGAAATCTCTATCTACATTTATTAAATCACTAATAAGTATGCAATAGTAGTACAACAGTCAGTGACACAAATAATAAACAATAATAAATATTTACCGCAATTCACAAGCCTAATCGGGCAGAAACACGAATCAAAAAAACAAACCCCACAATGTTTCGGCTCCTCCTGGTAGCCTTTATCATTTGGGGAAAGAGAGCACATCGATGATCCTTGAGCTCAGAATTAGAGACAGCATTGTAGTGGTTAAAAGAGAAAAATCATCTTATCAAAAGTACAAAATGATTAAAAAAAAATTACAAAAGTAAAAGAGCAATACGTTTGCAGGCAGTAAAAAAATAATAAAAAAGTTACTGATCCAGTGGTCACACAGGACAAACACATGTCCATGCAAGCTGGACGCATTTCATGTCTAAATCGACAGGAAAAGGAAAATACAGCCATGGCTATTTGTGAAGAATATAATGCCATTACATATACTGCTTCTAAATTCTGAGGATAACTCCCAGCTGATGCACAATTTGGGCAATGATTTTATTACACATTTTACATTATCGTATTTTCTTTTCTCACTCTCATAGGTTTTGCTTTCTCCCAAATGATAAAAATGAAGATATTCCATTTATTAATCTCTTGTTCCCTTGATTTAATAAGTATGATTTCCATTCGGCAGGGAATACTAACTGTGTTTCTCTCATTACAGGACGTGGAAGAGTTTCCTGCCTCGGTTAATTGCTGTGGATTACAAGAAACGAGTCATCGAACAAGTCAGCAATATTTTGACAATCTTGTAATGCAGATGAATTGCCTAGAAATGAAATCAGTGATGAACTAGCTTGTTTCCATCAGCCCTGGTTTGTTTGAAGGAGAAATCATTTCTGCTGTAAATCTTGATATTGGCAACAGGTAAAGAAAATTAACAATTTATACATGTTCTAGCAGATACACTGGGGATCATTCACTAAACACCAAATTGTAGCAATTTGGAAACCAAATTTCAAAATGTAATCAAAGATTCCACAACCAATTATAACGTCAAAGCTTGACTATTTCGGCTTACATTTTGCAATTCAGTTTTCACTTCACTACGAATTGGTGCTTAGAGAATAAACCCTTATAGATTTACAGACAGCATGCTATATTTCATTTAATGCTATTAATATTTCTTTTTATTATTTGGTCCCATTTGGGAGATTTTCACCCACTCTCCATGCCACAAGGAAAGCAATGTTGCCTTTAGGGGCGTTGCTGGTTCCAGAGTCACCTGGGTCTTGAGCCCACTGGAAATCTTGATGACCCCTACACTAACAGAGAGGAGGGGATAGGACATGTTACATTCCCACCTTTCTATGGAATCTCAGCATTAAAACAGCCAGAAAAAGAACAATCTGCACAGCAAAATATTCCATGTGATTTCTCCGAGCTATCTAACTAATAAAGTTATATGCAATGCTGTTCCCAACAATCATCTACTATACTATACTCATCTATCTTTTATAACAGGCAGCTGCTTTGAATATGATACTGTTTCTCCAATCAACTGTTGAGAGCCAGGGCTTAAGAACCCCACATAGGGCCCACCATAGAAACACCTATGGTTACTTTTTCTGAGAATCAGAAATGGTTATGGAGGGACAGATATTTTCTCCTTTTTTAACGATTGGGGTTGTTTTCTAATTCTCCCCCTGCTTTTTAAATTGACAGATTATGAAAATAGATTTTGAGGATTTGCGCACATTGCTGGCGCTCACCTGGTTAATATGATCTCTACATTATTGTTTATATCGCTGCACTCACAGAATTGGACGTTACATAATCGCATTTCGCTCCGTTACAGCCATTGGAATATGAAAGTCAGTTTGTTTATATCTGTGAAAGAAGAAATAGGTTTTGTTGAGAGTCCCATGGGCACACATTGCTCTTTATCTTCCATATTGATTCCTGTCTTCGCACCAATTTATTACATAGATTTTTGGCCATGGATGTTAAGCACATGATGAATCCAATAATGACTGGTATGATAATATTAGAGAGAAAAAGGGAATTGGGGGAACGCCCGGAACATGCCTTTCTCAGCAATGCTGCTTTAGAAACCAAAATGTATACAATACACAGATTAAGGAACAGCACACATAGAAATACAGTTTAAAATGTTATAAGGCTACTTTAATTTACCTAATTAAATAATAATTGTGTTAAGCCCATCACTATGCCACAGTACTCCAATAGCGTTGGGTCCTACACCAATTCCAACATGGGAGACAAATCAAATAGCGTTAGTGCTAAATGAGTTAAAGTGCACTTAATTATTATGTGGTAAGAGCATTGTAAATAAATCAATGTGATAAAAAACACAATACAAAAAAAATGCAGTGTCAAAACTAAACAATTACACTGATAGTGCTTTGATGTACTCACTAATTACGTAACTTTGGAGTCCAGACCAGATTCCTTATGGCTTGAGCCCCTTAGCTTCCGATGCCCCTTTGTAGGTGACCACAGGAAAGTATAAATTAAGTTTTGGATAGTAATGTCACTCTATTTCTAATATTAATTTGGTATAGAGCAGATATATGCTACGCATTGTGAATATATACATCAAAGACCTATCGCTTTAATAGTTTAGTTTAGACACTGCATTTTTATGACATTCATTTTGTACTATATAAATTCTAAATGCTCTTACAAACAGATTATTTAAATACACTTTAACTCATTTCGAACTAGCACTATTTATCCCCCACGTTGGAGTTAGTGTGGAACCCACTGATATTGGGGTACTGTGAAGTAGTGGTTGGCTTAACACAATCCCCATATTTGTTTTCTAATATAGTTGATTTTAAGAAGCCTAATACAATGTAAAACTATATTATAATGCGCTGTTCCTTAATCTGTATATAGTATGCAAATATTATCTTAAATAAAGCCCAGGATTTATTCATTAAACAACAAATTGGAGAGAAATATAAAAAATGAACTCAATAGTTTAGATCAAAATATTGGATATATATTGCTAAGTTACAGGGACCGCTTGGCTCAGCCTGCCTTTTGTAATTCTGTTTTTAAGAAAAAACGTTTACTGTTTATTATATTACTTGATTTATATTGTACCGACACATGTGCTGTCCATGGGTACAATTGGTACAAATAAAACGTTTAAGGTACAATACATCCATCTGACAAACAAATGCAGGAGGGATAGGAACCTACAGTCTATTAGCTGGATAGGAGGGGGAAGATCAGGAGCTGGGGACTGTGAAGGTGAGAATGATGTTAATATAGAGCGAGATTAGGGCATTTATTGATTATGTGGAATGATGATTGGAAAACCATAACACATTCTGATAGCGAGTGAATATCAATTTGACCCATCTAGTCTGCCTATCTCCTATTTAAAAGGCTTTTTAAGGATTTTGATTCCTGAATGTTTCAATCAAAGCCCTTTTGTAGGATATATCCCAGACTTGTGCATAGACATAGATACAACGTGTCTGCATTTCATAGCTATTGGCCTAAATATTTAGCTTTCTGCTTATTGAATGCCGTTAAATGATGTTTTTGCTGCATCGTGCATCTTAATCCTGCCTCTTTTGCCCCGTCCCTCTGTCCTAAAACAACTCCTTCTTCAGGGTTAACATATCTGTATATAATGTCCTGCCCATCTCTCCTTCCTAATCTGCAATATGCAATTATTCTATAGTATATGTCATTAGGAAGCTCAGCAAAGATTTGTGGGAGTTGAAGTTGTGAGGTTGTTCAGAGAGCTTTAAAATAACCTCAGCTCTTAATCCAAACTCTAATATTGTGTAACTATTATATTTAATCAACCCTATTCTTCATTCATGCATTTAACCTTTTACTAACCCTAAAACTAAGCATTGTTAATGAAGCCCATGGAGCAACGCAGGGAGGGAGTGGGCCTTGACAGGGCCAGAGAGTTGGCAGGTGAAGTTAAGGTCAAGGGGTGTGGAAAAGTAATGTCTGGACAGGGGGGGGGAGGAGAATAAGGGTTTAAATAACAGCCATTTTGGTGAACTGGCCTTTTTAATCAAAATCACACTTACTTGATACTTGTCAGGTTTGTGTGGTCTGTTCTTTTTCTTGCAGGGATGGCTTCTGCCGAAGAAATCTTGGCCGGTGTGAGAAGAATGGTGGAAGAGAAGGGGATGGCGTGGCTGCAGGATCAACTGGGGGTCCCGAGCAAGTCTGCTCCCCCCACTGCGGTGTCAGAGAGGAGGCCGACCAGGAGGGCATGTCCGCCCCAACGACTCAGCCCGGGAGCACCGCCAGCGGCGAGGAGGAGCCCAGCGCCGCAAAGTGGGGAAAAGGCGGCCCAGGCGGAAGGACGGGCCTCAAGAGTCGGAGTGCGCCGGGCGGGCGCTAGTCGGAAATCAGCCAGTGGGAGAAGGCTCCGCCGCAAGTCCGCGGGCGGGAGGCAGAAGGACACGGCTGGATCCTGTACAGCTGGGATGGCAGCCAGGCAGCAGGGCCGTGACGGTCCGGAACTTCAGCGCCCCGGTGAGTCCGCCCCTAGTGGCGATACTGAGGGGCAGGAGGATGTGGTGCTTGAAGACAGCTCGACGCCAGCGCCCCCTCAGGTGACAGGTGGAGAGGCAGATGGCAGGTCAGGGACGGGCTTAACCCTCACAGGGAATAGGTCCAGGACAGGTAGCAGTGACAGGAGCAGCAGCGTCTCCGGGCATACCGGGAATTGCGAGGGGGGGTGAATCCCTGCCCTCAGGAAGTTGCCGGGATGACAGGATAGGAGATGGCAGGTCAGCGACAGGAGGTTGCAGGGACATGGAGGAGCCGCAGGGGCTGAGGAGGAAGGAGACATGCAGAGGGGTCAGAGGCGAGCGGGAGCCCCCTATGGGCCGCTCTCAGGCGCAGCAGGACAGGAGCTGGGCCAGGAGTCGAGGAGTGAGTAGCGAGCGGCGCAGTGAAGGGGACAGGAGCAGCACCCAGAGGAGGTCAGCAGAGCAGGGGAGGAGCAGGGACAGGAGCCAGTCCAGGAGCCACCGGAGCAGGCAGAGGTCATGCACCAGGGAACGGAGGCTAAGATGTAGGCGCAGTGCTTCCAGTTCATCGGGCGGGAGTTTAAAGGACCAGCAGAGGAGGTTTTATGGCCGGGACGGTCAGGCAGCGAGACAGCGTAGCGATAGTGACAGGAGGAAGGAACGCCGGGAGGAAAGGCGGGTAGGACAACACGTGGACAGACTACCCAGGTTATATTTTCCCGGCAGGTCGAGGAGTGTGACACCTACGGTCAGGAGGAGAGGCCAGGCGGAAAGGAGTCGGCGGCAACAGGAGTCTCCGGAGCCTGAAAAGGCGGAGAGAAGGACAGCAACCCCGCGGCCGGCCACGGTCGGGGGCACTGGTGGTGAGTCACGAAGTACACCACACACTGGGTCCTTATTGGGTTGCTTAAAATCTTTCATTAACTCCTGGGCGGGAGATGAGGGGTCAACCCTGCAGTTTGGTAGGGTATGGTCGCCAGAGGACGGGGGAGATAAAGAACAAGGGGCGGAGAGGATGGTGACACACAAGTCGGGTGCCGTCGAAACGGGGGACGGTGAGTCGGGAACCGGAAAGGCAGTCGGGTCTGGCCAACAGGCGGTCGTGGGTGGTGAGATAGCGGACGTGGTACGGCAAAACATGCATGTGTCCTTCGCGGGACCACTAGGATGTCACCTGAAAGCGGAGGTAAAAGAAAAAATTGGGAAGGGGGAATTCATGGAAATCTTCTCCTTACTTCCACTCTGGGAATTTCTCGACTTGAAGGAAGAGGATAAGAAGGACGCCAAAAAAGAAGAAGAGGAGAAAAAGCGGCGGTATCGGAAGATACCCAAGACTTTTGGGAATTGGCTCAGAGCCTTCAGTATTTTGGCGAGCGTAGTCGGGGAAAAGTACCCAGAACGATGTTTGCAGCTGTTTTGTTATTTGGACGGGATAGGGGACGCTTACAGGATTTATGGGGGATTAGCATGGTGGCGGTACGACGAACAATTCCGCCAACGGTTGGCAGCGAATCCTAGTATGAGGTGGGATCAGATGAACCTGCCTTTATGGATGAGAATAATGATGGCCCAGAAAAATGCGCCCTTTCAAGGGACGGCCGGTACGGCCACAGGAAGCGCTGTACCGGCCGGACAGAAGAAGGGGTTCTGTTGGCTGTACAATGAAGGGCAGTGCAAATGGGGGGCATCGTGTAGATTTAAACATGAATGTTCCGGATGCGGGGGAAATCATGGAGTCAACAGGTGTTTTAAGAAAGGAAAATCTAACTTCGGGGGTGCAGCAGGGACAACAGCCACGGCGGTGGCAACTTGGAACGTCGCCGGTGAAGGTCGGCGCGATGCTGCCATGGTTAAGGCAGTACGGTAACCAGGAAGAGGCGAGGTTCTTATGGCGGGGGTTTACAGAGGGTTTTGTTATCCCATTCAAGGTCAAAGGTCCGGGAACCATGTGTGCAAACCTTAAATCAGTCCCGGGGTAGTGCTGAAAAAATTAATGAAGGAAGTCCAGATGGGGAGGATGGCGGGGCCGTTTCCGTCCCCGCCGATAGAAGATTTAAGGGTGTCTCCGCTGGGGGTGGTCCCTAAAAAGGAGGAAGGGAAATTTCGCCTGATACATCACTTATCGCACCCGCGGGGGTCCTCGGTAAATGATGATATCGACGCGGCGCTGTGTTCCGTATCCTATGCATCATTCGATCATGCGGTCGAGTTGGTTCGGAGAGCGGGACACGGTGCACTGATGGCAAAGGTGGACGTGGACCAGCAGAGGAGGTTTTATGGCCGGGACGGTCAGGCAGCGAGACAGCGTAGCGATAGTGACAGGAGGAAGGAACGCCGGGAGGAAAGGCGGGTAGGACAACACGTGGACAGACTACCCAGGTTATATTTTCCCGGCAGGTCGAGGAGTGTGACACCTACGGTCAGGAGGAGAGGCCAGGCGGAAAGGAGTCGGCGGCAACAGGAGTCTCCGGAGCCTGAAAAGGCGGACAGAAGGACAGCAACCCCGCGGCCGGCCACGGTCGGGGGCACTGGTGGTGAGTCACGAAGTACACCACACACTGGGTCCTTATTGGGTTGCTTAAAATCTTTCATTAACTCCTGGGCGGGAGATGAGGGGTCAACCCTGCAGTTTGGTAGGGTATGGTCGCCAGAGGACGGGGGAGATAAAGAACAAGGGGCGGAGAGGATGGTGACACACAAGTCGGGTGCCGTCGAAACGGGGGACGGTGAGTCGGGAACTCACTCATTTCGGCTGCTCCCCATTCATCCGGGTTGTCACCACCTTTTGGGGTGCTTCTTCGAAGGGGGTTTCTTCATAGACCTGTGTTTACCGATGGGCTGTTCCATCTCGTGTTCCTATTTAGAAAAGTTTAGCACCTTTTTGGAATGGGTGGTACGACGGGAGTCGGCTGGGGGATCAATCGTGCATTACCTCGATGATTTCTTGTGTGTAGGGCCGGAAGGATCTGAGTGGTGTGGCCAGATATTGAGGGTGTTTCAATGGATAGCACACTCTTTTGGGGTTCCTTTGGCAGGGGATAAGACGGTTGGCCCCACCTCATGCCTTAGTTTCCTCGCCCTGGAGATTGATTCTGTAAAAGGAGAATGCAGACTGCCCGTGGACAAGCTACTTAAGCTTTGTCAGCTAGTGGACACGGCGTGGTATGCGAGAAAAGTGACTTTGCGAGAGCTGCAGTCGCTATTGTGGAGTCTTAATTTTGCATGCAGGGTGATTCCGATGGGCAGAGTTTTTTGTCGATGGCTGGCCCAGGCGACGAGCGGTGTGCGGTTGCCGAATCATTACGTGAAAGTTTCGGCGGATATGAGAGCGGACCTGGGGGTTTGGAAAAGGTTTCTAAGGGAATTTAACGGTAAAGTGTTTTTTCGGGAGCCAGGAGTATCCTCCAAGGACATAGGCTTGTTTGCAGACGCCTCCGGGAGTGTGGGGTTTGGGGCTTATTTAGCGGGACAAAGGTGCGCCGAGGAGTGGCCGGCGAAGTGGAAGACGAGCTCGCTGATAAGGAACCTCACGTTCCTAGAATTTTTCCCGGTGGTGGTAGCGGTGGCGTTATGGGGAAAACAGCTCGCAAACAAAAAAGTTGTATTTTACTCAGTTAACATGGCAGTGGTTCAGGCTATCAATGGGTTGTCGGCATCATCTCCTGCAGTGATACGGTTATTAAGGCACTTGGTACTTCTATGTATGTCTAGCAATATAGTGTTCAGGGCAAGGAATGTTCCAGGTTTCTTGAATATAGTGGCTGACGAGCTGTCTCGTTCACAGTGGGAACGTTTTCGGGAAGCAGCGCCGGAGGCACAAGAGGAAGGATTGGCATGTCCGGCGGAAATGTGGCAGCTCGGGACATCATGCTTGGGGAGTTCATAAAGAGTTCCCTGGCACCGGGCACCTGGGCAGCATATGTGAAGGTTTGGCATGAATGGGAAGAGTCGGTGGCACAAGTGGGAGGGGACTGTTCAGTGGAACATCGGTTAGATATACTGTTATGGGTGCTGTGTCGACTTTTTTCCAGGAAGGCTTCACCAGCTATGGTTGACAGGCACATGTCGGCTCTGGCCTTCCTATTTAAGTTTAATGGATGGGAGGATATAACAAAACATTTCTTGGTCAGGCAAGCCATAAGAGGTTTTCGGAGGGGTAAGAAATCGGTGGATACGAGGAGGCCAGTGTCATTCGCGGTGCTGCAAGGACTAGTGGAGGCTCTACCGGCATTATGTTACTCCAAATATGAAGTTGTGTTGTTTTCCGGGGCGTTTGTCTGGGCATTCTTCGGGGCATTCCATATTGGGGAGCTGCTTAGCACCAACAAAGCAGGGGTTGGTGGGATTCGGTTGGGGGACGGGACCATTGGTGAAGATAAGGTACAGGTTAAGTTGTGCCGCTCAAAGACGGACATATTCGGCAAAGGAAGCTTGGTAACATTGTTCAAATTGCCAGGGTCTAGGGTTTGCCCAGTGGCTTGTGGTGCCGAATTCTTGGAAGTCCGCCCCAAGAAGGAAGGCTGTTTCTTCATCCATGCTGGTGGTAAGGCTTTGTCCCATTTTCAGTTCGTTAGGATATTTCGTGCAGGATTGGGTAAGCTGGGTTTGGAACCCATGCATTTCGGGACACATTCGTTTAGAATTGGGGCCGCAACGGAGGCGGCTCGGTTAGGTCTGGGGGACGAGCGGATCAAACGGATAGGAAGATGGGAGTCCATTCGGTTCCGCTCATACGTTAGACCGGACAAGTTGGTGTAAAAGGGGACTGGGGCGTTGATTGTTAAGGTCTCTGCTGTTCACTGTTCTATTTCTTTTAGGTCATTTGGTATAGCTGATCGGACATTCCTACGTTTATTGGGCGCGGAGGAGGGCCGCGATGAAAAGAGACGGAGCACAACTAGGCTTCCCGGTGGAGACGGTGGTTCTCACTTGGTTGGGTTTCCGGGGTTTCGGTTGGCAGAGCATCAGTAAGGAACTGTTCAATAGGCTGGCATGGGGGTCAGTCCCTAACGTAATTCTGGTTCATGGTGGGGGGAACGATTTAGGCTTGATCCCGCAGCGGGAACTGTTGAGGAGGATGAAGAGGGATCTGGATCGGCTACGTAAGCTGGTTCCTGGCGTGGTAGTGGTCTGGTCCGAAATGGTGCCTCGCTTTAATTGGAGACACGCCAGGGATTCGGCTGCGATAGCGCGAAGTAGGGGTAAGGTCAATAAGACCATGGCGGTTTTCGTGAGGCGGATGGGTGGCGTAGTTGTGCGTCACAAGGAGTTGGAATGTATGCTGCCCGGGTATTTTAGGAAGGATGGGGTTCATCTATCCGACGTGGGATCGGATTTACTTAATTTGGGTTTTCAGGATGGTATTGCACAGGCCCTGTTTTTGTGTGGTGGGGGTCGCTCATGTTCTTGAGGGGGTCAAGTCATGTGCTGTGGCGGAATAGGGCCTGGGTTAAAGAGGATTTAGGTGGAATAGGAAGTGGGCAGGCCAAGGTCTAGGCTGGACTATGCCGGAGTGGAAAATGGTTTGTAGGTTCTAGCTCGTTGGTGGCTACGAATCTGGGGGTGTAGGGGTGTCTGGGTACACCCCTACAGTTAAACATATGGTTATGGGGCCTCTTTGCTAGGCCATGGGTTAAATGTTATGTATTATTGGAATGTTTTATTAATGTTATTTGGTAGGGTCATTGTCGGGGGTATTGGGCAAGAAGGTCGGACATAATTAATACTTGTGACAATGACCCTAAATTGTTAAATTGTTGAATTAAAATTTTTAATAAAGCTGTGGACTTTATACTCCAACAGAAATGGTGTCACAGAGTTAATTTATTAAGGTTTTAGCACATGCCGAATAACGAGTGTGCACATGTCATGCACTCAATCTAAATTTAGTAACTAATTTCCTACCCAAATTAATGCTCTACAGCCAAAACTAGTTGTAACGTTTTACATTTGGCAAATAACCCTAAATAACCCTAAACCTGGGAAGCACTGGGCACGTTGCTTTGTGGAGATAATGAAAGATCTGAAAAATAACAAAAAGATATTTAGCTCAGAATTTCCCTTGCGTTCTGCCAATCTGAGCTGATTATGCAGAGTTATGTTATATGTTATGTTATTAAGCGGCTCTGAGTACCTTAATTTTTGTTAATAAATTAATGAAATTACTGTATAGCTCTTACAACCAGGAAGAAAAGTACTATGGGAAATGTAACTTTCAGTAAACTGTGCATTAAAAACCATTAACATCTCCTTCTAGCACGATATTATTCAAAATTGTGACTTTATTGGTGCTGTTAAGAAAAGTCATATATTTGTATAACCCTCTTAACACACTTCTTCATTTTTTTAACAATCTTCCTTTTCTTTCTTCATTTTTTAAACAATCTTCCTTTTCTTTCTTCATTTTTTAAACAATCTTCCTTTTTTGTTTTTTTTTGTTATAACATGTATTTTTCTTTTATTTCGTGCAAACATGACAGGCGCATAGTCGTACCCTTGAGCATTAAGGATAAAAAACACCCATACATAACCAATAATGCACGGACACCAATATGTTGGGTAAAATGCTGTCCACAGCTTTTAATATAATATAACAACAATTTTAATACAAAAAGTAATTGTCAAACAAACCCTATGACACAGTAAATAACTAACCCCCCACAACATTACAATGACAATGACCCCAATATTAACAACATAATACCATAACAATATAACAACATAAATAACATAATGAAACATAATAAAGTGCAAACAATTTGCCCGAATGATCCAATATAGGGGTATACCGAGATACCACTACACCCCCAGGTTCTGAGCCACAAGCCAGCTTGAAACCTACCATAGCAACGTGCCTAAATGAGAAAATGTAGTGGTACACCGAGATACCCCTACACCTCCAGGCAAATGATTTAGGTAAACTAGAAAAATGGTCAGAATTGTGGCAACTGACATTTAATGTGGATAAGTGCAAGATAATGCATCTTGGACGTAAAAACCCAAGGGCAGAGTACAGAATATTTGATAGAGTCCTAACCTCAACATATGAGGAAAGGGATTTAGGGGTGATTATTTCTGATGACTTAAAGGTAGGTAGACAATGTAATAGAGCAGCAGGAAATGCTAGCAGAATGCTTGGTTGTATAGGGAGAGGTATTAGCAGTAGAAAGAGGGAAGTGCTCATGCCATTGTACAGAACACTGGTGAGACTTCACTTGGAATATTGTACACAGTACTGGAGACCGTATCTCCAGAAGGATATTGATACCTTATAGAGGGTTCAGAGAAGGACTACTAAACTGGTTCATGGATTGCGGGATAAAACTTACCAGGATAGGTTAAAGGATCGTAACATGTATAGCTTGGAAGAAAGACGAGACGGGGGATTTGAGAGAAACATTTAAATACATAAAGGGAATCAACACAATAAAGGAGGAGACCATATTTAAAAGAAGAAAAACTACCACAACAAGAGGACATAGAATTAGAGGGGCAAAGGTTTAAAAATAATATCAGGAAGTATTACTTTACTGAGAGGGTAGTGGATGCATGGAATGGCCTTCCAGCTGAAGTGGTAGAGGTTAACACAGTGAAGGAGTTTAAGCATGCGTGGAATAGGCATAAGGCCATGCTAACTATAAGATAAGCCTAATTAAAAGTATTTTGAAATATTGGGCAGACTAGATGGGCCAAATGGTTCTTATTTGCCGTCACATTCTATGTTTCTATGTTTGTGAGCCACAGGCCAGCTCGAAACCCACCATACCAACTTTTAAACCATGTACCAACTTTTAAAAACACATAATTCAATCCCTAATAACAACCATTCCATCCCCCAATCAACATATCAAGTCCCCTGCCACAGCCCAGACCTTGACCCCTTAAGATGTCTGCCACTCCCAATATATAATGTCCTGGCCAAACCTTCCTGTATTCCCAAATTGAAACGGTGGAGACCAACATCTGAAAGATTCACCCTATCCATGCAAAAATAACCTGGCAACATTGAGGAGTATAGGCCCAAAATAGTGATTTTCCCTCTAAGGTATGCAATTTAGATGATATATGTCATAACTAGTGAACTCAATGCTGCTCATTTTATTGAGATTGAAAGATAAAAGGCTGAGTTGACTGGCAGACAGATTTTTTTCTGTCTCAACTTACTTTAAAAAGGAAGGCGTAAATTATGCAAGGATTTAGGCCAATCCTGTTGATTTATTTTGGATAAAATACCTACAGGTGGACATGTGGACACGTAGTGCAACAAATTCTCTCAATTATCTTTTTACCAGCAGTTTACTCGTTATCTGGCTCTAACAATTATAGAGGAGGTAAGGGGAGGAGACCAAGAAGATGAATTATGTAACTTGAGTGTCGGAGAGGACCTTTCTCTTTATTCGGCCCTTCTTGCCAGGTCACTTGTTAAGTTCGATGAGACATATGTATATAAAGATTGTTTGTTTTGTTTCCTGGTGTCCAGTAATCATAACCATGTTCTTCTATAAGTCCATTCTAACAATGTTCTTTATGGCTGTCCACGGGACACACCAACATACTAGACACCACTCCGTATATACTTGTGTTAGCACAGATTGGTAAACCAGAGGTTCACTCAATTTATTCCAACATTTACATTTTTAACTTTTTCCTGAACTAATCACCTGTCATAAGAGTGAAGTTAATACTTTTTTTCTTGTAAACCTTTTAAGAAACTTTTCTTTAATAGTAACATTTTTAATAGTTCTTAATATTAACCGAAATCTCAGAGGTCGTCGATATTATGGAATCCCATCACAGCACATCGTTGCGCCAATAAAAAGGTTAATAGAACAATGTGTGCATTATCTGTGATATCAGATCGTGCGCTTTTTCTACTGCTTTTATGTCAAAAGCTGTTTCTGCAGTAAAACTAATAGCAAAATGTTTAGCACATAAGTGGGTTTGGTAAAGCTCCTGAGGTATGACCGTCAGAGGCAGCAGGGAGTTCTAGTTCATTCAATATTAAATGAATGGAAGTGAGAATTTTGCAAAAATATCTGAAAAAAATAAATAAATGATAAATCCAAGGCATGAAAAACGGAATACAGTATATAGCTCAGAAAATGAAAAACAAATCAGTGAATAGTATTATTTTATTTATATCTAATATACTGATTTATGAAATCCAATATAGTAAACTGCGATCTGTGGATAGACTTATTGATTCATAAAACCCCCTGGTGCGTTACTAATTTATGTACTCTGTGACATTCAGGGAGAGTGGGAAAAATGTTTATTCCTGTCTGTTCAATGATACATAGATGATGAATACCAGTAAATAAATATATATATATATATATATGAAACAGTCTCAAGGTTCAAACAAACTGATGGTGTCCAGAATTTTTTGTGCAAACAGTATGTGCAGCACGTTAGATGTTCTAGGTTTAGATAAAAAATAATTTCTTCCAAGCATTGATAGAGCCAAAATGAACAAAGTTCTCACAAAAGAAAGATAGTTACGATGCAGTACAGAATCATCTTCAAAAAAAACAAAAATAGTGGATGGAAGTATGAGTTTTCAGTACTGGTGTCCACCTTTGTTCATTCCTATATAAGCTCTCATGCAATACCTATTCTCCCTAATGCACAGGTCAAAAAAGACCTGTCTTGCAGGTATCTCCAGTACTCTTTCTACTCCCTCTATTTCTCAATTCTACTCACCTCAAATGCGAGATACTCAGAATGGTACGAACAATATTCTCAGAATATACTGATCAGACAGCAGCTTTCCGTTTTGCCGTGGATTGGTCTGTTGCACTATCTGTGATGATCACTATTCTGGAAAACACAGAAGACACAGAAGAACACCTCTGAACATTATCTGGAGACTCCTACCTGTATTTGTTCTTTTTTTGGCATGCTTACAGCTTTCCAGAATTTTTTTAACGTGTTTGGTGGCAACAGTTGCTTTGAAAACCATTGTACACCTGGTGAACCTCCTTCTTAAATGGCCAGGGCCATGCACATCATTTTTAATGTTTTGGATAAGAATTTTTTTTTCAATTCACATACTTAGATCTTACATAAACAGCCCATAGCCAAAAGAAGTTTATAATTTTGTTGGACCTGGTGAAATTCTTCAGCAACTCCAGTCCCATACTTTCTAATTGTACCCACACTGGACAATATGGAACATTTACTTGCAGATGTAATGTTTTTGGACAATATTTTCCAGATATTGTTGTTGTTCCTCGTCTAGTGTCATCTAATACCTCCTACTACCTAGAAAGATTAATAAATAGTTTGTCTGATTTTATCTTGTTTTGATCATTTGATTATTATGGAAATAGAAGCTATATGTTTTAAAATAACACTTACTTCTTAAATATCTCATGTCTTCTTGAATTGTCTTTCTAAAAAAAAAAATGTGGTTGAAACATCTGCTGAAGAAAAATCTAAATAATTACTAAACTGAGAGATAATGTGTCTTTTTCAAAAAATCTGTAAATACCTAAGGAACTAGAGTATTCGAAGAACTGCAAGAGCCAGAATATTTTACACAGGTACAATCAATAACAACTGGCCTGTGATTGAATATCACCATTATAACAAGACTCTAGATATTGGTGTAGGGTTAGAGGTCTTACACCATGATTGGAATTCTGAAAAAAAAAGGAAATGCAATACTAAAATGGGACAATAATAAAAGACTGCCAATAACCAAAACACACAATGATATGCAGCTGCTTATAGTAATGTATTAAGTTTAAAAGAAATGGAATTCAAAAATGGATAGGGAACCATGTATGCTTAATATTAAACTATTTCAAAACAACATGTTGAAATAGTATTGATTATTGAAAGATTATTGACATAGAGATTGCATAGAAAAAAAATGCTTATAGGATTGGAGACACCTCTGGCAGCAAGAGGTTCATCTTTCAACATCTAGAAGGAACCGTAGGATGGTTTAATCAGAAGCAATGGATTCTTACCTTTTCTGCCAGTAATGAATAAACCTAGAAAACCCTGGACTTATCAGCCCATAGTAAAGCCATTGATGTTCAGAATTACCTGCTCAAGGATGATATGCAAACACACAGAATGTTGAAGTATTTACTACATGCAATCATATTGCTCTGGATCGTCACTGGATCTGGGGAAATCTGAGTTATTTTGTATTGATTATAGTACAGCTTTTTCTTTTAGAATTAACCAGTGATAATTTTACAACATGACAGGAGACTTCATATTTTGCATATCTCTCTTTACTACCCTTATACAGCAGCAAAGAAACATATAGAAAAAAAGATCCAATCACAAGAGAGCAGGTTGTACATACGGCATAGTGACCTAGTCATTTCCTCTTTCTTTGCTGCTCCATCAAGCAGACAGGTCAGAGTATTACTCTTCTCCATTATTGAATTTCTATTCCTCTTTGGGACTGTTTCAGGATTGTATATCTATAGGCTTTGCTATTTGTTTTGCTGTGCATCTATTCTATAGGCATCCAGGAATTTTGTCTATATGGTTTTTGCATTTTACCTTATTCTGGGTACTTGGCCCTCTCCCCTCTTTACTTTCCCTTCTTTGGGTCTTTAACAACTTTTGGGCTTTGCTGAAGCTTAATCCCTACCCCTCTGCGGGTTCCGCCGGCTCCCGGGTTGTTGTTCCCCATCCCTCCGGTTTTTCTCTTATATCCTGGCATGACTACAGCCTTTCCCTCCCTGCTGCGCCACATTCTTGAGTTTGGCACTGGCTGGACTCGCAGCTCCTTGCGATTGAGCCATGGTGGCCATCTTTAA
Organism: Pelobates cultripes; assembly: GCA_933207985.1. Classification (NCBI taxonomy): domain Eukaryota; kingdom Metazoa; phylum Chordata; class Amphibia; order Anura; family Pelobatidae; genus Pelobates; species Pelobates cultripes. Next base: position 8,667,572 of record OW240915.1, read on the forward strand.
TCTTGTGTCTTGCGAGATTGAGGGCGGCCATCTTGCTACACACGTGCATCATGGTTTCAGCGCCCCGGGCTGGGGCTGCGATGACAACCTGCGAGAACACACCCACGAAAGCGGGTGCACAACTCAGGAATTCTACCTTAACGTTGAATACCTTCATGCAGTACTTTACTATCCGCAGACTGGCAAAGGAGCATTCCATTGGTGGCATCCTACTCCGGACAGACAGAGCGTCAACAGTCTGGTATACCACTCGCCAAGGCGGAACCAACTCCCGTCATCTATCAGACATCATGAACAGCATTTTCGAGTTCTGCCTTCTTCGCAGAACCCTGAAGACGGACTCTCTCATGGGGGAGACACATATCAGCGAGACCACCAGAATGCAGTGTTCTTCAATGGGCACAATGCACGATGGTGCACAATGGTGATCGCACTCCATCCTACTGGGCCCCCCCGGGGGACATATGCTTTTCCCTCCTTTGCAATGATTGCAAAGATTCTCCATTATCTAGTTGTTCTGTGAATAACACCACCTTTCACGCTGTGACAGAGTCAATGAATAAATTATGAATAAATTTACTTAAATCGCTCCCATAGACATTGTATACCTCCAATATCATAAATATATACGATGCATTCAATGTAAAAAATAAGATTTACTCACTTTTCCTCAATTCCAGCATCGCTTTGTGGGTGTTACTCCTTGTGTAACATCCACTTCCTGGCTGTCCTCCACTCCGCCTGCGCTTCACCTCTGTACTTTTTTATTTGCCCTGATTGGGACGCATCCCCAAGCAGGGCAAATCTCATCAGTGACGTGAGCATGCTAGCTTTGTTGCCAGTGTGCCAGTGTCGGAACCGAGTGATATCACATTATTACATTCCTATATTCCCTAGTTGGCGCTAGAAGTGCTGGCTGGGGATTTTCCATAGCAACCACAGTGCAGCACTGTGGTTGCTATGAGAGAACAGCAGATGTGTGAGGTCTTTTCTGCTCTCCCTAGTCAGTACATTGACTGACAACTGGGAAAAAAACTATTTAAAATAGTTTTTTTTTTCTCCTAATCTATAACTTTGCTAGAAAAACTACTAGCACAATGCATAAATAAAATCCTATTCTCCATCTAATCTAATACGTTTTTTGGGGCATGACAGGCACCCTTTAATGTACAACATAAATATCATATAATATCATAAACAAGAAATATATCACACAATATAAAAGATGTAATATATACATGTGATAAGCTTTTAGTTTACAATTACCATATTATTTAGTGACCACCCTTCAACACATAACACCGCTAAAAAGCCAATATTGAACATATGGATATAAAGAAACATCTTTTACATGACAGATTAATGCAGAAGAGGAAAAGACATATTGACCCTTATCATACTAAACATTTCTCCCAGTATCTTCTATTTCTACAGATACCGACTGTACAGCAATGCCTTCTATATCAAAGCTTTCATACAGTAACAATGCAAGTCTGATATATATTTCTGCCCACTGTTATGTTGCAGTTGGCTTTAATCTATGTGCCATAGGGTGTAATGGTGACAGAAGATTAGCAGTTACATTCTAACTAGGAAACAACTTCTCATCAAGTTCAGAATTCCACTGAGTTGAAAAATCGAGGACTTGGCCAACAAGAGAAATGGAAGGTCTTTTAACTCATCTTCCACTTGATGTTAAAAAGGACTTCTTTTTGTCTTTGTGGTTCATCTCTAGAGATTCATAAAAGGCAAGCCTTCGACTGCAATTCTTTTTTTTTTTTTAAATCCTCAGGGTTCACAAGATCGTGTACTGCTTTCCTGGACCTAAGTTCTGTTAATTATGGCCCCTAGAGGCTCCATCACTGACCAGGGTTGGTTTACAAAGAGAAATCCCCAAAGAGCTGCAATGGGAATTGTCAATCTACTAATAACTTTCTCAAATTGGACCTGTAGCCTATATAACACTTAGTGTATATATATATAAAATCTATAGACTGTAAGCTCGTTTGAACAGAGTCATCTTCAACCTATCGTCCCTGTAAGTTTTCTTGTAATTGTCCTATTTATAGTTAAATCCCCCCTCTCATAATATTGTAAAGTGCTACGGAATCTGTTGGCGCTATATAACTGGCAATAATAATAGTATATTTATATAAGATATCAAAATACCAGCGTATTGCAGTATGCAATGATACCTTTTTTTATTGGACTAACATAATATTTCAAAGACAAGCTTTCGAGAGTTTTCTGAAGCACCCGAGGAAGAGAGGAAAAGATTTTCTTTGAAATATTATGTTAGTCCAATAAAAAAAGGTATCATGCAATATACTGCAATACTCTGGTATTTTGGCATCTTGTCTACTGGACTAATATGGCTAATCCAATCTACACTATATATATATATATATACATACAGCTGATTAAAGATCAATATGAAAGGAAGCAAATACAACAAAACACATCATTATTTAAAGAGCTTCGTTAAATAGCTTTTAGAACAATGCAATTTCAACGAGGAGGAGCATTTTAATTTGAGTGCAAAAAAGCTTAAATTGCTAGTACTGTGATTTTTTGAGTGCAGAATAGCCATATTTATATAAATTTAAGGGATGAGGCCAGGCTGTATCACCACCCCCTCTTTACAAAACTCCAAAACACTTAACAATAAAATAAAATACAAATGAAAAATAAAATCTCATACTTGGAACATGTAAGAACAACCATTATGAGCTCCATGAACCAATGGCCACCTATGGACAGGTCCGGCAGTTACACCCTTTGAGGTGCCTCTCGATATTTTGGTGTTGGCCAAGGGAAAAAAATCCCAAATGATTTAAATTCACAAATAAACTGTTGCACTATATTTACACGTTTTAATGGAAAGTCAAAAATATACAATGTTACACAAACGGACAAAACAAATCGAATTCCCACTAGAGCCCGCATTTAAAAACTGAGCAGATCTATCATTTAATTACATTACACTCCATTACGTTTTATTTTTCTGGAAAGAAAGAGTAGCCATCTCAAAAACACACAATGTACAAATAAAACAATAAAAAAGAAACCCTTGAGTAGCAGTCTCCCTCATTAATGCATTTATGACTTCTACAGGATAAACAAGGCAGACAGAGGCCGTTAAAATCTGTTTCTATCCAGTTTAGTGGCATTTTATTTCTATTTAATGGCTTTTATTTTGACAACAGCAAAACATTTATTCTGCACCTGACTCCTCTGGTGCGGATAATGTGACTTTAGATACAACATAATGTTACTGGCTTGAAACGATCTGCCAGGAAACTGCTTTGTGGCTGTAACACGACACGGTATTTGTAAATGGAAAAAATATTAAAGAAATAAATAAAAATTATACAAAATCATGGCTGCATCAGAAGTGCCATTGCCAGGTTTTGGCTCTTGTTAAATGATCGTGATGGTTAATATAAAAATAAAATAAAAATAGAATTGCACATGTAGAAAAATGAAACTGTATTCAATAATCCTGTTATTTTTTTAGACTCAGTAATTTCATGTTTTTAAATCTTTAATCTCTCAGAATAACACATTCATTATTGTTTTCTGATGTGTGTACTCTGTAACACTTAAATAATTAGAGACACGTTTTTTATTATTGAATCTGAAATTAAATATTTTAATGTTGAAGCAGAGGGCAACAGCAACTAATAGATACATAAGATGCAGAGTGAAAGACGGCGTAGCAAACCAGTGTGACAGATATCAGTGTGATTCATCATTCATCAATATATCAGTGCGATTATTTCCCGAACACATGTAATGTCTGGTAGTCTGAGATCCAGTGTCTAGGTAGCGTCCTCCAGCAGACTCTGGATTATCTTTCTTAATGTTCCTGCTTCTGGTTTTGAGACCTGGTCCTCTCTCTGATATCTCCAGGTGTTTAAGTCTCTTCTTCTCATTTCTGTTATATCTTTTTGTTTCTGGAACAGCTCTGAACCATTCATTATTGGATGCAATCAATGTAACCACGTCTGCTGCTGGCAGCCCTGTCTGGGCTCATCTGATGAATGTTCTAATGACCACATACCTCCCAAAATGTCAAATGGACCAAGAGGGACACTTTATATTAGGGGTGTAATTGGGGCTGTTGAGTGTGGCTTCTAGCTGCAATGGCTGAATTGCCTGAATGACCTTATGACATTTAGTTAGTGAGCCATTCAATCATTCAGCCCAAGGCACATTTGTATTTGCTTTCTGACTAAATGACTGAAAAACAAAATTTTTGGTAATTTAGTCATTCTTAAGAATATAAATGCACATGCATTCACACACAGACATTCTCATACATGCATACATACCCACAGACACTCTAATACATGTATACAAACTTACAGACACCTGACACTCTCATGCATACATACAGTCAGGTCCATAAATATTGGGACATCGACACAATTCTAATCTTTTTGGCTCTATACACCACCACAATGGATTTAAAATGAAATGAACAAGATGTGCTTTAACTGCAGACTTTCAGCTTTAATTTGACGATTTTTACATCCAAATCAGGTGAACAGTGTAGGAATTACAACAGTTTGTATATGTGCATCCCAATTTTCAAGGGACCAAAAGTAATGGGACAATTGGCTGCTCAGCTGTTCCATGGCCGGGTGTGTGTTATTCCCTCATTATCCCATTTACAAGGAGCAGATAAAAGGTCCAGAGTTCATTTCAAGTGTGCTATTTGCATTTGGAATCTGTTGCTGTCAACTCTCAATATGAGATCCAAAGAGCTGTCACTATCAGTGAAGCAAGCCATCATTAGACTGAAAAAACAAAACAAACCCATCAGAGAGATAGCAAAAACATTAGGCGTGGCCAAATCAACTGTTTGGAACATTCTTAAAAATAAAGAACGCACCGGTGAGCTCAGCAACACCAAAAGACCCGGAAGATCACAGGAAAACAACTGTGGTGGATGACAGAAGAATTCTTCCCCTGGTGAAGAAAACACCCTTCACAACAGTTGGCCAGATCAAGAACACTCTCCCCGAGGTAGATGTATGTGTGTCAAAGTCAACAATCAAGAGAAGGCTTCACCAGAGTGAATACAGAGGGTTCACCACAAGATGTAAACCATTGGTGAGCCTCAAAAACAGGAAGGCCAAATTAGAGTTTGCCAAACAACATCTTAAAAAGCCTTCACAGTTCTGGAACAACATCTTATGGACAGATGAGACCAAGATCAACTTGTACCAGAGTGATGGAAAGAGAAGAGTATGGAGAAGGAAAGGAACTGCTCATGATCCAAAGCATACCACCTCATCAGTGAAGCATGGTGGGGGTAGTGTCATGGAGTGGGCATGTATGGCTGCCAATGGAACTGGTTCTCTTGTATTTATTGATGATGTGACTGCTGACAAAAGCAGCAGGATGAATTCTGAAGTGTTTCGGGCAATATTATCTGCTCATATTCAGCCAAATGCTTCAGAACTCATTGGACGGCGCTTCACAGTGCAGATGGACAATGACCCGAATCATACTGCAAAAGCAACCAAAGAGTTTTTTAAGGGAAAGAAGTGGAATGTTATACAATGGCCAAGTCAATCACCTGACCTAAATCCGATTGAGCATGCATTTCACTTGATGAAGACAAAACTGAAGGGAAAATGCACCAAGAACAAGCAGGAACTGAAGACAGTTGCAGTAGAGGCCTGGCAGAGCATCACCAGGGATGAAACCCAGCGTCTGGTGATGTCTATGCGTTCCAGACTTCAGACTGTAACTGACTGCAAATGATTTGCAACCATGTATTAAAAAGTGAAAGTTTGATTTATGACTGTTAATCTGTCCCATTACTTTTGGTCCCTTAAAAAGTGGGAGGCACATATACAAACTGTTGTAATTCCTACACCGTTCACCTGATTTTGATGTAAATACGCTCAAATTAAAGCTGAAAGTCTGCAGTTAAAGCACAACTTGTTTGTTTCATTTCAAACCCATGGTGATGGTGTATAGAGCCAAAAAGATTAGAATTGTGTCGCTGTCCCAATATTTTTGGATCTGACCATACATACATACACACAGACACTCTGATACATATCTACATACTCACAGATTCCTGACACTCTCATGCATGCATACATACACACAGATACTCTCATACATACATACACACAGGCACTCTCACACATATCTACATACTCACAGATACCTGACACTCCCAGACATGCATACATACCCACAGATACCTTATATTCTTATGCATGCATATATACACACACACAGACACTATCATACATACATGCATACAGACACATGTTTAAAATAATATATTACAGAGTGAAGTTCATTAATTGTGTTTCAGGACACATTTGCAGTTATACAACGGGCACAAATGGCTAGAGTAGGCTATAATTTCAGAATTATTCATTTCTTCAGCAGGAGAAAAGCCACAACAAGCCCATGATCGTAGCTAATGGAGGAACAATATAGCTGCTGTGGTACAGTGCTTACATTACTTCTGAGGCTGGGACTATAAAACAGTATGGGAGACAGATTATTTAAAGTATACATTTATTCACACTGCTCCGAAGCAGATTTAAATTATTAATTCATTCACACTGCTCCGAAGAAGATTTAAAGTATTCATTCATTCACACTGCTCCGAAGCAGATTTAAAGTATCCATTCCTTCACACTGCTCCGAAGCATATTTAAAGTATTAATTCATTCAAACTGCTATGAAACAGATTGTCATCTAATAACCAAAACATCCGTAAACCCTTTAGGTGAATTTCTTGTTGAGATTAACGTTTGGCATGTGCACACTCACCTTGTAACTTTAAAGGGACACTCCAGACAGTTAAACAAGTTGAGTTTAAATTGAAGCTAATAAACTCATATATCTCTGGTCAGTTTCCTTTCTTTCAATTCGGTGTAGTTTTCCTGCAATGCTGTAAAATGTTTTGCTGTTTTCAGCAGTGTAACCCCGCCTCCTTAGCCACCCCCTCTCACATTTCAACATGTTCCTGATTCCCAGTCTCTGTAAGAAACGTTACCTTTTGCAGCCAATAAGAATAGAGGCGTGTCTTATCTAGTGTAATGAATGCTCACAGCACAGACTGCACCACAGAGACAAAGCTAGAGCTAAGCACATTATGTGTAAGATAGCTTTTGTTACTCTTTTGCCATCAATTCTGTTTTTTTTATTTTTTTTTTATTTCATAGCTTTGATGTATCTTTATTCTGTTCTTCTTCCCTTTTGTCTTTCATTGCTATCTCCACCTGTTCTTGGCCACGCCATATGTGCTCTTCTCCCTCCCACCCTCCATGTAATGCAAGTAATACATTCCCCTCCAGCCCCTGTCAGCCAACCTTACTACCCACTGTTAACCCCATTCCCCTCCAGCCACCGTCGGCCAACTTTACTCCCCACTGTTAACCCCATTCCCCTCCAGCCACCGTCGGCCAACTTTACTCCCCACTGTTAACCCTATTCCCCTCCAGCCACTGTCAGCCAACTTTACTACCCACTGTTATCCTCTTCCCCTGCAGCACTTGTCAGCCAACCTTACTACCCACTGTTAACCCCATTCCCCTCCAGCCACTGTCAGCCAATTTCACTATCCCCTGTTAACCCCTTCCCTGCCAGTCCCTGTTATCTGCCATCCTGCTAGTAAAGCCTTTCTTTGCTAGTCCCTGTTATACCTGTAATATATATACATTGTACAAATACTACACTACTAAGTACAAACTACACCATTAGAATGACGGAGATACATGATGCCAGTCAGCAAGCTGTACAGGGACTGGCAGGGAAGGGGTTACCAGAGAGATGGGCAGATAACAGGGATCTATATTTAGGTAGATAGATACAGAGAGATAAAGAGATATATTGCTAGATAGTCCCAGGGTTGTGAATCTGGGACTTTGAAAATGTCTGCTTGCTCTGCAGTGTCTCTATAATAGTCCTATACTGACATTCTTGAAAACACACATTAAAGGAATACTCCAAGCACCATAATCACTACAGCACACTTAAGATTAATTTGACACCTTACTTTGCTCCCAGAAGTCACTGGTCTCCTCTGCTACCAGGAGCTCCTATCTCCCATCGTGCAGGACCACACTCACTGGCTGAAAGTGCTGAGCCGATGTCCTCATTTAATAATCACAGCCCTGCCCTGCAGAGGCTCCTTGCAAGAGATTATGGCGGCTGTGGAGGCTGCATTGGTGACAGGTGGACCCAGATCTTAAGTGTGAGAGGTTTTCGTCTGATAATACCAGACGTAGAGCTTAAGTACTTACTCCGGGAGGACAGCACCTCACTCCTATCACGTTACAGTTTTGGTGCTTAGAATGTTCCCTTCAGCTTGGCATGTTGACCTAGAAATCGATTCATTATCAGGGGGAAATACCTATTTCCCGTGTGATAAAACATCTTAGATATACAGAGAAAATCTATTGACACCTTTTACAATCTCCCTCTAAATAACTAAACATTTTTCTAGAATTAGACACCCCTTCGATGGACGTTTCTATATAATGTTGTTGGAATACAACTTAAGGAACTCGTATAAGTATTTTGAGAGAACGCAATATAAATGAACTCAGAATAATAATTATTATTGTTATTATTGTTAGATGTGCTTGGGTTACATTAAATACTTGCATGGTATCTGACCATCACTGATCACCAATACATATCCCATACACAGGTGGAGCTCTGTTAACTCTTTCAGCGTCAGGTGAATGCCCAGTACAACCCGAAGCAATATGTTGCTCAGTCTTGCTTTTTCATGCCATTTGTTTACTGGACCATAACCATCAAATAACACAAGCCATAAAAGAGATGGCTTTTTCTCCTGCAAAATATCTAGAAGGTCAGGTAGCAAAGCACACATTGTTCCAGGGAAAGTAACCAACCGATAAATAGGAATGCTGTTATCTGGAGTTTACTTCCTCTTCAGCGCTACAGTTTGTGCCCTAATTCCTCTTCCCCATAATGCTAAGCGCAATGACCCAGGATGCTTGGCATGCAGTCAAGTGCTAGGCATTATGGGATGCTGAACCCAGCAATTTGGAAGCATATCGAGGTCTGTGCAACCGCTGTGCCTACCATGTGTGTGATTTCTACCTCTGTACCAATAACTTGCATCTTCTTATATCATGCCCTTTGTCCATTTGTTAGCAGTTTGGTTGGAATAATTTAAGTATATTTTTTTTCTTGCACAATGCCAGCATGTGATGTCAGAGAGCAATTAAGCAGCTTTACATTATCGTTTTATAATCAATCTTTTGACCATTCATAGCCTTTGTATTTGTGTGCCCACCTGCACTTTGAAACAGATTCAGGCATTGTTTACCGATATACCGTGAAAGCTTACAATCATGTCCCAGACCGCCTGCAAACATGTCGAGAAATATAAGGGTTACGTTCCTTAACAGTGAAAAACGGACAGACTGGAAAATCAGCTGACTTGGAGGTTTACAAGGAAACGATAGTTCCAAGAAAACAACGTTGTTTTCCTGGCACCATAACTCCCTATAGTGACCCTCCATCGCTCTGGTTCACGCATTAGTACTTCCCCCATACAATGCTTTCCTATGGGGTTTTGGGCGACGCTGGATGTCGAGCCCAGAAATCCCTCTAGTGGCTGTCTGGTAGACAGCCACTATAGGTGGAGTTAACCCTCAAATGTAGATATTTCAGTTTATTAAATCTGCAATAATTACCACTGAAAGGTTAAGGAACCTGGGACACTGCACCCAGACCACTTCTATGAGCTGAAGTGGTCTGGTTGCTTATATAGGGAAATCATTACTTCTCTGGGAGATATTACAGATTGTGTTAACTCATTTATCTGTAATATCACCCATTTTCATTTAAATTTGTATTAAAGATTTAGCAGTTGGCATGCAGTGCGCTGGAGGTGGAGAGATAGATACATTGTTTCTGTTTCTCCTGCTCTCTCTATGCTCTCTCTATGCTCTCTATGTTGACAGACAGGTATTAAGGGCACAGTTTGCTACAACGATTGACAGGGAGCTAAGTTGGAGGCAGATTTCTACTTTAAATTTTACATTTCACATTTAGCAAAAACACATGTTTAATTATAAAGGATCAGTAAAAATAATATTAAGAATCCTGATACTGTATTGGCAATCTACCTTCAACTTGCTTACAGGTAGGTACTAGTAGGTATCTAAGAGAGCTTTGTGTGATGGACAATCCCAATAACTGATATGTGGTTTTAATTTTTGGGCCATAAAACTTGCATCATCCTTCCAGCCCCTTGAAGGGAAGAGATAAAAGAGAATGTAGAAAATGAGCAGCTCTGCGAGGTAATATCATTTAATAAATAAGTAAAGCGTTGAAAAGAGACATTTTCTGAAAGACCAACACTTTGTTTTTTGTTGGGGGGATGGGGTTATGGCATTTGATGGCCTCTCAATGTGGAGAATCTGTTTTTATTTGTAGGTTTTATAATTTTGTAAGTCGTATTTCAAGTCCTTATCTCCTAAACCTGTGTGAAGCGAGAGGTCTGTATCTTTCCTTGCACAAATCTTCATTCTAGTTGCAGAAATTGGACATCAAAAGGTTCGATAACAAGACTTGACACAGGAATGTGAAATGTGCTAACCATCAAACTATATCAAAACCCTGGGGGGGATTCTGTGGAACTTCACAAAATCTTGCTTATCCCTCCGATACCTGGAATATAGCACTGGATATTATGGAGACACTCACATAAAACTGTCGTTAGAGAGAGAGTGACTATCTGGCAAGTTATTGTTTAATAAAAAATAAAAAAGCCTCAACCTACAGGTAAAATCTCATACTGACTGATCTGGGACCCATCAACTACCCATTTTATGCCCATAATTTCCCGTCCCTGCCCACCATTTGTCCCAATCTTCCTGCCTCCATTGTCTTCCAGCAGGCTGCAATTGGGTGTAAAGGGAATGAGACGGCACAATCGACATAAATGGAGAACAATGTAGAAGATCTGGAGATTTTACATAAATTAATCCATTGCTGTCCCACAGTGCTGCTGGGCCCAGTGTACTAAAAAGGGGCACTAGGAAAACCCGTCACCTTCTAACTAAACATATTTTTATTTAAAACTGTGTTGTAATACACTATTTTTACACCTCACCCCACACGACTGCCTGGGCTTCATATCAATACGAAAGTTACCTTTGTAAACTTATTGAGGAAATGATGTTCCTTATTCCTCATTCCCTACTTACTACATATGTAAGTAAGCAACCTCTGAAATAAACACACTTTTCTTCCTGGTTTCTCCACAGAAAATGTCTATAAGTCACAAACACTTGGGAATGAAACTAATAGTAGCGTGTAGTTTTTGGTTTGGTTGGCAAATCATGTATTCACTTCCGCAGAACCAGTCATAATTAAATTCATCAGAACGTATCGATTCACAATTTACCACCCTTCCCAAAGGAGTATCTTAATAAACTGTTTCACTAAAAATGTCCATTTCAAATAATGTAAAATTAATATTTAGATAAAAAATGTACTGTTCATTTTTAATTTGTCACAACTAAATCTTGAATGAACCACATGGAATGTGGCATTTTAAGTCATTCACTTTCATCCCTGTATGTACTAAGCATTTGTTTAACGCCTTGATACATTTACTCACACTTACCATTCTCTTAGCTCTCACTCTTGTCCTCACTCAGAATAGAAACCAATTTCTCCTTCAGAGCTCCATTATGTTATCTCAGTCTGTCTTGGTAAAGGGGTGAGCAGTGGTGTATTTTGGATTTGTGCTGCCCTAGGCATGACTAAATTTGGGAACCCCAAAATATAAATTCCCCCCCCCCAATTCGTGTCAAGGCCATTTTCTTGACTGACAGACACATGCCCTCATTGATACATGCACTGATATACACTCACTGACAGATGCACAGTCATTGGCACACACATACAGTCATTGGCACACACTGTTTAACCAACACACACTTTCACTGACAGACACACACTGACACACCCACTCATTGACAGGCACACACTCTCAGATACACATAAAATGACATATACACACTGACACACACTCACAGGCACACCCATTCTCACTCACAGACACATACTGATAGCTACACTAACTCAATCACAGTAAGGTGGACAGCCCCAGAACATGAGGCAAACAAGGCATTTGTCTGGGAGCTTGGGGTGGCATTTTTTGGCGCCCCCCCTGAAAGTGCCACCCTAGGCAAATGCCTTGTTTGCCTTGTGGTAAATACATCCCTGGGGGTGAGGAAAGACTCAGCACTCAAACACAGCTTGAAAGACCTTTGAACTGGAGATGGCTTTTAACCAGGTAACTTTATTTATTCTGTGTGTCATACGGAGTCGTTTTTACAAATAGCATCAGAATTTGTTAATGGCTATTTTTATTTCAATTGGTTATGTACCAACTGAATCTCTTAAAATTGCCATTTTTGCCTTATACACTAATTGTTCTTTACCTGCCACCTCTTTAAGAAACACAAAATATCATATAATTTGTAGAATTTGTAAATATACCAAAATATTTCTGCTAAGTATGAAAGTAAAGAATTCTGTAAATGTGCAAAATGTACTTTTTTAAATGTTGCTGAAGAGAACAGCAATCTTTACAAAAAATGTGCGGGTTGGTCTAGCCTGTATTACCTGCGCATTTCACGCTTCAAGTAAATGTTATTCATTTTAAAATAAAAACGTTACTTGTAAAAAAGTTTAGAATACAATAAAAAATAATAGTTTTCTAAGGATGACTGATTCCTTTCTGTAATCATATTATCATTCTTTTCAGCATATGTTCATTAAACATGATGTGTCTTCATGGTTGCTTAACCCTATTTATATCATCTATATGTTATAAATTAGGTGGAAAGAATAACTGCATACATGTTAGCCACAAAAATGTTGATGTAATTTTCTTTTTCATGGTTGAACTTAAAAGAATACTATAGGGTCAGGAACACAAACATGTATCCCTGACCCTATAGTGTTAAAACCCCTATCTAGCTCCCCCTGGCCCCTCTTGCCCCCCAAATATAGTACAATCATACCTTTATTTCAGTCTGCTACTACTGGCTGTGCCCCTGATCTACCTGCTTGGCTGACAACATCAGAAGTGATTATCTCAGCCAATCACAATGCTTTCCCATAGGAAAAACATTGGTCAAACATTAGCCAGGCCAATCAGCATCTCCTCATAAAGATGCATTGACTCAATGCTTCTGTATGAAGAAAGTTCAGTGTCTCCATGCAGAGGGAGAAGACACTGAATGTCACACCGTGCAGCACTGCACCAGGAAGCACCTCTAGCAGCCATCTGAGGAGTGGCCAGTGGAGGTATTCCTAGGCTGTAATGTAAACACTGCATTTTCTCTAAAAAGTCAGTGTTTAAAACAAAACACCTACAGGAACTGACCATACTTACCAGAACAACTATATTAGGCTGTAGTTGTTCTGGTGACTATAGTGTCTTTTTTAGCTTGGTAGAGTTTAAATAATAAATCAGCTGAATATGAATATAAATATAAAATTGTGTCTTCACTCAATGCATACATCTCGCATCAATACAAAATTAGTGATAGCTAACATTGGAACTGCATATCTCTGTAAACTACATGTCCCATGATGCTTAGCTCCACAGGTTTACAGAATGCTGTTTATGTAATACAACACAATTTAGGTTATTTGTTAGACACGGAATTATGAACACTTGACAGGGATATTGTACATTTCAGGCCAAAATAGCTGAGTTGGGGACTTTTCCCCTAAATGTAATACATTTTGCCATTTCTTTATTAAATCTCTATATTTACTGGAAAAGCCCCACTGTTCTCTTTTTCCTTTATTTGTGAGATGTGACAGGTGAAAGAGTTGGAGGGTAATGGTTGAAACTGAGAAATGATTTGTTTGGTGACTATCGTTTATTCAACTTGTGTCCAAATGAGTTTCAGCTGGTTTCAACAAATCAAATTCCTTTAAATTTATGTCCAAACAAGTCGATCCACCTGGAATGTTGTTGGACTGTTCATATAAAGTGCAAGAGGCATTCAGAAGCCACAACTGAGAATTGAATTAATGCTGAGGGTTCCTTTGGGATCACAGTTGAGCTTCCAACCAGGAGTTTATTCATCTTACTGACTGCAGTTAGTTTTAATGCACAGAGTTGATGAATTAGTGTGAAAATTTTAATTCTTTACAAATATACAGGAGACAGAGCCCCAGAGCTGCTATTTCAAGCAAATTAGAAGAAACTTGGACATAAGAAACGTGCTATAAGAAAAAC
>OW240915.1:8681964-8797949 GCA_933207985.1 Pelobates cultripes
GCCACCCGCATAGCAAATTACAGCCCCAGTTAGGAGGACCAACCAAGCATCTTTCTTCCATCTGCCTGTTAGAAATTACTGCCGGGTACATCTAATCACCGATAGGGTACGAAGTTATTAAACTGATCAAAATAGTACTAAACACTCCACTCCTATCTGGTGTCACATTAGCTTGACCGCGCAGTGCCCCAAATTTGCAGTAAGAGGACCGACCAAGCCTCTTCTTCCATCCCCTGTTACAAAAATCAATGCCGTGTACACGACCACTGATAGGAGACGCGGAAGGTATTAAACTGATCAGAACAATACTAAACACACCACTCCTGTCTGGTGTCACATTAGCTTGACAGCGCAGTGCCCCAAATTTGCAGTAAGAGGACCGACCAAGCTTCTTCTTCCATCTCCCCAGCCATAAAAATCACGCCGCAATACCGCCCACGATATAATTTGAAAGGCAAGGAAACTGATAAAAAATAGCACAAACACACCACTTATCTGGTGTCACATTTACAGCTTGACCCAAGAGTGCTCAAATTTGCAGTGGTGAGACCACCTCAAGCCTCTTCCATCTCCCTGTTACAAAATTAATGCCGTATCACTGATAGGAGACGCGGAAGGTATTAAACTGATAAAAATAGTACTAAACACACCACTCCTATCTGGTGTCACATTTGCTTGACCGCGCAGTGCCCCAAAATTTGCAGTAAGAGGACCGACCAAGCCTCTTCTTCCATCTCCCTGTTACAAAAATCAATGCCGTGTACACGACCACTGATAGGAGACGCTGAAGGTATTAAACTGATCAGAACAATACTAAACACACCACTCCTTTTTTTTGGTGAGGCTTTACAGGACAGAGTGCTTCTCCACGTGATATGTTAACTCACGGGCAGCTGGCTCATCAAGGAACCACAGCAGCTTTCCATGTACAGGTAAGACACGTGCAGCCGGTAAGGGTTCAGGCTCTTCTTCCTGGAGGATACGTTGCAAGCCTGTTGAACGAGGTGACCTTGCTCGGGTCCCAGGTGTACGGTTCTTAAAATGGCTGCCATATACACGTCCACTGATAGGAGACGCGGAAGGTATTAAACCTGATCAGAACAATACCAAACACACCACAAATAAGGTTTCTCTCCTGTATGGCTCCTCAAATGATGCTTAAGATTAGAAGCGGCTGAAAAGCATTTCTCACACTCCGAACAAAAATATATTTTTTAACATTCTCTCCACTTTGAACGAAATGACGTTTGGGAAGAGATTAACATAATTAAACACAGGCAGTAAAAATACAGTTTCTAGCCATACCCTGTAACTTTAAAACTACACATCCCATCTTCATAATTACATATTTGGAATCAGCACACTTAAAACATAAACATAACCAAAAATCAGCCAAATCCATCCAGGGTTAAAAAGTTAGCTGGAGGTCCCTTTATGACCGACCGCAAGCACATTTTCCTGCCCAAAACAGTTCCATAGATTTGGGCTGTGAGGTCGGTCTATTTCAGGCTGAAAAAACGACTAAGTCCCATCGCGAATGGGACTAAGTCTCTGCAGCTGAAATAAGGCTGAAAAAAACGGCTGAAAAAAAGACTAAGTCCCATCACGAATGGGACTTAGTCTCTGCAGCTGAAATAATTTCCCATTTACTGAACCAAGTGGGAAATAGCCAGGCAGGCACAAAGGGTTTGCACCAGGTCTGGGGACACAGGGGACACCGTCTTAAAGGGGCCGTGTCCCCAACAAGTCTGGGGACACGGCCTTAAAGGGGCAGTGTCCCAATCTTCCTGATGTCCCAAAAAAGGTGTTTAAAGGGCCAGCACCAGTCACATAAAGATTCCATAAGCCCCAATATGCCCACCGACAGTCTTAAAGGGCCATACACACCAAATAAAAGTGCATATATTTTCACAATCTCCCAGGGGCCATAGTCATGCGGGAGGAGGCTGGCAAGTAGGCTTCTCCACAACCCAGGGAAGCAGGGCAATTTGCCATTTAAAGGGCCCGTTACAAATAGCAGTTTGTAACAAGGTGTCAATCCATATCTGCCAAGTGACCCGATGTAGGGGACCAGTCCCTATTCTGCTCTGTGTCAGTGTGTACCAGGGAACCTTAGGACAGGTGTCAATCCATATCTGCCAAGTGACCCGATGTAGGGGGAACAGCCCCTATTCTGCTCTGTGTCAGTGTGTATCAGGGATCCTTAGGACAGGTGTCAATCCATATCTGCCAAGTGACCCTATGTAGGGGACCAGTCTCTATTCTGCTCTGTGTCCGTGTGCATCAGGGGCTCTGAGGACAGGTGTCAATCCATATGTCAAGGTGTCAATATGTCATATGTCAGGTGTCAATCCATATTCATTGTGATTTAGGAATGTTAGGTGATTTCTGCCCTTATGGATTAAAACCAGACTCTGTATCAACTGTGTAATTTTCCATGGGAGTTTTGCCATGGATCCCCCTCCGGCATGCCACAGTCCAGGTGTTAGTCCCCTTGAAACAACTTTTCCATCCCTATTGTGGCCAGAAAGAGTCCCTGTGTGTTTTAAAATTCGGCTCCCCATTGAAGTCAATGGCGTTTCGGGCGGTTCGCCGGTTCGCGAACATTTGCGGAAGTTCGCGTTCGCCGTTCGCGAACCGAAAATTTCGGGTTCGCGACATCACTAGTCATTATACTTGCACCTCCCATAATACTGAGTCATACATAGCCGTACATTCTGAGTACATCTAAAGTCGCATAGTTACAATTTAAAGAAAGTGCGTTCTCTGTCATTTTATAATCATGCTGTATCACAGAAACCAAGAATCTCTTGCATTTTTCTGTAGCGTAGTGCAATTCTCATTATGATGAGCCGGGCAGAACTGAATTCCAGCTGTAATCTTCCATTACCCATTATCCTCAGCCAATAAGAGGACAACCTATTTAACGCTAGCAGGCCACAGCACTGTTAGCAAGAATTGAAATCTTTCATTCATTACAGCCAGCGTGATGCCCATCATATTGGGGGGATGCATTTGGAAGTTGATGTGCGTTACCGATGGAGTGTCTACGACTGGAATTTCCTGAGATATTCTAAAGCAGAAAGATAATTCCTTTATATGTGATTTATAGGCACATTGGCCATTTATCCAACAAACTAGATTTGTTACAAACTGGATATAAAATCAAGCTTAGAATCAAATCAAGGTAAGAACATTTCCTATGTGCAATACTGAAATAAAAATTGCATTTTCTGTGCTATTTAGATAACAATAAGAGACAGTTTGGGTACCGTGACACTATTGCACATTAACCTCTTCACTACTAATTCTGTTTAATACACAGACTCCTTAATATACACACACACACAGACTGCTGAATACACACACACAGACTGCTGAATATACACACACACACACACACACAGACTGCTGTATACACACACACACACACACACACAGACTGCTGTATACACAAAAAACTGATGAATACAAACAGACTGCTGAATACACACACACAGACTACTGTATACACACACACACACAGACTGCTGTATACACAAAAAAACTGATGAATACAAACAGACTGCTGAATACACACACACAGCTGAATATTCACACACACAGACTGTTGAATATGCACAAAGACTGCTGAATACACACAGACTGATGAATACACACACAGACAGACTGCTCAATACATACACAGACTGCTAAATACACATGCGCACATGCACACACAGATTGCTGAATAAACACAGGCTGCTAAATACACAGAGACTGCTGAATACACACATACTGAATGCAGTGTGTGTAGGGGTGCAGTGTGTGTGAGGCGTGCAGTGTGTGTAGGGTTCTGAGTGTGTGTGAGTGTGTGGTGAGTGCAGCGTATGTGTGTGAGGGGAGCTATGTGTGTGGGTGAGGGGTGCTGTGTGTGTCTGTGTGCGTGTGGGGTTCCAGTGTGTGAGGGTGCTGTGTATGTGTGAGGGGTGCTGTGTGTGTGTGTGTGAATCTGTGTGTGTGAGGGGTGCAGTGTGTTAGCTGTGCTTTGTTAGGAGTGCAGGGGGTGTGAGGAGTGATGCATGTGGAGTGCAGTGTGTGTATGAGGCGTGCAGTGTGTTATGTGGGTTGTGTCAGGAGTGAAGTGTGTGTGAGGAGTGCATGTTTGTGGGGTGCAGTGTCTGTGTAAGTGGTGCTGTTTGTGAGGGTGCAGGGTGTTAAGGGTGCTGTGTGTGCTAGGGGTGCTGAGTGTCCTCTTCATAACAAAGTGCCTTTGGGCAGGTGAGGAAGAGCTTTGATCTCCCCACCGGAGCAAGAAGGCAGGGAGCAAGGCTGGCTCTGCATTGGTTGGCAGGGGATATGAAAGGATCTCCCTTGTCGGCCTCGGCACATTGGCATGGTGCTGAGGCCTTTATGCCCATGTGGCCACCGGGAACTGTCCAGCATGTCCACGTGGAAAGATGGCACTGGGAGAACTGTCTACTTTTATTTTTTGTCCAGTTGGCATGGCTTACTCATGTTTCCTCTTCTCATTCAAGTATCCTCTTTACTAATATACAAAATCTCCAGTTTTGCTTTTATTTAAATATTTCATACTTTGCTCTTATAAAGCACAGCAAAAATGGAAAGGTAATTGCTTTCTTCTCAGCCTGTATTTTATTAAATTTATCCTAAGAGACTGCGCTTTGAAATATTAGAATTTTTCTCTGGGTTATGTATCTGGTTGAGGCCATTTGTCTTATAATTAGTTACGTGCTATCTCTCTGTACTAAACATTTGCATACTTTTGTTTTGATCTAATTTGTTCCTGTTTATCGTACTGTGTATCTCCTCATCCGTAAATAAAAATATATTTTTTAAGAATTCTAATAGAATGCAAAACTTTTGACTAAATGTGTAATGTAACCATAAAATAAATACAAGCGCTTTTCTAAAATGAGGCATTTGTGTTTTGAATGGAATAGTGTGCTGCTAATGCCCATGCTAATGCCCATGCACCCTAAATCGTGCCCAAATCCCTCCTCATTGCTTCCCCTTAGATGGCACTGAGGAGCCCTGCACACATCGATCCAGTACAGTCTGAGAAGGGACGTGTAGGTCTGATTGGAAAATATTTATGAATGTCAATGGATCAGCTAGTGTGCAATTTCTTACCCATGTGCATGTTCATGAATTCTCACTGAAACATGTGTGGGAGCCCAGGGATTGGCTGAGAGATTTCTGCTGAAATAAGACGAGGACAAGCCGATCGCTTGGAAAAATCTGCAAAATAAATCCGTTCCGAGGTAAGTATATTTTTTACTTCATTTTTAAAGGTGTTTACATTTAGTGTACATATCTATATTTTATTTGCAAAAGTTGATATAAATTCACCCTTGGGTGTCCTGTCAAAAAGTCTATTTATAAGGCATGAATAAACAATATATAGATACAAGTAAATAGCTTGAAATTTGAAAGGATGATCTTACTTTCAAATTTGTTTATGCTGATTTATAATCCTTCTACATTTGATAAAAACATGAAGTTCTGCAAATTTTCACTACCTCCTTCCCTCTGTTCTTTCACCAGTGTAATTCCGTATAGAGCGAACATCAGCCATCCCTTGAAACATCTCTTGTAGTCTAGATAAAGTGTTTCTAAAGAACGAGCAAATTACTAACAAATAAATAAAAACATGAACAATAAAAATAAAAAAAAATAAAAAAATAAAAAGAATTAAGGAAATAAATTACCTCCCAGACAAACAACGGAGCTATTTGCTAAACTGTAGATGGTAAGTTCTTGAAAACATCCTTGAAAAAGTACTTTGAAATAGTCAAACTGGGTAACTTCTTGAATGTATTAAATCTGTCGATTTTGATATCATTCTAACAGTTACAGTGATGTAGGTATTCTGATGTTAATATAACTTGTGTTGTAATGAATAAATGCAATTTAACAAGGGAAACATACAGAGTACGGAATGGTACTCACAATGGCTAGATCTTTTAGGAAAAAACGGCAGAAAAAAATCATATTTAAAATTATTTAACGTAACTTTTTTTTTTCTCTGATTTTATACATACACTACTAAAAGTGACTACCTTAGATCTCAATGACGTATGCTTTTCAGACCCTTTCTATACCAATCCTATGAGAGATACCCATTCAATATCCTATTACGGCTTAGCTCACAACGCCACCAATGAGCTTTTATACTTTGGAAATGAGTTACCAAACTTTAATATAACAATAAGTTGGATGTACATAACCACATACTTTGCAAGGATTATGCCTATAACTAAAAAAAAGCTTTGAGAGGTGGCCTCCAGGAAGTGCATTATCAACACCAAACACGTAGACTTTGGGAAATAGCAAGTTTGGAGTCCTTATATGCTGCGATTTGCCTGTATTATATTGTTCTTGAAGAATAAAGGATTGATTTTTAAGATAACAGTGATCGCGTGTTTCTGGTAATGCCATAATTTCTATTCTTTCTTCAAATACAGGGTTCTGAATATACTGAAAACATTATAGGACTCAAACATACTGTATAGTACAGATAACTGGTGTAA
Source organism: Pelobates cultripes (assembly GCA_933207985.1). Classification (NCBI taxonomy): domain Eukaryota; kingdom Metazoa; phylum Chordata; class Amphibia; order Anura; family Pelobatidae; genus Pelobates; species Pelobates cultripes. The sequence goes on from OW240915.1 coordinate 8,688,498, forward strand.
CAGAACTTGCATAATACATACAGCCACCTTAGTAATGTGTTACACTCCTAAAACAATGCTATCCGGTTCTTTAACAATACCCATAAGCTAAATATTTGACCATTTTTATTTATCTGTCACACCTACTGTATGTGATAAAACTGATATTTCTGTTTATATACTATCATTTAAACTCTGATGAATGGATTCCACAACACGTGCTGGAGAAAACGGTGGCCATCTTGTCGCACAAAAGCAGGCAGCCGGACTTGGTCGTCAAGTGTCTGGAACTATAAGTTGGACACTCAACCTTCTTAAGTCTCAACTGATGTAACCGATGAACCGCTTGATTTATTCTCACGAACAGCTTGGATTTCGGGAAAGTACGAATCAGCGTACTATGTGAACGGGCTATAATGACTAAGTCCCTAGCATTTCGGGAGTGTGCGAACAAACTTACTTCACGAACTACATGAGGTTCATTACACCATCTAAGCTTTACAACGTTCTTATCCACAATGCTTCTAAACAATCAAAGAAAATATACATGAATATTTGGTAAATCTATATTTGGGGAAAAAAAGAAAAACTATTTCCTTGTCTACCCGATTTTTCTATTTTCTTTCTACATTTGCTTGATAGTTACTCATTTTAAATATGCTACGCTAATTATTTTTAACAAAATAAACTTCTAAAAATATTTTTAAAATGATGATGAAGAAGGGTTAAAGTATCATTTTATGATTTTAAGGCAGGTGTTTTGGAGGAAAAAATGTAAGTCATTTTGTTTGTCTAATTTTCACTTATTTTTCTAAAATATATACTTGATGGACATTAACCCAATTAGCATGAACATCATGAATTAAGATCTTGTTTTTCAGGTGATGTAAGTACCCATGAGAAAAGCTTGAAATGGCTGTTCTCAGAAATACACTGTATCATGGAAATACTGAATAGCCCTGAAGGGTAGAGAAGCAGGTTATTCTGTCACGAGTCGAAGAGCACGTCTAATATTGAATTTGGCTGCAAGATGTAGCATAATATAAAGCAAGGTTCCCGTGATGACATGCTGAGGAAATATAAACACAAGTAATACTTCTACATCAAACAACTCAAGATGAAATAGCCTCTGTCTGTGGAGTGCATCCATCTTCCCCCTCGTTTCAATGGCTTTCTCGAACAAACAAAAAACTTTATTAAACAAACAGAAGAATTGCGTACGGAGCAGTGGAATGGCGAAAAAGATGAAGTCACCGTACTTTAAGTTATAAATCTATTTCTTAAGACGGGAATTCATGCAGGATTGTACGAATGTTTCTGCATTTCAATTATCCAAAGGTCAGTTTAGGATAGTGCAGGCCCCAGGATGGTCAAGAAGAGATGCAGTTGGTTGGGATCTACATTTCAGAAAATGCTCAGACATCCTAAACGCAATGCCAAATACTTTGACTTCATGGGGGGATTAGAAGAGAAAGTTGATTGGATGAGTCAATGCACTCGTTAACTTTGGCTCCTTCAGTTAACATTCCATGGGTGAATGATAAGGACACAATGGCATACCTGAATATTGGTCTTAATTTAATATTTTTGGATAAACTTTATCCATATTACATTATTTGAAAAGCTTAATATTGAATCAAGGCCATTGTAATGTATTAAATCAATTTGCAAACTGTGAGTTTGTATTTAGAGAAAGTGACCATATATATCAAGGTGCAAGAAATCCTAAAAGCATCACAGGAAGTTTAACTCTCAAACATGTGCAGTGTTGAAGTCAGCTGTTGTCTGTCTAGAACCCAGAGCTACAGGAAATCTTTTATTTTAATACAAGTAGCTTAGGTGTATTTTATTGGAAAGACAAACAAATTGCTGTATTATATTTTTGGTTTCATAAAAGAATAATGGTTAAGGGATGTCATCACTTTAACTACTCTAGTCCAGCCAAAACAAGCCTCCACTATGTTAGTCTAAATATTTAATAATATTTCAGCTCACTGCTCAGTGAATAAACCTTGTTTTTTTTGATTAGGCAATTCTTCTCTGCTTCTCAAATCATTTTCAGGGATTCTCTAGGCTGAAAGCATTCTGTTTGCTATGAATGATACATAATCACCAATTAAATTATACGCAAAGATTAAACAGTGGATGAATTCTAAGGTGCAAAGTCCCAGACATTATAGCATCCGCCTTGTGCTTCGTTAACATCAGGAAGTAGCCTAGCCAATCAGGGAGCCTCTCATTCTGGTCCATGGAGATGGAATTGTTGGGCATGCTTAACTCAGTACTGCAAGGGTCAAATTGTGAATCAAGTGCTTTGCTGGATTTAGAAAAGGGACAGTCACTGAGCAACACAGAGATCATTTGCTTTGGTGTTCTTCTCATATCACCTATTAATTGATCAAATCCAAACCGCCCTCTTAACTACACAGCATGTATGGGGGGGGGGAAGGGTCTGATAAGCATAGCCCCAATTTTGCTTGGTACAGAGGTTTCTGGGACTGTCTCCGTTATCCTTTATATATTTATAAAAAACTATTAAATTGATTTCCAATCTTGTAAAATCTTTGCTCTGCTTCCTGATGACATGTACAACTGTATTATTGGAGAAATACTGTAGGTTAGGAGATAGGGACAGAAAAGATAGGTTTATGAAGCTATGACATAAATGCTGCAGCATAGTAGAAAAAAAGAAATAATTCAGAATGGCAGGTCGGCCCACGAGGCTTTCTTCATATATATTACAAGTTAATATATGTATAGCATTGGGCATACAGAAAATACAGCTAGTTTTAATGTCAAATGCTATAACAAGTATGGGCAAGTTCAGAAGGTGTCTGGAGTGACCAATTAACCTTGGATGGAGTTCAGCTTGCAGGGGATCGAGCCTGTGACTCTCAGATCATAGAGAGAATTCCGAAGTCCTGAGCTAATTAGGAGACTGGTGCCCTGGGGAAGAGAATTCTTCTGATCCAATGACTTTGTCTGAAAATAAATATATTTTTGGGACAGCTGAATTCCAGCTTTATTGCAATTTAGCTCTTCTGAATTTTGATAAGAAAAAAAGATTTGGAAAACAAATCAGAAAAACCAACATTTCCCGAAAATGGACCAAGTGATACAAAGTAGAGAGACAATAGGAGGAGCAGTATAACAAATCTAGATTTCTGTATTTATATTGATTTAATTGCTTCTCTTCCTTTTTTACAATTTGTTCATTGCTTCTCACTTGATCTGTGAATAACATTAACATTTAATGTCTGCCCCCCAGCCAGCAATGATCTTTTTTCTATTAATCATCTCTTTTTTGGCATCACTGGGAAATTCTAAATCATGACCCAAACAAAACACGTAAGGGATGAGTAAGTTCCCGTGGTTTGTTAGAAAGCTACATTTCGGCTCAGAGATCAGGAATTTGGACGATCGGCCCCAATTCAGGCGAATTGCAGTTTGGATCAAATTTAATTAGTGTGCGAATTAGGAATAGAACAACGATCATTCCTGCTTGTTATAGTGGGAATATTATGCAGCCCAAAACTGATAGGATTATGTCAGTGATTTCATCCACACTTGCATATTTCTATAAAATTTTGTTTTATATTCCTTTTTGGGGAGAGACTAAAATAATTTGAGACTTTACTCCTGAACAGTTCATGAGCCAACTGAGATACGAGTTTGAGAATTTCCATCAATTCAGAGGCTTTAAAATGGAAATAATTTGTCTCCTTTCAAAGTTTGCTCTTTTTTTTATTTTGAAGAAAGTGTAGTGATATCAGCGTAACGCGAGGCTTCAAATTTGCTTCTAAAAAAATCCAATCTTTTTAATTAAATAACCCTAAGACGAGCTGAATTTGGAAACAGAACATTCAGTGCTGTACGGAATAAATGATACCAGAAAAAACTCTGATAAAAGGTTATTATAGAAAGGGTGACAGAAAATGAGACATTGTACCGGAGTTTTGGCAGCAAGGTGTTTCAGTAATATTACAGATGAAAAAAATGTCATATTTTACAGTATAAAAGCAAAAAGGATATCTAAACATGACACGTCAATAATCCGGTGATATTTCATTCTGAATGACAGAGCTGCAGGATGCCATTTTACCAGAGTAAATTCGCAGGGTACATAATGAGTACAGAGTTAAGGAAATAATGGCTTTTTAAAAACAAAATGTAAACATTTCTTATAAAAACAAACTTAAAAATATAGGTAACACTACAAGCACAATACAGGGCACTCTGTCAATAGTCAAATTGCTAATGATGCCAGTTGTATCCTGCCACCCCCTCAATGTGAGTTTAACTTCTTACCTGGGATCCACTGAGTCCTGATCCCCGCCCCCTCAATGTGAGTTTAACTTCTTACCTGGGATCCACTGAGTCCTGACCCCCGCCCCCTAAATGTGAGTTTAACTTCTTACCTGGGATCCACTGAGTCCTGATCCCCGCCCCCTCAATGTGAGTTTAACTTCTTACCTGGGATCCACTGAGTCCCGATCCCCGCCCCCTCAATGTGAGTTTAACTTCTTACCTGGGATCCACTGAGTCCCGATCCCCGCCCCCTCAATGTGAGTTTAACTTCTTACCTGGGATCCACTGAGTCCCGATCCCCGCCCCCTCAATGTGAGTTTAACTTCTTACCTGGGATCCACTGAGTCCTGATCCCCGCCCCCTCAATGTGAGTTTAACTTCTTACCTGGGATCCACTGAGTCCCGATCCCCGCCCCCTCAATGTGAGTTTAACTTCTTACCTGGGATCCACTGAGTCCCGATCCCCGCCCCCTCAATGTGAGTTTAACTTCTTACCTGGGATCCACTGAGTCCCGATCTCCGTCCCCTCAATGTGAGTTTAACTTCTTACCTGGGATCCACTGAGTCCCGATCCCCGCCCCCTCAATGTGAGTTTAACTTCTTACCTGGGATCCACTAAGTCCCGATCCCCGCCCCCTCAATGTGAGTTTAACTTCTTACCTGGGATCCACTGAGTCCCGATCTCCGTCCCCTCAATGTGAGTTTAACTTCTTACCTGGGATCCACTGAGTCCCGATCCCCGCCCCCTCAATGTGAGTTTAACTTCTTACCTGGGATCCACTGAGTCCCGATCCCCGTCCCCTCAATGTGAGTTTAACTTCTTACCTGGGATCCACTGAGTCCCGATCCCCGCACCTCAATGTGAGTTAAACTTCTTACCTGGGATCCACTGAATCCTGATCCCCGCCCCCTCAATGTGAGTTTAACTTCTTACCTGGGATCCGCTGAGTCCTGATCCCCACCCCCTCAATGTGAGTTTAACTTCTTACCTGGGATCCACTGAGTCCCGATCCTCGCACCTCAATGTGAGTTTAACTTCTTACCTGGGATCCACTGAGTCCTGATCCCCGCCCCCTCAATGTGAGTTTAACTTCTTACCTGGGATCCAGGATCCATTAGTGATCCCCGCCCCCTCAATGTGAGTTTAACTTTTTACCTGGGATCCAGGATCCAGTCCTGATCCCCACCCCCTCAATGTTAGTACAACTTCTTACCTGGGATCCACTGAGTCCTGATCCCTGCCCCCTCAATGTCAGTTTAACTTCTTACCTGGGATCCACTGAGTCCTGATCCCCGCCCCCTCAATGTGAGTTTAACTTCTTACCTGGGATCCACTGAGTCCTGATCCCCGCCCCCTCAATGTGAGTTTAACTTCTTACCTGGGATCCACTGAGTCCTGATCCCCGCCCCCTCAATGTGAGTTTAACTTCTTACCTGGGATCCAGGATCCATTAGTGATCCCCGCCCCCTCAATGTGAGTTTAACTTCTTACCTGGGATCCAGGATCCATTAGTGATCCCCGCCCCCTCAATGTGAGTTTAACTTTTTACCTGGGATCCAGGATCCTGTCCTGATCCCCGCCCCCTCAATGTTAGTACAACTTCTTACCTGGGATGCAGGATCCAGTACTGATCCCCGCCCTCTCAATGTTAGTTTAACGTTTTTTATCTCCACTTGAGAAAGCCCAAAAGGTGAAATGCGTTGTGGATATTTTAATATTGTGTTACAATAAAGGTATTTTGGCTACTTTTAAACTATTTGATTGTGCCAGTTTACTTTTTTTTTTAGCTTTTTTGCTACAATTTTATTTCTGTTATCGCTATTACTGCCTGGTATCCAGATTTTATTATCCTAGTAGAGTATTACATCATAGAAATCCAAAGTGGGGATTATACCACTTACGCATGATTCATCGAGCAGTTTGTCTGATCAAGCAAATGTGAGTAAACATTTTTTTATTTTATACCCCTATTTTCTTTTAAACAGTGAGTATTATTTTGTTGTTTCTGTTTAACCCTTTTATGGTTGACATCTCTTCACATATCATTTAAGTGGGGATTGTACCACTGTATGCCATCCATACTACACATGAGTAGGGCTACATTAGACCCGACATTTTATAATACACCATTTTGTATAGGATTTATTGCACATACAGATTCGAAGAACTACCTATTACCCGGGTTCCTACAATGGACATTTCCCTAAAGACTGTGAAATATCCCCTTGGCAAGGTTTCCCATTAGGCCTCATTTTTGTGCTGGTCACCCGTGAACACCAACCTTGGCCTTTATATTGGACTTGTGTGCATATATCTGAGCTATCTGGGGATATTTTGAATGTAACTGTTTTATGCAATGGCTGCACAGTTATATATTTTTATGTATTTTATTGTCTTTTGCTGCCATGTGTTCAATGGAGTTTTGCCTCTGTCCTTGGAGATAATTGGATTACTTCCCAATTATCTCCAGGATAGAAGACTTTGTGGAACTGGTTTTGGGCAGAAAAGCCATGCTTCATTTGGTCACAAAGGACTACGATCTATCTTTTAAACCACTGGACCAATTTGTATGATTTTGACGTATGTTTTTATTTGGAATATGCTGATTCTGAAAATGTAAATGTGATGCATACTTTTAAAATTATGAATAATATGGAAAAACTGTATTTCTCTGCCTGTGATAATTACATTACCAATTGTGTAAGGTAATTGTATCACAGGCAGAGGGGAGGATTTCGTATGGGAGTGTCTGAGTGTATTGTACGTGTTTATTGGTTGTTTTCCAAAACCCTGTGGGTGGTACTAATGTGTAAGAATGTGTATATAAGAACAATAAACCCACAGCTCTGTCTGTTCCTGCTTGACCCTCAAAACAGAGCCTTGTCTCGTTCGATTTACTGTATGCTGTTAGAGACTGATTGCCAGGAGTGTAAGCCGCTTGGGTGCTTTTCCTGTTCAGCTGCTAGCAGCTATTCATGAGGTTCCAGTTCGGGAGTTTGGAGTGCTACTTTTTATCCTGTTCGGGAGTTTGGGGTTCTGCGGTAGCTGTGCCTGTGTCTCTGGAAGGGGAAGACCCCTTTATGCTTGGCACCATAACCACTACATCACAATTTAGTGGTTATGGTGAATGGAGTGTTCCTTTATTTGGTTAAAGGTTCATCTATTGTAGACCGTCTACTTACAGACACTGTAATCAGCAAATTAATGCATAGTTATGGACAATTTCTGGATCGGCGTTAGGAGTGTGCTCCTGTATGTGAGCTATGTCGGGCCACCCAGCACCCCTGCTGTTATGGCGCCATGTGCAGCCACACTGATTACACACAGGGGCCAACTGATAGTGGCAGAATTTCAAAAGCTGGCCACAAATACGGGAGGCGGAGGCAGAGCTAAACATGTGACAGAGTTGAGCTAAATAGGCAGCGGGAGCTAAGTGTGTTTGTGCATGTGTGTGTATGTTTCTGCCTGTCTGCCTGTGACTGTGTGTGTGACTGTCTGCCTGTGACTGTGTCTGAGACTTCTACCTGTGACTGTGTGTGACTGTCTGTCTGTAACTGTGTGTGACTGGGTGCGAGTGACTATGTGCTTGCAACTGTGTCCATGTGGCTGTTTTTGACAGTATATGTGTATAACTGTGTGCATCTGGCTGTGTGTCTGACTGTGGGTCTGTGTACATGGGGAACTGCAAAAATACACAACTGCATTCAAACATGGCCCCACGTGCATTTTTTTAAATCTGAATTAAATACCCACCACAAATATCATTCACAGTCAATACACACATATATCACGCACAGTCAATACACACATAACACATATCCCACACAGTCAATACACACATAACAAGTATCACACGCAGTCAATACACACATAACAAGTATCACACGCAGTCAATACACACATAACAAATATCACACACAGTCAATACACACATAACACATATCCCACACAGTCAATACACACATAACAAGTATCACACGCAGTCAATACACACATAACAAGTATCACACACAGTCAATTAACACATATATCACGCACAGTCAATACACACATAACAAGTATCACACGCAGTCAATACACACATAACAAGTATCACACACAGGCAATACACGTGTAACAAATATCCCTCATACAGACGAAGGCGAAGATTCCCAGCATCCTGGACCAATAGAGATCATCATGCCCCCCTCCCTGCATGGTAATAACAAGGAAGGGAGAATGAATATTTGTCTTTTTTTTTGTTTGTTCTTTTTTTGGATCTCCCCGGAAGAAGGCAATAGCCAAAACGTTGGGTTGTTTTGGTCTCCAGAAGCCCCATAGTACCGCTTTAACTCAGATTTTTGGCTTGGATAGATAAATAGATAGATAGATGGATAGATATATAATTAGATAGATAGATAAATAGATAGATAGATAGATAGATAGATAGATAGATAATTAGATAGATAGATAGATAGATAGATAGATAATTAGATAGACAGATAGATAAATAGATAGATAGATAGATAGATAATTAGATATATAGATAATTAGATAGATAGATAGATAGATAGATAGATAGATAGATAGATAGATAATTAGATAGATAGATAGATAGATATATAGATAGATAGATAGCTAATTAGATAGATAGATAGATAGATAGATAGATAGATAGACAGACAGACAGACAGATAGATAGATAGATAGATAGATAGATAGATAGATAGATAGATAGATAGATAGATAGAAATAGATAAATAGATGATTAGATAGACAGATAGATAGATAGATAGACAGACAGACAGACAGACAGACAGATAGATAGATAGATAGATAGATAGAAATAGATAGATATATGATTAGATATACAGACATATAGATAGATAGATAGATAGATAGATAGATAGATAGATAGATGATTAGATAGATATATATAGATAATTAGATAGATAGATAGATAGATAGATAGATAGATGATTAGATAGATAGATAGATAGATAGATAATTAGATAGGTAGATAGATAGATAGATAGATAGATAGATAGATAGATAGATAGATAGATAGATAGATAGAAATAGATAGATGATTAGATAGAAAGACAGATATATAGATAGATAGATAGATAGATAGATAGATAGATAATTAGATAGATAGATAGATAGATAGATAATTAGATAGCTAGATAATTAGATAGATAGATAGACAGACAGACAGACAGACCGACAGACAGACAGACAGACAGACAGACAGATAGATAGATAGATAGATAGATAGATAGATAGATAGATAATTAGATAGGTAGATAGATAGATAGATAGATAGATAGATAGATAGAAATAGATAGATGATTAGATAGAAAGACAGATATATAGATAGATAGATAGATAGATAGATAATTAGATAGATAGATAGATAGATAGATAGATAGATAGATAGATAGATAATTAGATAGCTAGATAATTAGATAGATAGATAGACAGACAGACAGACAGACCGACAGACAGACAGACAGACAGACAGATAGATAGATAGATAGATAGATAGATAGATAGATAGATAGATATATGATTAGATAGACAGACATATAGATAGATAGATAGATAGATAGATAGATAGATAGATAGATAGATGATTAGATAGATAGATAGATAATTAGATAGATAGATAATTAGATAGATAGATAGATGATTAGATAGATAGATAGGTAGATAGACAGACAGACAGACAGACAGACAGATAGATAGATAGATAGATAGATAGATAGATAGACTTAGATATGATTTAGTAATGGAAATTATTAGAGCCCCCATACCCCCACCAGTTTTGACTGCAGTATCTTGTGTGCTCCACCAATATATTTTTCCCAGAATCACCACTGGTGAAATGTGGCTAGAGATTTAAGAGAATAATGAGTTTATAACAATTTTATGAAATTTCTGTCTAGAAAGATGCTCTGCAAATGCTGACATGAATATCTAATATTTTCCTGACAATTATGTCTTCACGTACACAGGCTTACATGGACATAATAGGCAGGAAGTAACCCCATTTTAATGATTTTACAGACAATGCATTCAAATATGGAAATAACAGTCAAAATAATAAACAATATAATATTAATGAAATACATAAAAAAGAAAGAGTTTAACATGTCTTCAACTGCAGCACCTGCACAAGCAATGAGGAAGCTCTTAATAATAATAATATAATAATACTCCCAGTAATGTGTCTTTAAACTACAATAAATGTGTTTAGAAATCAGTCTGTGTAAATAAGAAACATTAGAAACATAGAAACATAGAATGTGATGGCAGATAAGAACCATTCTGCCCATCTAGTCTGCCCAATTTTCTAAATACTTTCATTAGTCCCTAGCCTTATCTTATAGTTAGTGTGACGAAAGTAACCTCTTCACTGGTTTTTGGATGAGCCTGTTTGCCAGCCTCCTACCCTGTGATTATTGCCCTGTGACGAACTGAACCTCGTCACGGGTTCTTCGAGGGGCCTGCTGGCCAGCTTTTTGCTGAACCTGGCTCTAGATGGTAGACTTGAGTGCCTTTAAAAGGGGGCACTTACCCTTCTTTCACAGCAAGATAGGACCAACGCTATGTGGGTGAAACGCGTCTCGGAGCTGAAGCCAAATTTGGGACTTTATAGTTACTTTTTGTAAAAGTATTTTACTTTGTTTTTATATTTACAATAAATTTGTTATTTTTTATAAGTGCCCCCTTTTAAAGGCACTCAAGTCTACCATCTAGAGCCAGGTTCTCATTGGCTCTGAATCAGGTGAGCACTACCATAATCACTGTTTGTGCACTACCTATTATATACATAGTACACTAGGGGGTTTCCTTCCCCTGTTTTTCTCTTTTTTTCTTTGAGGAAATCTATTCCAGCTAAAGGGTGCAGTGTCTCCATACGATACTAATGTTGAAGAGATTTGAGCCTGTCCTTTTATGAGGCTCTAATCCATGTGAGTTTGATTATTGATATATTATCACAAGATTTCTTCTATTCACGGATTTACACTATATTGTGTTGTATTTCTCTGTTTTATTTGCATGTACATATATACATCTGAGATTTAACCCTAATTAAGGGTAAGTGTGAACATTCAGCGCTCCACTCACTTGACTAGTACGGTCTGGATTCTTATCCAGTCTACACTGGACTCACTGTGTTTTACTAATACATTATCTACCTTAATTGTATCACAGGCAGAGGGGAGGGATTGTGTGCTGTATGTGGGAGTGTCAGGCATTGTTACATTGTTTCTATTGGTCTGTACAATTTGTGTCCTGTGCCCCATCAGGTCCAGTGGGTGTTCCTCTGGCCTGAAAAGTTGTATAAAAATCCAACCTGTACCATTAAACTCTCAGATCATCTTGCACCTTCATGATGTTTCGGCTCATGTTTGGGGGATTGGAGAACTACACTCTGGGGATTGCTATAATCACTATACTCCCTGAAGTATAATCACTAGCTCTTCTAAGAGCTGTTCCTGCTACGCTCTCGAGACTAAGAGAGGCCTACTCACTGGAAGCTGGATCCTGATCGTGGGTCCAGGTTGGGTGGAGGACGGCGAGAACCCAACCAAGCTGCGGCAATTCGTGGTGTTTACGGTGGTTATGATGTTCCAGTGCAGTGCTGATGGTACTCGCAGATACTAGGAGGCAGCGATTGATGGGGGTACCCGGCTGTCACAGTTAGGATAGCCTTATGCATATCCCACTCATGCTTAAACTCCTTTACTGTGTTAACCTCTACCACTTCAGCTGGAAGGCTATTCCATGCATCCACTACCCTCACAGTAAAGTAATACTTCCTGATATTATTTTTAAACCTTTGCCCGTCTAATTTAAGACTATGTCCTCTTGTGGTAGTTTTTCTTCTTTTAAATATAGTCTCCTCCTTTACTATTTTGATTCTGTTTATGTATTTAAATGTTTCTATCATATCCCACCGTCTCGTCTTTCCTCCAAGTTATACATGTTAAGATCCTTTAACCTTTCCTGGTAAGTTTTATCCTGCAATCCATGAACCAGTTTAACAGCCCTTCTCTGAGCTCTCTCTAAAGCAGGCATTGGCAACCTTCGGCACCCCAGATGTTTTGGACTACACCTCCCATGATGCTTTACCAGCATTTTGCGTGCAAGAGCATTATGGGGGATGTAGTCCACAACATCTGGAGTGCCGAAGGTTGCCTATCCATGTAAAGTATCAAGATCCTTCTGGAGATACAGTCTCCAGTACTGCATACAATACTCCAAGTGAGGTCTCACCAGTGTTCTGTACAATGGCATGAGCACTTCCCTCTTTCTACTGCTAATACCTCTCCCTATACAACCAAGCATTCTGCTAGCATTTCCTGCTGCTCTATTACATTGTCTGCCTACATTTAAAGGGACACTCCAGGCAGCCCTTTTTACTCACCTTGTTCCATCGCTGGGAGCCTCGTGAAGCCGCACCCCCTATTTCATCAAAATGACGAAATAGGCGTCGCGAGCAGGGAGCAATCAGACGCTTCCATTCGGAAGCGTCATTGCTCCCTTGTGTGCATGTGCTGCTTTGCCGCACATGCGCACATACTTCATAGGGCGGCATTCATGACAGCTCAGCTCGCGGTCTTTGCCCGCCCCCTCTCCTCTGCTGACAGGCAGGAGAGAGAATGCGCGCACACAGTGCCTTCTCTCTCCTGCACACGTCAGATGTATTTTAATACGTCTGACGTGTACATGGCTTTTTTAGGGCCATAAATGATAGGAAGTCCCTCTGGTGGCCGTCTGAGTGACAGCCACTGGAGGTATTCCTATCAATCAATGTAAACACTGTATTTTTTTTAGAAATACAGTGTTTACATTAGATTGCATGCAGGGAGTTATAGATCTCACCTGAACAACTACATTAGGCTGTAGTTGTTCAGGTGACTATAGTGTCCCTTTAAGTCATCAGAAATAATTACCCCTAAATCCCTTTCCTCAGATGTTGAGGTTAGGACTCTATCAAATATTCTGTACTCTGCCCTTGGGTTTTTACGTCCAAGATGCATTATCTTGCACTTATCCACATTAAATGTCAGTTGCCACAACTCTGACCATTTTTCTAGTTTACATTGTTCTTCTACATTACATTCTAGCGGTATAAATTGTTATTAGTAAGTAACCTAATATTTCTCAGAACAGCCCCATCACTAGCACCACCCCCATCTCCTGGCCTCTCCACCGGTCTCACCCCAAACTGAAAGTGTCCCTCTCTGTCTATTGGAAATGTTACATAAATCAGATTGTGTGAAGCAATTTACTGAGGTGTGGGGAATGGGGGGTTACAATAGAAGGGTAGGGGCCATATTATATCTGGGTGAATATTACAAATTGCTGCAGGTATTAGTCAATCTTTGTAATGCACAGGGTGATTTACTAACAGGAGAATTCAACGTGAGTGCAAAAATTATTCAAATTTAACGGCAAAATAGATGAACCAGAAAAATTCAGCTATGCTTTGAGTTCAGCTAATCTGGCCTTATATCTTTGAATTCTCCAATTTAGCAAATAAACTCTATAGAGTTCTTATGGTGCTTACCCTGAACCTTTAACAGAAATGACATCAAAAATGTTTCACAGCGAACATGTCTAATGTCAACCACTGCAACTTAGTCACGTTTACATATATACACACGTCTTCCATTACATGCTGGCTACATAACGCGTAACGCACTTAGAATGATGGGATGTTATTTCTAAGTATTCTATAAATCTGTGATAGATCTCGCTCTCAGACACCTCGAGAATGTCATTACTTGTTTAACACTACTCCAATCACCCTCAGCCGATTCATGACTGGCAGAAGGATGATGATTACTTATTTACCATCAGATGTTAAGAACCATAACTCCCATCAACCTACGATGAATCATTGTTTTTATCTCTTAAATGAAATAGTCAGATTTTACCAGAGACTATACGTTAAATTCCCGATAATTCATTTCTCCTGTGATCCATTTTACAATATGTTCTTTAGTGCCTTCTAGTGGTATATTTTAGAATAACTTTACCGAGAGCTTGCATTGAAATTCCTATATTTCATACAGCTAGCAGCTTGATCTGTCATGCCTACTCAGTGATATTCTTACAGTTTCACAGCAAAAAATTTCATTTATGCCTTTACTAACTGCAGCCGCAATTTGTCCTGAAAATTGAACTAATAAATGTAAAAACGCGCTCTAGTGTCTTTCTATGATGAAGTATGGTACACAGCATGTTCCAGAGCAGGGCAGGAAAGACAACATTTCATTCCAATATCTTTTTATAATTCATTAATATTGACAAAATGTGTGAGGAGAGAGTCATGGGTGCAAACTGTATACAACATACAGAAACATGGAGTGGGGCCATATATTAGGAAATATAAATAAAATTAACATTCTAACAGTGAATTTAAAGGGAATTTCAAATTTAAGGCCAAAATAGCCAAGATGCCAACATCTGAGGTGGGTGAAGGGTTGTGGAGGTGCTTGGATATTTACATTGGGTTTATTGCTTATTGGGGTTTTGCATTTGTACTTTGAGGTGCTGATGCTGGTCGTTGGGGGGGTGCTGGGATAAGTAAGTGGTGAATTTTTTGTTTTGACATATTCATACCCCCTCATTGGCAACCCAATTATCAGGATGCCAGTGGGCAAGAGATGGCTGGCCAGTGATGCCCAGAATAGAAACGGGTCCTCCCAAAGAACTGGCAGGTCAGTTTGGCATGAATAAATTAATAAACATTGGGCAGCCTGCCAATCACTTCGACTAACCCACTAAAAGGAAGACCATGCAGAGGGCAATGTTTCATTGCTTGTTGAAGGCTCCTACTGTAATTACCATAATTTGAGGGCATCTAATGCTCATGCTACACTTTTTAGGAACAGTTCCTTGGTGTCCCCAAAATCAGCACAATTGGAATGGGTGGGAGTCCTACGTGTGGTGTGTAAATAGGTCAGTTTTAGTTGTGTTGTAATGTGTGGCTAGGTGCAGTAGAGAGTGAAAAAAGTGTGTGTGTGTGTGTGTGTGTGTGTGTATAGGGGATGTAGTGAGTGTGTGCATTGGGGCTATAGTATATATGTATGTGTAGGTGATCTAATGTGTGTAGGGGTTGTAAAGAGTGGTATTTAGGGAACGTAGTGTGTTTGCTTACAGGGGATCTAGTGTGTGCACAGGGGATTCAGAGTGTGTATGCAAGAAATGTAGATTAGTGTGTGTGTGTGTGTGTGTGTGAAGGGTGCAGTGTGGCAGTATGTGTGTGAAGGGTGAGGTGTGTGTGAAGGGTGCAGTGTGTGTGTGTGAGTGAAAAGTGCAGTGTGTGTGAAGGTTGCAGTCATTGTGTGTGTGTGTGTGTGTGTGTGTATGGGAGGTATTCAGTGTGTGTGGGGAGAGAGGGGGGTGCAGTCAGTGTGTGTGTTTGTGTAAAAAGGATGCAGTGTGTGTGTGTGTGAAGATGCAGTGTGTGTTTGGAGTGCAGTGTATATGTGTGAAGAGTGCAGTCTGAGTGTGCGTGTTTGGGGTCAGTGAGTTTGTGAGGGTGCAGTTTGTGTGTGTGAGGGGTGTGGTGTGTGTGAGGGGTGCAGTTAAAGTGTGTGTATTTTGGAAGCAGTGTGTGTGTGTGAGGGGTGCAGTTAGAGTGTGTTCGTTTGGGGAGCAGTGTGTGTGTTTGGGCAAAAGTGTGTGTGTGTGTGAGGGGTGCAGTGTATGTTTGAGGTGCAGTGTGTGTGTCAGGGGTGCAGTTAGAATGTGTGTGTTTGGGGTGCAATGTGTGTGTGAGGGGGGCAGTTAGAGTGTGTGTGTTTGGGGTGCAGTGTGTGTGTGAGGGGTGCAGTTCGAGTGTGTGTGTATGGGGAGGTACAATTAGAGTGAGTGTTTGTATTTGGGGTGCAGTGTGTGTTTGTGAGGGGTGCAGTTAGAGTGTGAGGGTGTGGGGGCTGCAGTTAGAGTGTGTGTGTGTGGGGGGATGTAGTTAGAGTGAGTGTGTGTGTTTTTTAAATAAATATATAGCGTATATGCCCCTTCCCTTCTTATCTGTGCGTTGGAGGGGGGACTTTGCTGCCAGCCCTGGAAGTCTGGTGGGAACTCCAGTGGTGAGTGAGCTCACAGCTCCTCGAGCTAATAGTTTCCTGGTCCTCTGTGCTTTCCCTTCCTCCTGCGCCGTCTGTCCTGTAAAGGGCCTGTGGGCCGGTGAGTGAGATCTTTGATCTCCCCACTGGCCCATCAAGGCACACAGCAGGGCCAGGACTCGGATAGCGCGGGCTCTGTATGGGCCGGCAGGGGAGATCTCTTGATTTGCATTTGCCCGATAAGCCTGACAGCCAGTCTGGGCCTGCCTGTGTACAAATACTAACATGTAAAATACACACATACTGTCCCAGTGGGCTGTGCTATAACAATTTACTATTGTTTGAACAAAATTAAAACATATTTCAGCATATCTAACTGTACACTAGATTGTCTGTTTATCACAGCTTTTTGCGTCTCCCCTTTATTCCACCTGCTGTGGAATGTATCCAATTTAATATACGTTGCAATGTATGATCGAGTTACTAATATTGCATCTTCTTATTAATTCTTTGCAGTTAGTATTTTTATTTTCTAATTATCAGCTAACTGAAAAATACGCAGACATTTACAACATTTGCAACAACTATCTGATTCTGTTCATAAGTTCCAATTACTTGAGTTTCAAGGAGATAAAACATAAAAGTATCATTTTTAGTCCATACTCAGGTTAGAAATGAATAAAGTGGCAGATAAGTGGTTTCTGTACTTTTTTAGTCCCTCTGGATGAAATGAGTTCCTGAAAGATGGATGAGGCTATTAAAAGTCCTTATTCCAATGCACTCAAACCTAAATCTAATTATCACTAAAAAACATTTTAGAAGTGACAGTTTATGGGGCAGCCATTTACTCTCACGTTTATGCTGTGAAGATTCCAAACATCTTATATTTAATATACTCTTACTGTGACCAGTTTTATATACTTAACCCTTTAAGGGCAACAGCTGTGTTCTCTTTTTTGTGCGAACTGCAGGTCAGAGGAATTTTGCCATTTTTAGAAAATCTTAATTTAAAAGCAGCAACACATGACATCCCGTATATTGTTTTTTAAAGGCAAATATAAATAAATTATATAAAATAGAGAGAATAATAATAATACAATAAGCTATAATACAATGAGCTGTAATGATACAATGAGCTTTAAAGATACAACAATGAGCTGTAATATTACAATGAGCTGTAATGATACAACGAGCTGTAATAATACAAAGAGCTGTACATGTCCATTCTCTCTGCTCTGCTATACAGCCGAGCTCCAGACTGCTGTGTTAATCAGAAAACCCACTGTGCCCAGCTAGGAGTGCCACGATTTATCATTCATTGCGACATGTCCACTCTCTCTGCCCAAAACTGTACCGACTCACAGGGAACATTGTCCTAACAATATAAACCTAAATCACATGAAACATGAGGACTTTGTTACAAACGATAAATCACACATAAAGTGTGCATCATAAAGGAACACTGCACAAACTTATATTATACTCCAGTGTTCTAGTGACTAATTTGGTTATTGACCTAGATAATAGAAATAAATACATTTACTGACCTTTACTCATCTTCCTGGCTGAGATCATCAATACTGATTTTTTTCATAGGAAAGTGGTGGGAGGGTAGTGCGCATGCACAGTAATCAACCAATCAGCATCTCCTTATACATATACATTGAGTCAATGCATCTCCATGGGGAGTATTCAGAGACTCCATGCAGAGTGTCAGTTCTGTAATCATTGCAGGACCGAACTCAGAAAGTCCATCTTGTGTCTATCTCAGAAAAGACAGCATTTACAATGTCCGGACTACAGGGACAGACTCTTGGTCCCAGAACCACTACATTAAGCTTCAGTGGTTCTGGTGCCTACAGTTTCCCTTAAAAATGCACAGATCATACAAATTCCATGCTTGGTGCTACTTCTAAGTGCTGTTTCTAAGTGTGTAGCTGGAGATATTCTGGAGAGTTTTACAGAAGCTTCAACTTGTCTAAGAGTTGTGCTAAGAGCTTTCTTTTCTACTGTTACAGGTAAGATTCATCTGTAGGAAAAGGTTACTGATTGCACAAGGTTTGAATTCCTGTTGGTAATTATAAGGCATTTGATTTGATTAAGCTAGTTACTTGCTATTGATTGCTGGTTAATTAGCTATTGTTTGCAAATAAGCAGAGGCCTACCCAGGTGTTAAACATTCCTAGTGGGTGGTGATTTTAGGAGTTATATAAGGCTTGGTGTCATTAGCTTGTCTAATATAGCTTGGTGCTACTTCTAAGTGCTGTTTCTAAGTGTGTAGTTGGAGATATTCTGGAGATATGTGAAGGATAGCATAAAATCTAGCCTAATAAAAGTTAGTGAGGCAAACATAGAGTCCGTTTGGGCTACGTTAGAATTTGGTAATCACACAGTAACTCGTGTAGGTGTGATTTATAGGCCCCCAGGACAAATTGAAGAGTTAGATAATCTACTAGTTGAGGAAATAGCTAAAATGACAATGAAGGGGGAAGTTATCATCATGGGTGACTTTAATCTTCCTGATGTAAATTGGAAAACAAAATTAGCTACTTGTGCCAGGAGCACACATATTCTAAACTCCCTACTGGGATTGTCTCTAAAACAAGTTGTTGAGGAGCCAACTCGTAAAGAGGCCATACTAGATTTAGTGTTAACAAATGGAGATTTGGTATCAGATATTACTGTAGGTGAAAGATTAGGATCCAGTGATCATCAGTCAGTGTGGTTTAATATAAGAAGAGTGACTGAGGCACACCACACAAAAACAAAAGTTTTAGACTTTAGAAAAACAGACTTTTCTAAAATTAGAATATGGGTAGAGGAGTCATTATCAGACTGGAGCAATTTAAATGGAGTCCAAGAGAAATGGGATTATTTAAAAGTTGCACTATTGAAGGCAACAGAAAATTGCATTAGGCTTGTCAGTAAAAGCAAAAAATTCAAGAAACCACTGTGGTACTCCGCAGATGTGGCCAAAATAGTTAAAAACAAAAAGTTAGCATTTAGGAATTATAAAAAAACCCAGAGTGAGGAAGACAAAATGATCTATAAGATTAGGCAGAAAGAGGCTAAGCAAGTTATAAGAGCTTCCAAATCACACACAGAAGAGAAAATAGCACAGTCAGTAAAAAAGGGGGATAAAACATTTTTTAGATACATAAATGAGAAAAGAAAAGTAAAATAAGGATTAGTTAGATTAAAAACAAAAGAAGGAAGGTATGTAGAAGAGGATAAAGGTCTAGCTGACTGCCTCAATTAATATTTTTGTTCTGTATTTACAGATGAAAATGAAGGAAAGGGACCTCAGTTGAGAAAAAGGATAAATGAGTAATTTATTACACGTGAGTTTACAGAGGAAGAGGTTCTATTTCAACTGTCAAAAGTAAAGACAAATAAGTCAATGGGACCTGATGGAATACACCCAAAGCTATTAAAAGAGCTTAGTGGTGTACTAGCAAAACCATTAACAGATTTATTTAACCAATCATTATTAACAGGAGTGGTCCCAGAAGATTGGAAGTTAGCGAATGTTGTGCCCATTTACAAGAAAGGTAATAGGGAGGAGTCGGGCAACTATAGGCCAGTAAGCCTTACTTCAGTAGTGGGGAAAGTGATGGAAACCATGTTAAAGGATAGGATTGATGAACATCTAAAAACACATGGATTTCAAGATCAGAGACAACATGGGTTTACTTCAGGGAGATCATGCCAAACTAATCTTATTGATTTTTTTGATTGGGTAAGTAAAATTATAGATCAGGGTGGTGCAGTAGACATTGCTTACCTAGATTTCAGTAAGGCTTTTGACACTGTTGCACATAGAAGGCTTATCAATAAACTGCAATCTTTAAGTTTGGATTCCAATATTGTTGAATGGGTAAGGCAGTGGCTGAGTGACAGGCAACAGAGGGTTGTAGTTAATGGAATATATTCGAAGCTTGGACTTGTCACCAGTGGGGTACCTCAGGGATCTGTACTTGGACCCATTCTCTTTAATATTTTTATTAGTGATATTGCAGAAGGTCTTGATGGTAAGGTATGTCTTTTTGCTGATGATACTAAGATATGTAACAGGTTTGATGTTCCAGGAGGGATAAGCCAAATGACAAATGATTTAGGTAAACTAGAAAAATGGTCAGAATTGTGGCAACTGACATTTAATGTGGATAAGTGCAAGATAATGCATCTTGGACGTAAAAACCCAAGGGCAGAGTACAGAATATTTGATAGAGTCCTAACCTCAACATATGAGGAAAGGGATTTAGGGGTGATTATTTCTGATGACTTAAAGGTATGCAGACAATGTAATAGAGCAGCAGGAAATGCTAGCAGAATGCTTGGTTGTATAGGGAGAGGCATTAGCAGTAGAAAGAGGGAAGTGCTCATGCCATTGTACAGAACACTGGTGAGACCTCACTTGGAGTATTGCACACAGTACTGGAGACCGTATTGATACCTTAGAGAGGGTTCAGAGAAGGGCTACTAAACTGGTTCATGGATTGCGGGATAAAACTTACCAGGAAAGGTTAAAGGATCTTAACATGTATAGTTTGGAGGTAAGACGAGACAGGGGGGATATGATAGAAACATTTAAATATATAAAGGGAATCAACACAGTAAAGGAGGAGACTATATTTAAAAGAAGAAAAACTACCACAACAAGAGGACATAGTCTTAAATTAGAGGGACAAAGGTTTAAAAATAATATCAGGAAGTATTACTTTACTGAGAGGGTAGTGGATGCATGGAATAGTCTTCCAGCTGAAGTGGTAGAGGTTAACACAGTAAAGGAGTTTAAGCATGCGTGGGATAGGCATAAGGCTATCCTAACTATAAGATAAGACTAGGGACTAATGAAAGTATTTAGAAAATTGGGCAGACTAGATGGCCCGAATGGTTCTTATCTGCCGTCACATTCTATGTTTCTATATTTCTATGTTTGTTAGTAATAAATCTAAATCTATACAAAAAATATGAATGTTCACAGTGTAACAAAAATCACTAAAGTCAGTGGCGTACACACAACCCATGGGGCCCCGGTGCGAAAACTGATCGGTGGGCCCACCCCGCTCGGCCGCCACACATGGTTGCGGTCACCTGGTCGCAGGGCTGCAACCCCTGCGACCGCGGTATGTACGCCAGTGCATGCAGATACACATGCACTTAAAGGACCACTACAGACATCCAGATCACATCAGCTCAATGAAGTGGTCTGGGTGCCAGGTCCCTCTAGTTTTAACCCTGTAGCAGAAAACATAGCAGTTTCAGAGAAACTCTTATGTTTCACTGAGGGTTAATCCAGCCTCCAGTGGCTGTCTCATTGACAGCCGCTAGAGGAGCTTCCGCGATTCTCACTGTGAAAATCACAGTGAGAAGACGCTGAACGTCCATAGGAATGCATTGAGTAAAGCTTTCCTATGGGCGGTTTGAATGCGAACGCGGCTCTTGCCATGCATGCGCATTCGGAGCTGCGAGGCGGATCGGGGCGGAGAGATCCCCAGCACCAAGGGAGTCCGGCGCTGGATAAAAAGGTAAGTGCTTAAGACACACACACTCTCACGAACAGACGCATACACACTAGCTAACAGACACACACATTTACTGACAGACACACACTCACTGACAGACAGACACAAACTCACTCACTTAGAAAACACACACTCACTAACAGACGCACACAAACTAACACACTCAGTAACAGACACACACAGTAACACACTCACTGACACACTCTAACACTAACACACACACACTAACACACACACTCTAACACACACACTAACACTCACTAACACTAACACACACACTCTAACACACACACTAACACTAACACACACTAACACAAACGTTTTTTTTTTAATTTTCATCCCCCAGCCTCCCTACCTTAGGGAGTGCTGAGGGGATTCCCTGGGGTCCAGTGGTGTCACCCGGCGGGCAGGCTGGCAGGTGCGCGAGGGAGCACTCTCACCTGAGTGCTTCATCTTCAGCTCCCTTGCGCACCGCGTACTGATGCAGGAGCCGGAAGATGGCGCGCGCCTGCCCGCCAGATGACACCCCCAGGGCCAGCCTCAGGAGCAGAGGCTGGCCACAGTGGGTACATACCGGGTCGCAGGGCGGCCGGGCCCCCTAGTGGGTCGGGCCCAGTCGCAGCCACGACCCCTGTGACCCCAGTATGTACGCCGCTGACTAAAGTTCTAAAACGTAGCTAAAGAACACATAGTCATTCTAGAAACCCATTTCATCCAAAAACTGACTTTCCCTTTGACTCCATTGCTGTTTTTCACCTTATAACAAAACAAATTTGTCTGACATGACTATATTCTCTTTCTCTGCATCTCTGCAGCAGGAGTGTAAATGGCAGCCTCCTCCCACCTTTCACATGTTGCAGAACTTTTGTAGGTCAGACTTCATGGTTAAATTCTAGCAGCCAAGGAGGGAGAGGTACGAACATACTGAGTGTAATTAAGGATTCGTGCTAGCAGATAAAAAATGGATGTTATAAAGCTATGGCAATCAGTACTCAAAGACTATGACAATTCACCAAATGTAGAATAAGAGTCCGTTTAGCACTATACACAGCACAATAACGCAGTGACCCATATCACACTGCCAGTTAAACTAGAGAAATACTGAGTGATATTTAAAGTACAAAACTGATTTATCACCAGAAGTAATACATTTTTGTGACTCCCTTAAGCTTAAACAGAGAAACCATGGACCTAAAAATAGAATGAAAAATGACTTGCAGGTGAGCACCTCTAAATATAACAGATCATGTATTATATTTTATTACATATAAAATCCACAACAACCGTGTATTGCTTAGTCTACTGTAAAATTATCCTCCTGGTAAAGGTGTCTTCTATCTATCTATCTATCTACTTATCTATCTATCTATTCTATAATGCATTATCTATCTATTTGTCTGTCTGTCTGTCTTTCTGTCTGTCTGTCTATCTCTCTGTCTGTCTGTCTGTCTATCTATCTAGTATGTCTGTCTGCGTGTCTCTCTATCTATCTATCTTACATAGTTACATAGTTACATAGTTACATAGTTACATAGCTGAAAAGAGACTTGTGTCCATTAAGTTCAGCCTTCCTCACATATGTTTTTGCTGTTGATCCAAAAGAAGGCAAAAAAACTCAGTCTGAAGCGCTTCCAATTTTGCAACAAACTAGGAAAAAATTCCTTCTTGATCCCAAAATAGCAGTCAGATATCTCCTTGGATCAAGCAGCTATTACCCCACTAATTAGACATTATATCCCTGTATGTTATGTGTAGCGGACCACAGGTAACCTGACCAGTTACCTCCGCTGATTCCCTTCCTTCAGCTGATCCTGAACCATTTATAATATAAAGAGACCCATCTCCCCCCAGTCCTGGAGGTACAACAACATTTTATTAGCTACACACAGCTTTTATGCATAGCCCCATGCAAGGGGTGGATCACATACATACAAGGACACATCCCACCACCCTCCCCGAGGTTCCAGTGCGGAAAGGGACTCAGTTCCCTTTGTCCCCAAAGCCCACCACTAAATCCCCAGGGTTCCAACCAACCGCCAGGGGTTTTCTTCCTAAGAGCCTCTAGGTGTGGGAAAAAGGGTCCGTCCCAGGCACAGAAAAGCTTGCCCACAGGAAAGAGCTGGTCTCTTTGTCCCTTGGGTTCATGAGAGCCTGCCAAACTCTCCAGTGCCCCAGAAGTGCCCACACCAATCTCAGGGATCCTCACCTCAGCTCCTCGATCAACTAGTCTCTGTTTGCGAGGTCCTGGTGTGAAACCGAGACAAGGGAAGCGTCTCCTTTCGGGGGACCAATGCTCCCCCTGGCTGGCGTTCATCTGTACGAATGGCAGCCACCCACGTGAGCACTTATTAATTACTTCCCTTGTGGTTTCACACTTATGTTGTAGGTGCCAGCGTTATTGTTATTATTATTATTATTGACATTAATATAGCGCCAACAGATTCCGTAGCACTTTACAATATTATAAGGGGGGGATTTAGCTATAAATAGGAAAATTACAAGAAAACTTACAGGAACGATAGGTTGAAGAGGACCCTGCTCAAACGAGCTTACAGTCTATAGGAGGTGAGGTGTAAAATACAATAGGACAGGGAATAGCAATCAAAATAGGTGGGAGTGAAGCAGAGCTGGAGGAGAGAGTAGAGTGCTGCCTTTCAGGAGAGAGTAAGAGACATAGAGGTAGAGGTTACTCTGGGAGGCCATAAGCTTTTCTAAAAAGATGGATTTTAAGGCACTTGTTAAACGAATGAAGACTAGGGGAGAGTTTGAGGGTGGTAGGCAGGCTGTTCCATAGGAAGGGAGCCGATCGCGAGAAGTCCTGCAAGCGTTCTGACTAATTGGTGTGAACGTTCTAATGGGCACTGGGAAGGTCCTTGTTTGGCAAACGAACAAGTCGGGAAACAATCCGCGAACGCTTCCCCGGGCTGGCGTTTGTCTGTGCGAATGGCGGCCGCCCAGGGGAGCACTCATTAATTGTTTCCCTTGCGGTTTGATACTTACGTGGTGAGGTGTGAAGGTTCTAAACTAACATTTTAAATGGGGGTATCAGGGTGGTCCCAGTTCGGGAGGCAAATGAATTCCCTTCGTGGAGTCACTCCCAAATGGGGAGTGGGCACAGTGAACAAAAGATAATACAAATAATATAGGTGGCGCTTAAAGGAAAACAGATGGTGCAGCTAAGATACCAAAGTATATTGTCAGCATATATACTTAAAGACCAAGGTATAGTGAAAAAAGGTAAAAGCGCACAAACAATACCAAAATAGGGTTACCAGTAATACATACAATTATGATAACTAAAAGTAGATGACCTTGGTATATGCTTGAACAGGACGTATGTAATGATGGAAATAATCTATATGGAAATACAATAAGACAAAGAACACAACATAGTGTAATCTGTATGAAATATAAAAAAATATAGATAAGGAAGAGCTGAAACCACTCACAGTTTGTTGAGCCAGTTGGAAGTTGGCTCAAAACTTATCCAGCATATATGTCTTATTTATAGACATGAATAGAGCTTTTCTTTCGGATAGCATCTTCAGACTTTCAGGAACCAGGGATTTGGAGCAGAAAAATAAATTTCTTCCCTTGGATGAATTTTCTGATAATTATCAGGTAGTTGTTAAGGTCCGTTTGAGATTCTTATCTCCTCTAAAGATAAAATTAGGTTTAGTACCTGTAAATTGGTGTAGATTTTCTTCCTGCTGCAAAATATGCCAATTTTTATTAATAATTTTCTTTACTGCTCTATTATCACTAGAAAAATTAAAAATTAAAGGGATCTGTTCTTTCTGACGATTACAATTATCTTTATTCTTGTATTGTAGATCTATTGTGGCTACTTGATTTATGTTATCTTGTAAGATCACTTCATCATATCCCTTTTGTATTAATTGATTCTTAAGAGCAGTAGCTTGAGTGACATAATCTTCTTGGTTAATGCAGTTTCTACGCATCCTTAAAAATTGTCCCTTCGGTATATTTTTTAACCAAGGGCGATGATGACAGCTTTCCAATTCAATAAAGCTATTAACATCAACTTGTTTAAAAAAGGTTTTTGTCATTAAAACATTGTTTTTAATAAAAATATTAAGATCTAAAAAATCCACACTATCTCTACTTATACCCCAATTATTGGAATAAAGAAATTGAAAAAAAGATAAAAATGATTCTTGGGACCCTTTCCAAATAATAAAAATATCGTAAAGGACCAAGTTTACGCCATAGTCATGTCCCTTAAAAACAAATGATTTCTCCCAAAAAGACATAAAAAGATTGGCATAACTAGGCGCAAACTTGGTCCCCATTGTTGTCCCCCTAATTTGTAAAAAAAATTCATCCTCAAACCAGAAATAATTATTCTGTAAGATCATCTGTATACCTTCTAAAATGAAAGCCTTTTGTTTATCTCCATACTTTCCAGAGGTTTTAAGAAAAAAGTCAATGGCTTCTCAGCCTTTTTCATGTTGTATAATGGTATACAAACTAGATACATCACATGTAGCTAATAGATCATCTTCCTACCATTGGAAGGAATTTAAAATATTCAGTAGACTCATCGAGTCTTGCAAAAAAGAAGGGGCAGAACTTAGATTTAGGCTTTAAGTTAGAGTAAACTCTGTTTAAATGTTTTTTTTTTCAAAATGAGGATCAAGTCAACAATAAAATTATTGAAAACAGTATAGAGACAATTGATATACACTCTAACTTAAAGCCTAAATCTAAGTTCTGCCCTACCTTTCTTAAAACAGATACTATTAAGGTTTTTGAAAAATCTTGCCTCAGAGATATTCACAATATTAAACCTCTGTCCAAGTTTGGACAAAATTTAACCTTCCAAGAAAGGAAGGCAACGGATCTTCTGAGGAAGGATTTATCAATTGTTATAAAACCGGCAGATAAGGGAGGGGGGATGGTTATTCTAAATAGAGGTAGTTATATACAAGAAATTAAGAGACAGTTGGGAGACATCACTACCTATCTTAAATTGAAAAAAGATCCTACCATAGAAATTAAAGAAAATCTGGGTAAATTCTTGGAAAAGGGTATAAAAGAAGATATTTTAAATAAAAGAAAGTATTCTTTCTTATATCCAGAATACCCCAATATTCCAGTGATATATATATTGCCGAAAATTCACGAAGACCCAGAGAATCCACCTGGTCGCCCAATAGTATCGGGAATCGATTCTGCACTATCTTTTTTATCCCAATATATAGACTTCCATCTCCAACCTCTAGTAAAAAATACCCCTTCTTTTTTGCAAGACTCAATGAGTGTATGGAATATTTTAAATTCCTTCCAATGGCAGGACGATTATCTGTTAGCTACATGTGATGTATCTAGTTTATATACCATTATACAACATGAAAAAGGTTGTGAAGCCATTGACTTTTTTCTTAAAACCTCTGGAAAGTATGGAGATAAACAAAAGGCTTTCATTTTAGAAGGTATACAGATGATCTTACAGAATAATTATTTCTGGTTTGAGGATGAATTTTCTTTACAAATTAGGGGGACAGCTATGGGGACCAAGTTTGCGCCTAGTTATGCCAATCTTTTTATGTCTTTTTGGGAGGAATCATTTGTTTTTAAGGGACATGACTATGGCGCAAACTTGGTCCTTTACAAAAGATACATTGACGATATTTTTATTATTTGGAAAGCGTCCCAAGAATCATTTTTATCTTTTTTTCAATTTCTTAATTCCAATAATTGGGGTATCTCTTTAACTAAAAGTATAAGTAGAGATAGTGTGG
Organism: Pelobates cultripes; assembly: GCA_933207985.1. Classification (NCBI taxonomy): domain Eukaryota; kingdom Metazoa; phylum Chordata; class Amphibia; order Anura; family Pelobatidae; genus Pelobates; species Pelobates cultripes. The sequence continues at coordinate 8,716,150 of OW240915.1, forward strand.
ATTTTTTAGATCTTAATATTTTTATTAAAAACAACGTTTTAATGACAAAAACCTTTTTTAAACAAGTTGATGTTAATAGCTTTATTGAATTGTCATCGCCCTTGGTTAAAATATATACCCAAGGGACAATTTTTAAGGATGCGTAGAAACTGCACTAACCAAGAAGATTATGTCACTCAAGCTACTGTTCTTAAGAATCAATTAATACAAAAGGGATATGATGAAGTGAGCTTACAAGATAACATAAATCAAGTAGCCAAAATAGATAGAACTCTTCTTCTACACTACAAGAATAAAGATAATTGTAATCGTCAGAAAGAACAGATCCCTTTAATTTTTAATTTTTCTAGTGATATTAGAGCAGTAAAGAAAATTATTAATAAAAATTGGCATATTTTGTAGCAGGAAGGAAATCTACACCAATTTACAAGTACTAAACCTAATTTTATCTTCAGGGGAGCTAAGAATCTTAAACAGACTTTAACAACTAGTTTTATAAAGACTGAACCCCCTAGGAATTTCTTAACTGATTGGACACGAGAACAGAAGGGTTTTTACCATTGTGGAACTTGCAATTCATGCTGTAATACGACAAGATTAAATATTAAAAAAAAGAATATGCAATTAAATCTTTTATTTCATGCCATTCCTCTAATGTTATCTATCTTTTACAATGCACCTGTGGATTTCAGTATGTGGGCAAAACTTCTCGACAATTAAAAATCAGGATTGGGGAACATCTTAGAAATATCAAGAGAAGTTTTCCCAACCATAGTGTGTCCAAACATTTCCATGAACACCATAACTCAGATACAAAATATCTGAGTTTTTGTGGAATTGATAAAATAAGTAGAAATTGGAGGGGGGAGATGTAGCCAAGACTCTTAGTTTTGCAGAATATAAGTGGATTTTTGAATTCCGCACCTTAACTCCTAAAGGTCTTAATATTGATTTTGAAATTAATAATATTTTATGAAATATATAACATATGTATACTTTTATTCTACAAGCGTATATGTTTTTTAGTGGTTATATTTATTATTTTTTTACTGTAGTATTTTAGATCCTTTTATTGTATATTTATAATTGTTTTTTATGTGATTATAATTATTTCTTCTTTGTCCTATTTATCTCTATATGTTACTATTATGTATATGGGACTGGTGTGCCACTTTCAAAAATGGCACCTTTTGCCTCCACTGGAGTTTATAGACTACAACACACGAACTACTACAACTAAGGAAGCTGGGATGGTATATTCCGCAACAGTTCGGCAAAACCAGAAGTGACGCGACGTACTACTAAACACGTGACCGGAAGTGACATCACGGTCCCAGCGCGGCAGTTTTATATATCCTGTGAACTGCACAGACACCAACAGGCTATCTATCCTGTTGTTGCTGTCTGTGCAAAGTAGGAGTTTTCATATTGTTAATTTTTTCCATTGTTTGTATATTTTATTGAATGTTTGTGGGACACCAAAATGGCGTCCAAAGTATGTCCGAAAACCGGATGTGGAGCCATATTGGAGGTGGCGGTGCACATCCGGTCATGACCAAATAAGGAAATGGGTGTTAATTTGTTACACATATGTAATTAATTGTATCTAAATCTGTACCCTTTATAAATTGTTTGTATACTCATTCTGATGCTGACTAGCACCTGAGGAAGTCCACATTGGAGTGGTTGAAACGCGTTGTGCATTTTTATTCTGATTTTTGTGATAAGAAATAAAACTTTTTTGAAGTGTATATATATATATTTCTTATCTTTGGTTTCTTACCTGATAATTATCAGAAAATTCATCCAAGGGAAGAAATTTATTTTTCTACTCCAAATCCCTGGTTCCTGAAAGTCTGAAGATTCTATCCTAAAGAAAAGCTCTATTCATGTCTATAAATAAGACATATATGCTGGATAAGTTTTGAGCCAACTTCCAACTGGCTCAACAAACTGTGAGTGGTTTCAGCTCTTCCTTATCTATATTTTTTTATATTTCATACAGATTACACTATGTTGTGTTCTTTGTCTTATTGTATTTCCATATAGATTATTTAAATCATTACATACGGCCTGTTCAAGCATATACCAAGGTCATCTACTTTTGGTTATCATAATTGTATATATTACAGGTAACCCTATTTTGATATTGTGTGTGCGCTTTTACCTTTTTTCACTATACAGTGCACGAAAGGATGCTGAGAACACACACTAGAAAAGAAGGGCAATTCACGGACAGGCAGCGGTTCGCCACATTATGTTTTTAGAAGTATTTATCCAATTGCTGTTTAACCCCTTAAGGACCAAACTTCTGGAATAAAAGGGAATCATGAAATGTCACACATGTCATGTGTCCTTAAGGGGTTAAACATCTGTATGGACTCTGTTAAAACCTCTATATATAGCCCTGTTTATGAACAGATTGCCAGATAATGGTTTGTACTGGCCCCAAATATCTATCTATCTATTATTATTATTATTATGATGATGATATTTATATAGCGCCGTCAAATTCCGCAGCGCATTACAATGGCTGGACGAACAGACATGTAGTTGTAACCAGACAAGTTGGACACACAGGAACAGAGGGGTTGAGGGCCCTGCTCAATGAGCTTGCATGCTAGAGGGAGTGGGGTAAAATGACACAAGAGATTCCTCTTCTGACAGTTGCAGAAGAGGAATCAGTCAGGAGCTATTAACAGTTTAATGGATACGCTTTTATGAAGAAGTGGGTTTTTAACAATTTTTTTGAAGGAGTGGAGACTGGGTGAGCATCTAACGGAGGAGGGAAGCGAGTTCCACAGGAACGGTGCAGCCCTCGAGAAATCTTGAAGGCGAGCATCAGAGGTGGGAGTATGGACAGAAGATGACGCGACGGACTACTAAACACGTGACCGGAAGTGACATCACGGTCCCAGCGCGGCAGTTTTATATATCCTGTGAACTGTACAGACACCAACAGGCTATATATCCTGTTGTTGCTGTCTGTGCAAAGTAGGAGTTTTCATATTGTTAATTTTTTCCCTTGTTTGTATATTTTATTGAATGTTTGTGGGACACCAAAATGGCGTCCAAAGTATGTCCGAAAACCGGATGTGGAGCCATATTGGAGGTGGCGGTGCACAAGTCTTCAGCAGATCGTAAGGGCCTAGACGGGACATACTTGTGTATAAAGGAGGATAGATAGGTGGGAGCAGCATTATGTAGAGATTTGAAAGCAAGAACCAGAATTTTAAATTGAGCTCTATATTTTATAGGAAGCCAATGTAGGGACTGACAGAAGGGTGAGGCATGGGAGGTGCGTGCGGACAGGAAGATGAGCCTCGCCGCCACATTCATGGACTGTAACGGCGCTAGTTATCTATCTATCTATTTATCTTTAAATCTATCTATCTATTCTTTCTTATTTTATGTTATAAACAAACCCTGTTCTAAATACATGTTATGAGATATATAAATATATAACGACCTTGGTGGTGAAAGGGTTCATAAAACTGTATTACTGTTAACAAATAAGATTTGTCTTGGTAAATAAGACAGCTCTCATATAAAGCATTGTTGGGTCCTATGAGACAATAGCAAAAAAAAAAAAAGTTTTCCTTATTAGGCTTCTGGCTTGTGGCTTGACTTTGACAATGTAAATACCCTGCAGTATTTGTCATGAGCAAAAGGCACAATTCCCCAAATGCAGCACAAATATATGAACATACAAAAATCCAAATTTCTTGGAGCTTGCTGTGAGACATACTTTGTCAGTAGACAGACATCAATATGTTCTAATTATAGAAGGCAATTTCAGGAAAATGTCAGACTCACTAATGTCAGTATTGGACCCCCAGCTTCCACAGAGATACATGAAAGATAGATGGTTCAGGAAAGATTCTCTGCTCTACGTGTAACTGCAAAGTGGACAAACGCATTGTCCTATAATTTATAGAGATACAAGAAGATAATAGCTTCATACCCATGAACACAGGTAATCGGGTTTAAATAGTCCATACCTTCTATCTATTCTGGACCTGACAGGAAAGTCATCTTTCTGTTTCTAATTTTTGATTTTGGTGTTTTTAATTCAGTGGACAGCGGTGAAAAATTCCCAAAACGATACTGCCAGAATATTCTTTAAAAGTCCTTTTGCACATCCCCCTCCTGCCCCTCTAGTCTTGTTTTTATACTTCCTAATGTTGGAATTGGAAGGCATACTAATATTGATAATTAAGGTGAGTGTCCATTCATCATGTTTGAATGTCCTTAACATTGATCTCTTATCAACATCATATGTAGACGACAAGGTCCGTTTCAGAAAGGTTCATCTGAATCAATATGACTGAAAATGTTTTAGTTTCAGGCAATTCAGGATGTGCTTTTTCAGTTCAGATAAATTCGAGCCATACAGCCATTTCGGGAAAAAACATTTTGACAAACCAAAATGGCACAAATAAGACTGGTGTTGCCCTTCAAACCAAGAAGAGCTTTGCAGGTAAGTGGGTTTTATACATACACCTTGAACCACTTTATTTTTTTTTCTTTATGTATCATCTTCATCAGGTTAACATTTCATCCATGTAGTCTACGATCGGGGACAGTTCCTGGAGAGGTTCAGATACTGTAAAAAATAGAATTCAGTATTCAGAGAAACTGAATTACACAATACCCTGTGTATGGCAAGAATAATAGATGGTTTCGAAAACAAAGGATGGAGAGAAAGACAGATATACAATGACAGAGATTGAGAAACTGGATAAATGGGTTAAAAAGGTATGTAGCCAGGATACTGAGATAGGTATAAGGAGAAATGGAAAGAGAGACGCATGCAGAAGGAGACAAGCAAACAAACAGACAGACAGATAGAGGTGGACACGAAATATCATTTGGTCCAACACCGGGTCATCTCATCTTTTAGAGATCTAACCTGAATAGCTATTTTTTATAAATATACACACCGGTTTCACACCATTTTAGCCTAGGATTTGAGGTGATCTAACATGAGATATTTCCTCAACCTACCACATGTTGATCCCCTCCTTCTGAGCGTTTGCCTGCATTGCAGTGATGAACTCTGGGCCTCTCCGGTAGTTGGAGTGAAGTCAGCAAATCTGAGGAAAACAAGACAATAAATAAATGAGACATTTCTAACATAATTATTAGATGATCCGCAGCATAGAAAGTTAACAAGGTTACGGTTATAATTTCACATTAAGATTACGTAAACCCTGTGCTCCACGTCCTTTAGTAGACATCTGGAAAAGTGAGCATGGACAGGTTAATCTGTACAAAACGCAGGTTTACCAAACCAATGGAGCGTAGAAAGGTTCCAAGTGAAATAATCTGCTGGATCATACTATCTGACGTCCAAATGGTAGTCAATGCATAGTAAAGGATAAGATTAGTTTCAAAAGATATGGTTTGTGAACGTGCTGGCCAATAATAAACATATTACTAAGGTTCCAAAGTGTTCATTATGGCTGGATTTATATAGAGTGAGCACATGGATGTAAAATTACCTACACACAAGAAATTAAAAGCAGCAAATTAGAAATGCATCCATCACTAAAAAAAAATTTATATAACAAAGCAATACAACAATAGGGTGAAGGTGCAGTAGACATAAGCTTAAAGAGGGGAAATAAAAAATAAATTACAATCTGAAAAATAAAAATTGTAGATTAATGAATGGAAATATCACTTGATTAGAGTAGCCATGTGTTGTATACAATTGAAAAGTTTAGCAACCAAATTCTATCACCCAAAATATTAATAACTAATAATAATAATCCCATTGTAAAGCACTGCGGAATTTGACGGCGCTCTATAAATATCATAATAAAAATATCATAATAATAATAACTGTGTGCATGAAATATTGGTCAGAAACATTAAAGGACCACTATAGTGCCAGGGAAACATACTCGTTTTCCTGGCACTATAGTGCCCTGAGGGTGCCCCCACCCTCAGGGTCCCCCTCCCGCCGGGCTCTAGGGGGAGGAAGGGTTTAAACTTACCTCTTTCTCCAGCGCCGGGTGGGGAGCTCTCCTCCTCCTCTCCGCCTCCTCTCTGCCTCCTCTCCTCCTCCTCGGCTGAATGTGCATGCGCAGCAAGAGACGCTGGCGTCTTCTCACTGTGAAAATCACAATGAGAAGTGCGGAAGCCCTCTAGCGGCTGTCAATGAGACAGCCACTAGAGGCTGGATTACTCCATAGGTAAACATAGCAGTTTCTCTGATTAGCTACAGGATGGTAAATGCAGAGCTTGAATATTGATGGTTCTGGAATATGTGAAGTGATGCCTGAGAGTTGTGGGATTAGCTGCAGGATGTTAAATGCAGAGCTTGAATATTGATGATTCTGGAATGTGTGAAGTGAGGCCTGAGAGTTGTGGGATTAGCTGCAGGATGTTAAATGCAGAGCTTGAATATTGATGGTTCTGGAATGTGGGAAGTGAGGCCTGAGAGTTGTGGGATTAGCTACAGGATGTTAAATGAAGAGCTTGAGTATTGATGGTTCTGAATGTGTGAAGTGAGGCCTGAGAGTTGTGGGATTAGCTGTGGGATGTTAAAGGCAGAGCTTGAGTATTGATGGTTCTGGAATGTGTGAAGTGAGGCCTGAGAGTTGTGGGATTTGTTGCAGGATGTTAAATGCAGAGCTTGAATATTGATGGTTCTGGAATGTGTGAAGTGAGGCCTGAGAGTTGTGGGATTAGCTGCGGGATGTTAACTGCGAGCTTGAATACTGATGGTTCTGGAATGTGGGAAGTGAGGCCTGAGAGTTGTGGGATTTGTTGCAGGATGTTAAATGCAGAGCTTGAGTATTGATGGTTCTGGAATGTGGGAAGTGAGGCCTGAGAGTTGTGGGATTAGCTGCAGGATGTTAAATGCAGAGCTTGAATATTGATGGTTCTGAATGTGTGAAGTGAGGCCTGAGAGTTGTGGGATTTGTTGCAGGATGTTAAATGCAGAGCTTGAGTATTGATTGTTCTGAAATGTGTGAAGTGAGGCCTGAGAGTTGTGGGATTTGTTGCGGGATGTTAAATGCAGAGCTTGAATATTGATGGTTCTGGAATGTGTGAAGTGATGCCTGAGAGTTGTGTGATTAGCTGTGGGATGTTAAATACAGAGCTTGCATATTGATGGTTCTGGAATGTGTGAAGTGAGGCCTGAGAGTTGTGGGATTTGTTGCAGGATGTTAAATGCAGAGCTTGAATATTGATGGTTCTGGAATGTGTGAAGTGAGGCCTGAGAGTTGTGGGATTAGCTGTGGGATGTTAAATACAGAGCTTGAATATTGATGGTTCTGGAAATGTGTGAAGTGATGCCTGAGAGTTGTGGGATTAGCTGCAGGATGTTAAATGCAGAGCTTGAATACTGATGGTTCTAGAATGTGTGAAGTGAGGCCTGAGAGTTGTGGGATTAGCTGCGGGATGTTAAATGCAGAGCTTGAATACTGATGGTTCTGGAATGTGTGAAGTGAGGCCTGAGAGTTGTGGGATTAGCTGCAGGATGTTAAATGCAGAGCTTGAATACTGATGGCTCTGGAATGTGTGAAGTGAGGCCTGAGAGTTGTGAGATTAGCTACAGTATGTTAAATGCAGAGCTTGAGTATTGATGGTTCTGGAATGTGTGAAGTGAGGCCTGAGAGTTGTGGGATTCGCTGCAGGATGTTAAATGCAGAGCTTGAATACTGATGGTTCTGAATGTGTGAAGTGATGCCTGAGAGTTGTGGGATTAGCTGCAGGATGTTAAATGCAGAGCTTGAATATTGATGATTCTGGAATGTGTGAAGTGAGGCCTGAGAGTTGTGCGATTAGCTGCGGGATGTTAAATGCAGAGCTTGAGTATTGATGGTTCTGGAATGTGTGAAGTGAGGCCTGAGAGTTCTGGGATTAGCTGCAGGATGTTAAAAGCAGAGCTTGAATATTGATGGTTCTGAATGTGTGAAGTGAGGCCTGAGAGTTGTGGGATTAGCTGCAGGATGTTAAAAGCAGAGCTTGAATATTGATGGTTCTGGAATGTGTGAAGTGAGGCCTGAGAGTTGTGGGATTAGCTGCAGGATGTTAAATGCAGAGCTTGAATACTGATGGTTCTGAATGTGTGAAGTGAGGCCTGGGAGTTGTGGGACTAGCTGCAGGATGTTAAATGCAGAGCTTGAGTATTGATGGTTCTGGAATGTGTGAAGTGAGGCCTGAGAGTTGTGGGATTAGCTGCAGGATGTTAAAAGCAGAGCTTGAATATTGATGGTTCTGGAATGTGTGAAGTGAGGCCTGAGAGTTCTGGGATTAGCTGTGGGATGTTAAATACAGAGCTTGAATATTGATGGTTCTGGAAATGTGTGAAGTGATGCCTGAGAGTTGTGGGATTAGCTGCAGGATGTTAAATGCAGAGCTTGAATACTGATGGTTCTAGAATGTGTGAAGTGAGGCCTGAGAGTTGTGGGATTAGCTGCGGGATGTTAAATGCAGAGCTTGAATACTGATGGTTCTGGAATGTGTGAAGTGAGGCCTGAGAGTTGTGGGATTAGCTGCAGGATGTTAAATGCAGAGCTTGAATACTGATGGCTCTGGAATGTGTGAAGTGAGGCCTGAGAGTTGTGAGATTAGCTACAGTATGTTAAATGCAGAGCTTGAGTATTGATGGTTCTGGAATGTGTGAAGTGAGGCCTGAGAGTTGTGGGATTCGCTGCAGGATGTTAAATGCAGAGCTTGAATACTGATGGTTCTGAATGTGTGAAGTGATGCCTGAGAGTTGTGGGATTAGCTGCAGGATGTTAAATGCAGAGCTTGAATATTGATGATTCTGGAATGTGTGAAGTGAGGCCTGAGAGTTGTGCGATTAGCTGCGGGATGTTAAATGCAGAGCTTGAGTATTGATGGTTCTGGAATGTGTGAAGTGAGGCCTGAGAGTTCTGGGATTAGCTGCAGGATGTTAAAAGCAGAGCTTGAATATTGATGGTTCTGAATGTGTGAAGTGAGGCCTGAGAGTTGTGGGATTAGCTGCAGGATGTTAAAAGCAGAGCTTGAATATTGATGGTTCTGGAATGTGTGAAGTGAGGCCTGAGAGTTGTGGGATTAGCTGCAGGATGTTAAATGCAGAGCTTGAATACTGATGGTTCTGAATGTGTGAAGTGAGGCCTGGGAGTTGTGGGACTAGCTGCAGGATGTTAAATGCAGAGCTTGAGTATTGATGGTTCTGGAATGTGTGAAGTGAGGCCTGAGAGTTGTGGGATTCGCTGCAGGATGTTAAAAGCAGAGCTTGAATACTGATGGTTCTGAATGTGTGAAGTGATGCCTGAGAGTTGTGGGATTAGCTGCAGGATGTTAAATGCAGAGCTTGAATACTGATGGTTCTGAATGTGTGAAGTAAGGCCTGAGAGTTGTGGGACTAGCTGCAGGATGTTAAATGCAGAGCTTGAGTATTGATGGTTCTGGAATGTGTGAAGTGAGGCCTGAGAGTTGTGGGATTAGCTGCAGGATGTTAAATGCAGAGCTTGAATACTGATGGTTCTGAATGTGTGAAGTGAGGCCTGGGAGTTGTGGGACTAGCTGCAGGATGTTAAATGCAGAGCTTGAGTATTGATGGTTCTGGAATGTGTGAAGTGAGGCCTGAGAGTTGTGGGATTAGCTGCAGGGTGTTAAATGCAGAACTTTTTTGGACTGTATGCTTGTCACATATTCATCTGCACATAAAAATGTGATTAATGGCATTTACTGTTCTGACAGGAAAAGTTGTGCCGAGCAAGGACCCACAGGAGAGTGCTGAGCAGCAATCCGCAAATAGGAACCTGCTAGCTGCCTTTGGGGAAAAACACTGTTCTGTATCTTTTTCCTTTGGGGTCCAAGGCCGGTTGCAACCAATCAGATCCACAGGCGGGGTATTTAGGCCTCTTGCTCAGTGCCCTGTCGTGGTTTCCCTTGTGGTTGTCCGAGAGCGTGTTATTGATTCTGGTTATTCTGGTTATTTGACTTTGGCATTGTTTTTGACTTTCCTGTTTTCTGGCATCCCTGACTCCTGGCTTTTCCTTATCGTTGTGTCTCTTTCTGTGTCCCTTGACCTCGCCTATTCCTGACTATTCTTTGGTACGTTAGTCCGGCCATTCTAAGTCCGGTATACGTTACCTATTAGTCCTCTGTGTTACACAATTCTACATGCTGGATCATACTGTAATCCTGACAATGCTCTAATAAAGAACTGTGGATTCCACCATCTGTATCAAGTCCTTACTTTCTCACTAACCAACTAAATTCAGGTTCTCACGTATTGGGACAAGTATGTGAAGGATTATCTAACACTGTTTACCTTAAATTTCTTTAAGAAATACATATCAGTCTTATCTGAGAGCTTTCTAGAAATACTGACCCCGGACTGTAAACATTTAAATGAAAACCTTCCGTAATGCTCGTCAAAATGAAACAAAATGAGTCCATGAATAATTAATGTTAAAAAGTTATAATTCAGCTGAATTTGTTCATTAATGACCTACATACTTAGTGTTACCCAGATCGATGGTGGACTGAACACCAAGTATAGGAGAATAAGCTACTTATAAGTATCTCTCCTCTTTAGAAAGGGTCTAACTATAAACATGGCAAACATTGTAAAACAATTTGTCATTTTCTTAAACATCATTTATAAAACTGGTTTGCAGCACACAGATACACTATATAAATAAAATGAAGTGGTACTCCCGGCCAATGAAATCTAATATGTCTCTTTGATTAAATCATTTGTCATGTCCGAAGTGCCAATCAGACCATTATTGGGTTATTTTCTACCAAATAGGATTTCTTCGACTACTGTGTCGATGGGATTCATTATAGAAAATCAATCTGTATGGACAAATCGGATGATACAATGAAAGACATGCTTATTATACATGCTTGTGAACTGCTGACATGTATATTGATCGTTGAGACATATTGATGTGATTACAGTTTTTCTTTCAAATAACTTGCAAAAAAATTAAAAAGCTAAAAAGTTCTTCCTTAAAATAAAAACAGGGAAAAAAATAATCTTCACTCTTCTTAAAAAGGTAATAATCCTGCTGGTTAACTACCACTTGAAACATTCACAGTAACCAAGGATAATGGAAATTGTAATCCCACAATAGCTATACTGCCAAAGGCTGTTATCACCTACATATGTCATACTCAGGCACCAACAACTCTCATAGCAACTGTCTCCAACAAGCCCTCGATTTAATGAGCTTTCCAAGTGACTCAATACTATTAGAATTTTTTTTCCAAAATATCTATCTACAAAAATTACCTTAGACTTAAAATGAGCAGTACAGTGTTAGGAATACATACCCGTATTTCTATCACTATAGTGTCCCATACTCCTAGTTAAATACAAATTTTACTCACCTTTGTCAAGCACTGAGGCTCCCTTGGTCATGGTCACATATCTGCCTTCTGCAATGTCATAGTGGAGGCATGTCCTCCTCCGCGGTGGTCCAATCTACTGCTCCTTATAGAGTGGACCTGATGAGCATGCGTGATGAGTGTCGTGTGCACCTAAAAGCTTCCCCAGAGGCAAGCATTGTATTCAGAGCTTTCCTATTAGCGCCCTCGTCACGTGACCAAGTTTCACTCGGTTAGTGCAGCCGAAGCAATTCTTCTGACTATCAGGAAGACAGCCGCTAGAAAAAGGTTTAACTCTGCAATGAAATGTTCTAAACTACTGCAATATTTTACACATATATTGCAGGGTTAAAAGGACGGGGACACTGTATCCACATTGAGATGAAATGGTCTAGGTTACTATATTGTCCCTTTTATGGTGACTTCTGTAAATAAATCATTTGGAAAGTTTTCCTAAAAATATTGAATAATTTGGAAGTCTACTAAATCGAGACAGGATAGATTTCTCGATAGCAAGAGACTCCTGGTGTTTCCAAATAATCTACATGGGTAAAAACACGGCTGAAAGCCCCTGGAGGGAGCAGACGCATGTCTGTAGAGCTCCAAGCTGCACATAAAGCCATCCAAGTTCAAATAGATTCTCTGAAACATACAAGACGACGCACAAACCTCAAAGTTAGAGGTATCGTGGAAACAGTCGACAATCAAGAACTGTCGCATTTCCTACAATGCCTATTAGCTTCTATACGCTCAGCCAAAGGCATACAAATCGATGGCTGATTGGGCAAATCCGCCAGAGCTCCGGCTGGGGCTTCTTGAGATGTGCTTGTGGGCTTCATCATGCTTCGAGGCAGGGTGGTGGTTCAAGAAGTGGTAAAAAACAAGATGTCCTACCACTTTTGAAGAGATGCAGCTCTACTTTCTACAGGATTTATGCCACTCCACTTTGACCTAGAGAAGATTCCTCCACCAAGTCACCCAGTCTCTGAGATCGGCAGGAGTTGCCTACAAATGGGGCCCCTCACACACTCTGATAGATACCAAGGATAGCAGCAACTATCACATCTCATCCGCATCCCACACAGCAGCTTTCCTCCAGAAAATGGGCATTACCCAACCTGGCCCATTTTCTTTAAATATTTCTAATATTGTTTTTTATATTAGGTCCTCTATGCCCATCCAGTCTTCAATTACACATGTTTTTATATGTGATTTCACTGTATTTTTATATGTATTTTTTTATATGTGATTTTATTGTATAGATTTGTTCTCACCATATATATATTTGTTCTTCTTAGGTTAGAATCTATGATATATACATTGAAGATTTCCTAGTTATTATTTATTACTATTATTCTTTTAAATAATATTCCTAATTAGGGTTTGGATAATCTTTATCTATATGGTTTATTTTTATTCTTTGAGTTTTTTACTTTTTTATGTATTTCTATTTTGAACATATATCGCCTGTTTAGTATTAGATATATTTGCCCTGTAGTAATATGGAGGACTATGACACAAATGGGCAAAAGGGAACCACTAAGGAGGATATGATCAATTTGCACCGAAAAACATCTGTTCATGTGACCGGCTGACTCACAAGCGGCGAATTCAAAAGGCAGCAATTTGGACATCTTCCCATGCACTGAGGAAAACTCGTGGAGAGTTGAAACGCATCTGCATGTCTTAAAGACTGTGTGTCACCATTTACACAGTTTCTTTTAACTTGTTCTTATATTATGTTTCAATAAATTGTTATTTTTAAACCATCATTGCTGCACCTCCTGATCCATCTGCGACCGGCATAACCACCCAGGAGCTTAAATTCTGCCTATTAGGTACCTTTGTGCGCAATATACAGAGCCTGATACAGCTCTGCAATCTGTGAGTGTACTTCCATATTTGATATTTATCTATTGGTAGTGATGTCCCGAATGGTTCGCCGAATGGTTCGCCACGGATGGCGAACATATGCGCTGTTCGGTCCGCCCCCTATGTCATCATTGAGTAAACTTTGACCCTGTACCTCACAGTCAGCAGACACATTCCAGCCAATCAGCAGCAGACCCTCCCTCCCAGACCCTCCCACCTCCTGGACAGCATCCATTTTACATTAATTGTGAAGCTGCATTCTTAGTGAGCTGTCCAGGAGGTGGGAGGGTCTGGGAGGGAGGGTCTGCTGCTGATTGGCTGGAATGTGTCTGCTGACTGTGAGGTACAGGGTCAAAGTTTACTCAATGATGCCGAATAGGGGGCGGACCGAACAGCGCATATGTTCGCCATCCGTGGCGAACCGTTCGGCAAACCGTTCAGGACATCACTATATGTTGGTCATCACGGTATACATTATGTGCTTTTCTTTTTTTATGTTATTTTAGAATATAAATATGGAACATTAATTATATATGTCTACATATGCATAAGTATTTCTTCTGATATATAGCACTTTAGTACTTTCTGCACGGGAGAGGGTGTGTATACATACTGTGTGTATGTTCTTACCTACGTATTTTATTCTTTATTTGCTTAGGGTGTTGGAGAAAACCTTTCACACCCACAACCGTGGGTTAGCTTAGTTAGGTACTTGGCTCCTGATTGTTTTTATTACTTATGTTACTTTTATTATTTTCCTTATTACCAAAAAAAGAGGCAGACACACCAAGGAGTTGTGCAACCTTTTCTACGTTGATACAGTGTTGTTCTTATGCATGATAACCACCTACCTCTTTTCATTTATGTATCCTATACTTTATTGCCTCAATAAAGGAAATAAATATAAAAAAAGCCCCTCGTGTAATAAATGGGCTTCAGACGGGCTCTGCTTTACTGTCTCACCACATGTTCACTTTCTAACTCCTTAAATACAAAAAACAACTAGTATCATTGCTTAGATAATATTCCCCTTCAAATTATTCTGGGGAAAAATATGCAACAACATAAAATAACCAAATAGTGAGAGTACCAAAGTCATTAATACTGATAAAAAAGGATAAATCCAAAATAGAGGGGGTGTAATATTGATTTCACAGTGTTCTGTATTAACACTTGTCGTTTCTGTAGCAAGTTCAATGGAAACTATGTATCCACCTTTGAAATAGAAAAAAACACAGATATAGTGTAACACTGTTTTATTATTTAACCCCCTATGGAATCCCTTTGTGGAACTCATACAGATAATGGTGGTGCTTATTACTAAGGACCACATTTGGTGAAGTACAGTATGATGATCTTTAAAGGGTTACCACTCTGCCAATGTGATGCAGCGAGCCACTCCCGTGCATTGGAGCCGACACAGACCTCTTACCTGAGGCGGCTCTACAGTTTATGAGGCCTTAGGCGAAATTCAAGCATGAAAACCCACTAACACCCAAAGTATAAAATAACAGGGCTGTATTTTGTGTGTGTGTGTAAGCAGCAGTCGTTGTATTGAAAGGCATGCTTGCAGCACTGGATACAGAGAGTTAGTCTCTGCATTCATTGTTTAGAAGCTTGCAGTGTCGTGGCTTCCTGTGCCCCTGCATTGTGAGCTCTCTGGCTGTAGTTGTAGCATAATTTGCAAACAAAATTAATTTGCAATAAATAAATTGAATTTGCAATTATGCCAATCGTTTATACACAATTGTGGGGTATGGTTGCATAGCCTGGCAGTCCTGTATATATAAGTATTGGTGTGAAGGGGTATTTAAAACAAAAATGAAAATTTTGTTTGAGCAAAAACAAAGTGTGTATGATGTATGTCTTCAGCAGGTGAATGTGACAGAGTGAGTAAAGGGGTACCAGTAGCAGGGAGAGTGTGGCAGGACCAAGGAGGTAAATAGGACAGGGTAGGGTGTTGTGAGAGAGAATGAGGTTGGGCGAGTATGACATGGTTTGATGGGGGAGTGTAACAGTGCGAGTGGAGGTAAGTGTGTCAGGGCAATAGTGGCATGGTAGGAGGGACGAATGTGACAGGATTGGAGGGGTTAATGTGACTGGGTAAGTGTGGCATAGTTGTGGTGGGGTGAGTATAACAGGGTTGGGGTAAATGTGGCATGATTGGAGGACGGTGCGTATCAGGATTAAGGGGGGTTGATGAGACAGGGTGAGTGTGGCAGAGTGTGACAGGATTAGAGGCATTAATAAGTTTGGCAGGGTTGGGGGAGAGTGTGACAGAGTGAGAGAAGGTGAGTGTGACAGGGTTAGGGGGGTGAATTTGACAGGGTGAGTGTGGCAGAGCGAGGGCAAGTGAGTTTGGAGGCGTTGAGATTAATGGGATTAGGAGTGGGTTAATGTGAGTGTGGATGCGTGAAGGGTGTGAAAGTGTGGAGGGGGGATGACAGTGAGGGGTGACAATGTGTGGTCATGTGACAGTGTGAGGGTAGCCTGACAGTGTATGTGGGGAGGCTGACAGTTTGTGTGGGGAGGCTGACAGTGTGTGAGAGTATGGTAACACTACTTTGTGGGGAGTGACAGCGTGTGGGGGGCATGACAATGTTTGTGTGTGTGTGTGTGTGTGTGAGGGGGTGATACTGTGTGTGGACGGGGGTGACAGTTTGTGTGTGAGGAGTGATACTGTGTGTGTGTGTGCGGGGGGGGAGGGGTGATCCTGTGAGGGAAGGGGGTGATACTGTGAGGGACAGTGGGGTGATACTGTGAGGGACAGTGGGGTGATAATGTGTGGGACAGTGGGGTGATAGTGTGAGGGACAGTGGGGCCATAGTGTGTGGGACAGTGGGGTGATAGTGTGTTGGAGGGGAGTGATACTGTGAGTGAGAGGGTAATACTGTGAGGGAGTAGATATACTGTAAGAGAGGCAGGTGATACTGTGAGGGAGCGGGGTCATGGTGTATCGCAGGGGGTAATACTGGGAGGGGGAATACTGGCAGGGAGAAGGGTAATACTGTAAGTGGGGAAATACTGGGAGGAAGGGAGATGATAGTGTGAGGGAAGGGGGATTCTGGGGGGGTAATAATGTGAGGGGGGATACTGGGAGGGAGGAAGTGATAGTGTGAGGGAGGGGAATACTGGGAGGGAGTGGGTAATACGGTGAAGGGGGAAGAATATTGGGATGAAAGGGGGGAATACTGGGAGGGAGTGGGGAATACTGGGAGGGTGGGGGTTTGATAGTGTGAGGGAGGGGGTATACTGAAAGGGAAGGGGTAATACTGTGGCCTTTTATTGTGGCCAGCCTAAGGCACACCTGTGCAATAATCATGCTGTCTAACCAGCATCTTGATATGCCACACCTGTGAGGTGGATGGATTATCTCGGTAAAGGAGAAGAGCTCACTAACACAGATTCAGACAGATTTGTGAACAATAAATGAGATATATAGGCCTTTTGTGTACATAGAAAAAGTCTTAGATCTTTGAGTTCAGCTCATGAAAAATGGGGGCAAAAACTAAAGTGTTGCGTTTATAATTTTGTTCAGTGTAATAACGAGAACATCATGGGAGAAATTACACATTACAGCTCTCATCACAAGGAAAAGATCCTTCTGTTAAGGGCCGTGTTTCATTGTTCTAGAGATTTGGTAAACAGGGGCCCTGAGAGTGAGTGGAAGCAGGTAATATATACAGGAGCTGGAAAGGAAAAAATAAAATAAAACCAGATAGTGGTCCGTTATAAGGCCAGAAAGCTGAGTTATTCAAAGAGTGAGCCTTTGAGTGCATTATGAAGTAAAGTGTAAATAGAATGTGAGACAAGTCAGGTAGTGAAATTATTTATTCAGAGATAAAGAAAGGTCTCTGTCAAGGGGTTCAGAATCAGGGGAATCAGTAAAAGAGGAGAAGAGAAAATGTGCAAATTTGATTTGTCTTCAGAGGCACCAGGATATCCAAGCACTGTCTGCAATGATCAGTCGCTTCAGTCGCTTGGTTAGGGTGCAAGAGGTTATGGGAAATTATAGTGTTTATCCATAATGGGAGTTTGCTTAGGGTGCAGGGGGTTATAGGAAATTGCTGTCTATCCATAATGGGTGTTTGGTTTCTGGTGCAGGGGGTTATGGGAAATTCCTGTGTTTATCCATAATGGGTGTTTGGTTTCTGGTGCAGGGGGTTATGGGAAATTCCTGTGTTTATCCATAATGGGTGTTTGGTTAGAGTGCAGGGGGTTATGGGAAGTTACTGTGTTTATCCATAATGGGTGTATGGTTTTCTGGTGCAGGGGGTTATGGGAAATTTTCCATAGAAAATAGAGGGTATAGCTGACTATCTACAGAAAAAAGAATAATACAATGGTAGTGTAATACAGCAATAGTAATGTGCCAGATTAATGATATGATAAATCGCCTTAAGGTGTGTGGCAGAACCACTCTTGTTCGGGTGCTCTCCCCTGGTATTGTGTGTTTTTCCCTGTGTTTCATGTATTGTACCCCACTCCTCATTCAGGAGTGCTCCTACAAAAGGAACTCATTCGTCTCCCCAATATCCCATTTAGAACGCTAGTTAGAACGTTCAAGTAGAACGTTCTCACCCAGGGGCGGACTGAGCGGTCGGGCACTTCGAACATGGTCCAAGGGGCTGGCCGAGGAAAGGGGCCCGCCGACCAGCTATTCTGTGTGTGCACTGTCACACACTTAATTAACAGCGCAGTCCTCTGGCCCATCGCTGCTACCCAGGAGGGGTGCCATCGGTGCTTAACCAGGAGGAGGCCCATCGCTGATTGCCTGGGAAGGGGCAGGGCCCATCGCTGCTTACCCGGGAAGTGCGCGTCGCCAGGTACTGACGTCGGCATGCGCTGCCCTCATGGTGCTTCTAACAGTGCACGGCACAGAAGGATCAGAGCTGCCTTTCTACTCGCACAACTATCGATTGGATTTGGGCCACATCACTATTTTTAATGTAGGTAGCCTTTCCTTCTTACTGTTGCTTTTTTTATTAAGAGACTGGGTAGGGGTTTTGTAGGGGAAGGGGGCTCTGTAACAGAGTATTTATGTGCATCTGTTTGTGTCTATGTAGATGCATGTGATTTGTGTGTGTGTGTGTATGTCTGTGTATGTGTGTGAGTGTTTGTGTCTATGTAAGTCCATGTAGCTGCATGCGTGTCTGTATGTGTATCAGAGTGTGTATGTGTGTGTCTGTCTGTATGTTTGAGTGTTTGTGTCTATGAAGCTGCATGTGTGTCTGTATCTGTGTGTGTCTGTGTATCTGTATGTGTGCCCATGTTTGTGTCTGTGTGTGTATCTGTGTGTTTGTATATATGTGCATACATCTCAGCATATCTTCAACACTACACACATATACACCCCTGGATTCTAATGTCAACATTACATACAAACACACCACTGCATTCAAATGTCAACACTACTTACAAACACACCTTGTAAGCCAATTATTTTGCTATGTAGCCTACAATTTACAATCCATTTGTGATATCGCAGTGTCCCACTCAGGGCCCCTATCCACCAGGACAGTCTCTATTCCCCAAATTCATCCTCTATGCCCCACTACAGCCTTTCTTCTCTCACTGCATCCCCTACCACATCACTACAGCTCCTGTTTCCCAATTAGAGCCATTGTCTCCCCACTGCAATCCCTATTTCTCCACTACATTCCCTAACCACCCAAGCCCCACACTACAATCTCTATCCCCAATTACAACCCCTATACCCCACTACAGTTAGAGCCCCTGTCGCACATTAGAGCCTTTATCTCCGCACTAAAGCCCCAGTCCCACACGCTACAGCTCCTGTCCCCCACTGAAGCCCCTACTCCCCCCACATAACAACCCTTTCTTTAACACAAGAATGGATATGTAGGTGGTGCGTGCATGTCTGCATAATGTATATTTGTGCATCCTGCAAGATAATGGGTACAAGGGGGGGCCCATGATCTCATGATTGCCCAGGGGCCCCATGAGTTGTCAGTCCGCCCCTGTTCTCACCTCTCACATAGTTGCGAAACCACAAGGGAAACAATTAATGAGTGCTACCCTGGGTGGCCGCCATTTCGTATAGATTAACGCCAACAAGAAGGAGCATTTGTGGATTGTTTCCCGACTGGTTCGTCTCCCGAACGAGGACCTCCCTAGTGCCTCTTAGAATGCTCCCACCAATTAATTAGAACATTCCCACTTGCAACATAAGTGTGAAACCACAACGTTTGCACTGGCAACATAAGTGTGAAACCGCAAGGGAAGTAATGCATGAGTGCTCCCCTGGGTGGCCGCCATTTCATGTAGACAAACGCCAACCAGGGGGAGCATTCATACCCCGAAAGGAGACGCTTCCCTTGCAGGTTTCAGCATAGGAATCTCACAAATGGAGATTGCTCTGAGAATGTGTCAGGTCGTCTGAGATTGGTGGGGACACTTTTGGGACACTGGCTGGTTTGGCGGGCTTTTCTGCAGCTTTTCTGCTGGCTTTACTTAGACGGTTGGGGGGATATCCAAGACTCCCTCTCCACTGTTGATGTCGTCACCACAAGATGGAAGGTTGGACTCAGGAAATTGTTGGAAGGTATAATCTGCTTTATTATAGTAGTATAAAAAATAAAATAAAATACTAGCAAGGTCACATGCGTTTAGTCTTGCAAAAGACTTCCTCGGGGACCCAATTATAAAACAAAATACAAATATAAAAGCAAGATTATCCCTCTATAATTGTTACCCAAAGACTCTTGGACTTTTCAGCATTCAAATTGTCTTTTGAAATAACACAGACTGCAATCTATATGCAGTTGCTTATTTATAAGGTTGTTTTTCACCATTTATAATAGTGCATATTCAGTTGGTTTTATTTCGTGGTATAGGGTTTTTTCAATATAGCGCTTACACTTACTTTTAAATATGGCTAATTGTGAAGTTTTAAGGAAATGTCCTATGTGTATAGCTGCTGGTTTTACATTGTATAGATAGATTCATTTGTGTTTTAATTATCCACTTTCAATTATTAATAGCGTTGCGCTCTCCCATTTTGTATATATATAACTGGCTATGACAGAGTTAGCATCAGTTAAATCCATTCTCCTGGCTCAGCAGAGCACGTGGTACCCACCGTATAACACTAACTCCCATCACTGTCAACCGCCCTCAACTGAGCCGAAGCCAAGCATAACAAAACCGCATGGTATTTAGAAATCAGCTACCTATGATAATTAAGCTACGTATGAAGCAAGGAACCTTTGCTCCAAAATACTCCGGAAAATATCTGTTATTCCAAGAAGATTTCCATCTGTTGTAAACATACTGCTAATTATTAAACACTAATTAGGGAGAATATAGCTATCAGCTATCTGATGTTCATCTAGTGATGGCGACTGTGTACTGTATGAAGTTAATAATTAAATTATATATCACTAGCGCAAGCTAATATTTATCAATAACGCCTCTTGAATGCAGGGCATTAAGGTCGGGGGCATAACAAAACACAGCTTAACAATGTATTCTTTATTTATTCTATAATTAACCCTTTGAGGATCAGGGGTTGTTAAACAGGAGGAAGAGGGGATGAAGAGGGGACTAGGTATCTTCTAGATCCCTTCAATTAGAGGAATGGGTGGTTGGAAGATTTGAGGGACAAGGGTAGCGATGTCATCGATGGCTGGCTCTTGTATAATTCCCCAGTGAGCTTTAACAATTTATTATTATAATAATAATTGTTATTATTATATAGAGGTAGATAGAATAGGCTGCTGGCTGTGCAGGCTCTTGGTCAGCCTGTATTATAAACAGATTCACTGACAGTGTGTGTTTTTTTAAATCGAGAGAATGAATGGCCAATAAAAAATGTATTAGCATAAATAAAAAATAAACATAAAGGGTGGTCGATATGGAGCTACCACTGTCTATCTCCACCACCCTCTATGGGACTAGTTATCATAGAGGGTGGTGGAGATAGACAGGGACGATGCTGCAGCTGTGATACTTTTTTTTAGCTCCATATCGACCACCTTTTATGTTTATTTTTTATTTATTCTTTTGATGTCTCATACTAGCGATTTTCTTTCATTATGTTACTTGATTTATTTATTGTTTTACTTAGTAGACAGCGGACTTGATAGGACTCAGGGGATTTGACTTAGTAGTATTACATTGGCAGTTAATAGCAGGGAGACCCTTTACTTTGGAGATTTGGGCCATATTGTACCCAGTGTCTATTACCCCAGTACTACTATCTACTCCTTTCATTTTTTTAGTCTAGGTGGCACACTAGACTCTACATGTAGATTCTTTTTTCTTTTCCTTTTTTTCCCTTTTTTTATTAGTCCGTCATTTTGTCCATAGTTTTGTTTTGATCTATACAGCCCTTGGCTGTTTTTCTCTTTGTATACATATTGTTTGTATTTTTAAGACTACCTATTAAAAGTTAGGTTTTATTTCATTTCAGGGTTGCTATCTATACATCAGAAGCCCGTGGGACGGACACATTGTATCCCTTAGGCTTCTATGTATTTTTTCCTCTTTCTCTTTGTTTAGAACTGTCATTCATCAGGGGTTACCCCCCAGCCTTCAATATTCTATTTCTATCCCTCTCCCATTTTCATAATCTTTATAATGTTTTTTATATTATCTTTATTTTTTTATTGTTTGTACATATAAAGTACTTTTTATTTTTGGACCTTACCACTACTGCCTGGTTCCTGATCCTTATATTCTTGGTGAGGTTACAAACCACCTATGCGTTTAGGATTGAGCAATCTGATATTGTTCTGTTCCATGTACGTTAGTTTATATTTGTTTTTACACTTCTACATAATTGTGTGCACTATATGTGACAAAACAATGTACTTTATTCTCCCAGTGACTTTCCCTGCGTTCGGTAGATGGATCTACCGAACACCGACCACCGACCACTCCATTGGCTCATAAACTTCAAACAAACCACAAACTTAAGTGCTCTCTCTGTGTGGCCACCATTCGTATAACCGTACATGTGCTGGAGAAAATGACGGCCATCTTGTCGCACGAAAGCAGGCAGCGGGACTTGGTCATTGAGTGTCTGGAACTCTAAGTCGGGCACTTGACCTTGTGAACACTTGGGAAGGAGAAGGAAGAGGAGAACAATCTAGGTTATAAGAGGACATGCAGAATCCTATTAATATTTTACAATACTGGAATATAGGGACAGGGTTGAAACCACCATCTAGCCCCCCTAGTCCCCTCTTGCCTCCCTAAATATAGTAACATCTGTAACGGAGCTCCTTGTACTCCGACTGAGTACCCTCCGTTGACGGATGCTCCTAGTGCTTCCTGAGGACTCCAAGCAGTGCAGCAGACACCACAACCACCGTAGACTCCGCAACCGCTGTATCTTGACTGGAGTCTCGCCGTCTTCCTTCCACCCTGGATCAGCGTCTGTCCTCCAGGACTGTGTGGGAAAGAACTCTTCCTTCCACCCTGTACGAACCTCCAGCATCCAGGACTGTGTGGTGAAGACCCCTCCTCCAAGGAGAGCGTATCAGGAACAAGCTCTTAAAAGAGCTAAGTGACTCAAGCTCAGGGGAGCATGCAGAGCATAGCAATCCCCAGTGTGATTATAACAGCTCCCTCCAATAACGAGACAAGGCTACGTTTAGAGGGATCAAGAAGAACTGTCAAAACCTTTATTCCCTTGGGACCAGCCAATACGGTCACCACAATAACATTGTTGTGAAACCTCAATAAAATCACAAACAGTCAAAACACATCAAGCAACACACAGTGACTTATCACAACACAATGGCACATTTTTAAAGGGGTGGGGGGAGACAATATTTAACATTAAATATCTCACCTGCCTGCAGAATTAGCAATATGCAAATCTACCCGAATATGCAAATGAACCAGTCTTGCAATTCAGGTAGTGCATATTGCTGTTGCTACCAACAGAGGGCACTAGACCAGCTCCATAGCCAAACCCACCTAGTTGGTAGCAAACCTCAGCAATACAAGAGAGCAGGCAATACATTACACAGTACACACACACACACTATAAACAATTACATTACACACACCCTGCACCTATAATGGGTACAGGGTGACTAAAACATAAGATAAATAAAGCAGCCTACATAAATAGTCTGTCTGAAGGTAGAATAGGGGCTTTAAAGGCAAATACATCAAAGAGTCATAGTCACAGGGGAGGAGGCTGGCAAGCAGGCCTCTCCAGTACCAAGTGGCGAAGGGCACTTCGTCACAACATCTTACGTGTATTCAAGTCTACTGCTCCTGGTGGTGGTCTGAGCCAATCACTGTGCTTATCCATAGGATTGGCTGAGACTGTCAAAGAGGCAGATCAGGGGCAGAGCCAGCACAAGTCAAACACAGCCCTGGCCAATCAGCATCTCCTCATAGAGATTAAATTAATCAATGCATCTCTTTCAGGAAAGTTTAGTGTCTCCATGCAGAGGGTGGAGACACTGAATGCCAGTCACACTGTGCAGCATTGCCCAAGGAAGCACCTCTAGCAGCCATCTGAGGAGTGGCCAAGTGGCCAGTGGAGGAATCAATAGGCTGTGATTATGCTCACAGAACAAATACAATACAATGTAGTTGTTCTGGGGGACTATAGAGTCCCTTTAAGAGGAACTATAGGACAGACAGAATATTCTATGATTTTCTTTTTACTGTGTATCTGTGCAAGCTGACATTGCAAATCCCTATGTTATCTCTCGTTAATGCTTGGGTGATTTACACTGATCAGCCACAACATTAAAACCACATGCCTATTATTGTGAAGGTCTACCTGTGCTGCCAAAACAGCTCTTGTGTATCAAGGCATGGACTCCGCAAGACCTCTGAACATGTCCTGTGGTATCTGACACCTAGACATTAGCAACAGATCCTTTAAATCCTGCAAATTGCGAGGTGGGGCCTCCGTGGATAGGATTTGTTGTTCCAGCACATCCCAAAGGTGCTTAATTTGATTGAGATCTGGGGAATTTGGAGGTCAGGGCAACACCTTTAATTCTTTGTCATGTTCCTCAAACCATTCCTAACAATGTTTGCAGTGTGGCAGGGTGCATTTTCCTGTAGAAAGATCAGTGATCCATCAGGGAACACCATTGTCATGGAGGGGTGTATGTGATCAGCAACAATCTCTAGGTAGTTTTTACTTGTCAAAGTAACATCCACAGGAATGCTAGGACCCAAGGTTACCCAGGAAAACATTGCCCAGAGAATAAACAATGTCTACACCAACCTGTCTTCTTCCCATAGTGCATCCTGCTGCCATCTCTTCACTAGATAAACAACACTCATGTACATGGTCATCCACTTTATCTAAAAGAAAACGTAATTTATCAGACCCACCAACCATCTTCCATTGCTCCATACTCCACTTCTGATGCTTACATCCCCATTGAAAGTGCTTTTGTCCATGGACAGGGGTCATCATAGGAACTCTGACTGGTCCCAAACTGGTCCCAAACTGCGATGCATTGTGTGTTCTGACACATTCCTACCCATGGCAACATTATGTTTTCAGCAATTTGAGCTATAGGAGCTCTTCTGTGTGATCGGACCAGATAGGCTAGACTTCACTCCCCACGTGCATCAATGAGTATTGAGCGCTCTTGACCCAAAGGCTGATTCACCTGTTGTCTTTCCTTGTACCATTTTTTGGTAGGTACTGTAGCAGAGCTCCAATAGGCACATTGATATCTCTGCTATTTTTTCTTCGAAGCTAAAAGGAGCACTGCAGTAATCCAAGACCCTTTCCCCCCAGCAACTAGACGACACATAGTTCTTGGAGTCAACTGAGTTTATTTTGGCCACACACGGCTTTTATGCACTGACCCCTAGCATGAGGCCTCCATTCAACATTACAAGGGTTTTCCTCCCAGAATCCTCTGTTTCTGAGAGATAATTGAGTGAGAAAACTATAACTCAATTATCTCTCAGATACATGAAAACATATACAATTTTACACTTTTCATAAAAATACGTTTTAATAATATAGGAACCCCACGAAAGTCATATCACCAAATAGCTTGAGTCCCTTTGGTGGTTTGGGAATACCATTCGAATGAGGTTTTGACCCATCAGCCACTAGGTGATACCCCAAAACAGTTCCATAGAAAACAAGGCAATGAACTGTCATCTTTCGGGGGTTCTCACACGAACACTGACGAATGCTCCCCCTGGCTGTTAGTGGTGAATACTCCCCCTTTTCTGTAGTTCATGCCTCTAGAAAGCCATTCTCATAACTGTGAGTGAAGTTATATGGGCAGCGGTACTAGTTCCCGGTTGTTTGCGGGGTAGCGTATCCCAGAATAGTTCCAGGCCATCGACGACCATATACCCCTGCCTGCGTTCGGGAAACAAAATGACCACCAATTCTTGGAGCAAAATCCTGGACCAAGTTGTTTGGGAGCAGCATGGTCACCTCATGCTGAAAACAGTTCCATAACATTCGCGGATAAATCCCACTGAGGTGACCAGGAACCCAAGTCCTCATGCCGAATTTAGTTCCATAACAATCACAGCTGAATACAATTCATGGGTTTCTTCATGCTAATGGCCGCCAGGGAGCCAGCGTTCGGTAAACTGGTACAGGCCAAACGGGGTGACAAAGGCCGACTTGGGAATGGCATCCCAAGTCGGCCTTTGTCACCCCGTTTGGATTGATGGTTGTAAGGTACTGACCTCTGGCCATCCGATCTAAGAGTTCATCTATCCTGGGCATGGGATAAGCGTCTGATACCGTTTTGTCATTGAGTCTCCAGTAATCTACACAGTAGAGGGCCGTTCCATCCCGTTTCGGTACCAAGACTACCGAAGAAGCCCAAGGACTATCAGACATTTCTATAACCCGGAGACAGAGCATCTCTTGGATCTCCTGCCTCATATGTTCCCTGATAGTGATCCTGTAGAGGGTATGGCAGACAGGTGGCTGTTCAGGCATTTCTACCCATTGAGTGTCTAGTGTAGAATATCCAGGTACTTTAGAAAACGTTGCTCCCTTCGTGGCTAGCAAGTGCTCGTGGCTGGATGCGCTCTTGAGTGCCTAGCCGTGCTCCTAGCTGTACCTCATCTAGGGAGCCTGTCTTATCATCTTCCCCTTGGAGGTCTGGCAGGGGAAGGTTTTCAAAGTCATCGGAGGCAGGCGCACATATGGCTGCCACCTCCTCCGTCCTCTTGTAGTAGTATTTGAGCATGTTTACGAGGAGCATGAGTCTCCACCCACTACCAGAGCAAGGGACGATCACATAAGTGGTGTCACATCTCTGGTATGGGCCCTGCCAGGCAGCCTGTAGCTTGTCGTGGTGAACAAGTTTTAAAATCAGAACCTTTTGGCCAATCTGAAAGCTACGTCCCCTGGCGCCCTTGTAATACCATTGAGCGCTGACGGGTCTGCGCCACCTGGAGGTTGTTACGCACATTCTGAGTCAATTCCTCCAAGCAGTTGCATAATTCCAACACATAGGGTATAACAGGGATACCATTCTGACCTACTGCTCCCTCCCAGTGTTCCCAGATTAAATCTAGGGGTCCCCGTACTCTCCTTCCGAACAACAGTTCGAATGGCGAGAATTCTGTGGATTCCTGAGGCACCTCCTGGTAAGCGAATAGGAGGTGCGGCAGGAATCTATCAAAATCCCGACTCGTGGTCGTGAATCTAGAGCATTTGCTTTAATGTTCCATTGAACATTTCACATAGGCCATTTGTCTGGGGGTGGTATGAAGAACTGATAATCGGCTTAATGCCACACAGTCTCCATAGCTGTTGGGTGACTTCAGCAGAGAACTGAGTGCACTGATCCAACACTAACTCCCTGGGAAATCCCATCTGGGATCTCTCTGCGTGTATGTTCATGAAAGCCACAGCTTCTGGATACCGTAAGGATATACTTTTTGTCGGACGGGCTGGGTTTGGATAGGGGTCCTACAAGGTCTACTGCTACCCGTCCGAACGGGTAAGGGCTGTAATTTAGCCCTATGGCGATCTTTCTTACCTGTTGACATAACATTGACGAACATCTTTCTAGATGCCAGGCCAAAAGAAGGTGTGGGTATTTGGTGCGGCTGACTCTTAAGTGGCCAGACAGGGGAATATCATGCACAATCTGTACTAACTCTCTCCTATATTTCTGGGGGACGACTAGTTGTCATGTAGGGACTGGTATGGAACCAGCAATGACTCTCTCTGAGTCTCGGTACAATAACCCTTGGTTCCAGGAATATCTCTCTCCCTCTAATCCTGCATTGGTCACTCTATCTCTATATACCTGCAGGGTAATGTCGCCATATTCTGTGGAGGTATCCCAGGGGAGGGGTCAAAGAGTTTGGGGAGGTTTTTATACCTGGACCTCAGAGTGCAAGCGGTTCTCCATGGTGTGAGCCTGGGACCTGGTGGTGACTGGGTAGGTCTCGTTGGTAACCTGCAACGGCAGGAATGCTGAGGTCAACTGGCCGAGCTCGTTCCCCAGCAAGATGTTGGTGGGGAGTTCCTGCATCAACCCCACATCAATCAGCCCTAACCTGGAACCTCAATTCAAGTGAACCCTCGCAGTGGGCAGATGGTGCACTGCTCCCCCTGTTACCCAAACAGCTACTGAACCTCCAGTTCAGTCAGCATCTGGGACCATGAAGCTTGGTTTCTTTCCTGGGTACAGTCTCTCTGATAGTGTCCAAACTGTTTGCACAGATGGCACAGTATTCTGCTGCATGCTGGGTGTCGTTGTGCTTGTGGGTTGGGGATGTGCCCTCCTCGTTGCTGTACTGGTGGTCCAGGGTTGGTGCTCAGGGGTCTAGGCATTGGCCTGAAACTAGGACATTGCTACCTGTGGGTGTCCTGGTATTCATCAACTTTGCGGGCAGCTTTGGTTAGGGTGGTGTACCTCTGAATTCAGTCGTTTGTAAAACTGCTCCAACAGGATTAGCTGTGTAATTTCTTCCTCGGTTTTTGCTTGCCTCACTTGGAACCAGGCTAGGGCTGCCCGCTGCATTCGGCATGCCCATTTGGTGTGGGTACCTTTGTTTTGTCTTTTCCTCTTCCGAAAGCACCTCCTGTAGGCTTCGGGTATAATGGCATATATTGCCAGTATTACTTCCTTTACCCGAACATAGTCTGTATTCTCTTCATCAGGGACGACTCTGTAGGCTTCAGCTGCTCTGCTAGAAAGTTTACCAGCCCAGATGCGCACCTAATCTGCTGGTGGTACTTGATACAAGCAGCACTGTCGCTCAAAGTCTTGCAGGAACCCATCTACATCTTCAGCCAACCGAAGTTGGTTCTCTCATTCCGCTTGTCCCGATATGTAGGCATCTACTTGTGCCAAAGTTGTTGTGATGATCTCCATCGGGGGGTTCTCTCCGTAGAAAGCTAGCCGGCATATCACTTCCCTATTAAATTCTGTCTTCATTGTTGCGGTTGTAACGTTGCGGGACCGGTCTGCCTCTGTTAGCCCTGCTATCAGCGTTGCCTTTGTTTTATTGCTGCCCTTTTGCTTCCAGCAATTCCTTTAGGGTCTTCCGTTTTAATACGGCATAGTTCGTTTACAGTTATGATTCCATTCGTATATCCGTACACATACGAACCACTGCTTGCACTTGTACTAATGAGAAATGTGTGGTTAACAGCCAGGGGCGGTCCTTGATTGTGAGGTGTGAACAGGGAATCACGCCAAGTTGGTTTGGTAAACAAACAGGGGTGAACGGACAGCCGAACAAAAAGAAATATAGAAGTGTAGTTAGGGCATCCATTCTGCTACAGGTACTAACCACTGCATACTGGGAACACCACACAAGACATTGGAGATGCTTGTCTAGCCATCAATATTTGGCCCTTGTTAAAGTCTCTCAGATCTTTTCGCTTGCCCCTTATCCCTGCTTCCAATGTATGAAATTCAAGAACAAGTTCTGCCTTTGTAGCAATATAATCAATGTTATTCACTTCACCTGTCTGTGGTTTTAATGTTGTGGATGATATTTTGTTACATTGTGGTTATGGAATCGACCCCAGGAGAGATCAGGCTGGGCAGATGAATTCCCGTGATGTTTCACAGCATACTGAATCTTAATTGGAAAATATTTTAAAACTAATGAACCAGTTAAAAAATGTTAGCCCCACACAGAGCCAGCCATGCATGGGCAATGGAATCTACAC
Source organism: Pelobates cultripes (assembly GCA_933207985.1). Classification (NCBI taxonomy): domain Eukaryota; kingdom Metazoa; phylum Chordata; class Amphibia; order Anura; family Pelobatidae; genus Pelobates; species Pelobates cultripes. Next base: position 8,745,509 of record OW240915.1, read on the forward strand.
ATTGCATTAAGTCATAAATCTTTATTAAAAGCATTATACAACCAGTTACTATTTATTAAAGATTTTAAGTGACTTTATAAACAGGTATTGTTCAGTATCTTTGTATCTATACATTATGCTGGCAATATGTGCAGATGAAGATTTAAATAACTATCTAATGCATGATGGGAAGGGTGTGTAACAGTGGATGTCAATGATGATATCAATTTACCCTTTTAACTGGGTCCCATTCCCCACATCAAGGGCCCTCTAGTGGCCGGTGACACACATGAGACTTATGAAGAGCTGCAGAAGCCAGAAGTCTATCCGCACATGCGCATTAGTTCTCTCTCACGAGGGACATTGGTGCTGGAATCAGGTAAGTGACCCTTTCTGGACCATGGGGAGAGGTGTGATGGAGGGGGCACTATAGACAGCTCTAGTTTCCCTTTAAGCCATGATCCTACCTTCTATACACACACAACACCCCTACACCTACTTACACACTACACTCACTCTATACCCACTATATATACACTACACCCCCTGCACGTACATCCACAAACATATTATGCACACTCTGTACCCCCTATAAACATACACTGCACTCCCTGCACTCACACACTCTGTATCCCCTATAAACATACACTGCAATCCCTGCACTCACACACTCTGTACCCCCTATAAACATACCCTGCACTCCCTGCACTCACACACTCGGTACCCCCTATAAACATACACTGCACTCCCTGCACTATAAACATACACTGCACTCCCTGCACTCACACACTCTGTACCCCCTATAAACATACCCTGCACTCCCTGCACTTACACACTCGGTACCCCCTATAAACATACACTGCACTCCCTGCACTCACACACTCTGTACCCCCTATAAACATACCCTGCACTCCCTGCACTCACACACTCGGTACCCCCTATAAACATACACTGCACTCCCTGCACTCACACACTCTGTACCTCCTATAAACATACACTGCACTCCCTGCACTCACACACTCTGTACCCTCTATAAACATACACTGCACTCCCTGCACTCACACACTCTGTACCCCCTATAAACATACCCTGCACTCCCTGCACTCACACACTCGGTACCCCCTATAAACATACACTGCACTCCCTGCACTCACACACTCTGTACCCCCTATAAACATACACTGCACTCCCTGCACTCACACACTCGGTACCCCCTATAAACATACACTGCACTTCCTGCACTCAGACACTCGGTACCCCCTATAAACACACACATTATACTCCCTGCACTCACACACACTAAACACACACTAAACTCCCTATACACTCATACACACACACTCTATACAGTCACTACACACTACATTACACCCTATAAATACCCTATTAATACACACACTATACCCCATACACACACACTATACCCCTATACACACATTACACACACTATTCCCCCGATAGACGCATACACACACTTTATACAGTCACTACACACTACGTTGTACCCTAAAATACACTCACTTTAGCTCCTAGATACACACACACAATGCAACCCACAGCAGTCCCTAGACACACACATACACAGTACAATCCTTAAATGCACGCACAACATCCCCAGGTCCACACACTCTACAGGCCTTTCAAGCACACGCACTAACACTGTCACTAGCAAATTTAGTACATGCTTGCGTTGTACAGAATCAAAAACAGGACATTTTCTCCATTAAAGTGCATTGAATGCTCTGGGGGGCATCACACTAACATACTCATTTAAGGTGGGGTGCTAGTCATTGGTGTCAACATAACGTGCCCCATTTCTGTCTCCATCCCCCTTAGCGGCTGATCTCCCTTTAAAGGAACACTATAGTCACCTAAATTACTTTAGCTAAATAAAGCAGTTTTAGTGTATAGATCATTCCCCTGAAATTTCACTGCTCAATTCACTGTCATTTAGGAGTTAAATCACTTTGTTTCTGTTTATGCAGCCCTAGCCACACCTCCCCTGGCTATGATTGACAGAGCCTGCATGAAAAAAAAAACTGGTTTCACTTTCAAACAGATGTAATTTACCTTAAATAATTGTATCTCAATCTCTAAATTGAACTTTAATCACATACAGGAGGCTCTTGCAGGGTCTAGCAAGCTATTAACATAGCAGGGGATAAGAAAATCTTAATTAAACAGAACTTGCAATAAAGAAAGCCTAAATAGGGCTCTCTTTACAGGAAGTGTTTATGGAAGGCTGTGCAAGTCACATGCAGGGAGGTGTGACTAGGGTTCATAAACAAAGGGATTTAACTCCTAAATGGCAGAGGATTGAGCAGTGAGGCTGCAGGGGCATGATCTATACACCAAAACTGCTTCATTAAGCTAAAGTTGTTCAGGTGACTATAGTGTCCCTTTAACCACTCCAGCCCTGTTTATAAAGTTCCCTGATAAAAAAATAAAAATGATTTCAACAATGGCCAGAGTTAATGATTACAGAAAAAGGGGATATGTATCACTAGTAATTAGGCTTACTATCTTGTGATAATGATTGTGTTATTTTCTTGCTAGTGAATAATTTTATTTTCTGGTCTGTGTTAGGTCGGTGTAGCTGGGAGGTTTTTCTTTGCGTTGCAATGTCCTATTTCTTATTTTTAGGGCGGCTTCTAACACAACGTATCATGGAAATGATGACAAGGAAGAAATACTGTGTTTAATAGGATCTGCAGCTCTGTTTTCTGAGGCTATTACCTTCTCTAATTATTAACTAATTAACCTATTACCTTTGATGAATACATGACTAGGCAATTTAATTAGGAATTTCTCTGAACATTTTGTATACTGAGAGAGACCATAATGTGTTTCTCGGTTATTCATAGCGCTCTCTGTTTTTTAGATTCTGTTGCCATTTTCAGTAAGCTGTACTGCTAGCAATGCCCTTATAAATACACACAAGCATGGATTTCATCCATTTTTATTTATCTTCTTTAGTCACATCAATGGTATTTGAGAGAAAAAAAATTATATTTGCTATTATACTAACATGTTAGACCCTGTGTGAAACATTGCAAGATAAAGGACAATGTATACTGTCTAAAGATTTTCCTTTTTTTAATGAAAATTTTAAATGGTGCAAGTTGACATAACTTGCAGTTTTAAGTGTGTCTGCAGTGCAATTTATGCTCAAAACCTGATGTGTTATCATATCACAACTCGCTGACGAGGCCCAAAGAAGGCCGAAACGATCGTCCGGGGGTTGATGTAACTCTCGTGCAGAGAGAACTTGCTGGCATTTGGGTTCTGGACTGCCCTTATAAGTGGGATCAGTCTGATATGCCTCGGACCTGGATCTCTCTGCAATGACACAAGCAAGCAAAAACTATTTTGATACCTTAGCGGGGATTTACCAAAGGGCAAGCTACTGAGTTTCTCTAAGCTTTTTTAATTCTCAGAGTCCTCATATTCCTTGTTATGACATGTTTATATGCTACCCAGCCCTTGTTTCAAATAAATGTTACGCTAATATTTCAATCAAAAAGTGCTTGGCAGTGAAGGGGTTAATAATATCATGTAATTCAGGCAGCAACTCGCACTGACTCTTTTCTTTGCTTTCTGTAATTTTTGAACATGTAACATTTTTTTTTGTTGTTGATGCAACGGATTTACCATTTTTCCTGACACAAGTATTCTCTATTATTTCTCTTTTTTTCCATCACTCTAAACCTGTCGCTTTTTAAGAAAGGAAAATGACTGCGAAAACTGGTAGAAATGACCATGAAGAAAAGCGTCACTATTTAGCTCATTTAATTATTTATTATTAAAATATTTTACCAGGATAGATATTGAGATTTCTCTGGTTTTTAATTATGTCCTGGGCACATACATCACTTTTGGAAGACTTTAATAAATACAATCAAAATGAAATACGATAACTTTTCAGAACTCTGTGATAAATATAATCTCCCAATGTGTAGCTGAAATTTAATGATTTTTAATTTAAGCCTAAATTGCGCTGATCGTGAACATTTTAAAAGGAGATTGTCAGGGGTTTCAGTGTAAGAGCTATGAAATAGCTGAGAAGGTGAGAATCACGTGAAACATTGAAAATGAAATGTCAAGGATTACAGAGTACAAGCTGTGGGCTTGATGAGCATTGTGTGAATTGTAGTCCAAAGAGCTTGGCTGTGCCATCACTGCCCAAGGATCGTTGATCTGTGACTTGTCTTGAAAGTTCAATGTAGGAATTTTCATTTTGGTTTGGTTAGCTGAAATCTCAGGCTGACTAACCCAAATCGGTCGTTCTCCCTGCTCACCGCCTTTTGGTTCCACTTTCCTGTAATTAAGAGACGCCACCCACAGATTTAGCTACAGAAAAACAAATAAGTAACATACCCCACACTGCAAAATGCACTGTAATATAGAATTCTATAAAAACAGGAAACGTCCCACAATATGGAACAGACTGACAGTGATTGATTACATTTAAATGAAATCGTTACATCTAAAAATATGTTCTTAAAGAGGAACTAACATGATTTTGTTTTATTATAAACCATTTTAATATTATTACTAAATGTAATACTAAATGTGGAATTTTAAGTTTAGGTTTCCACAATTCACATTTTACTGATTAAACCCCAGTGACAAAAAATGGTCAACCCATTGTTCAAATTTAAAAAAATCACTATTTAGTAGATATATGTTACATTTCATATTTATTGTGTATTAATATTGTTTTTTGTATTTTATTGTACCCTATTGTAACAATGCGATGATTTGTGGACCCAGGACATACTTGAAAACGAGAGAAATCTCAATGTATCTTTCCTGGTAAAATATTTTATAAATAATTAACTATACCCCCAATGAAAACATGTATGCATTTAATTATTATGTTTTCACTAAAGTGGGGATTGTCAATATGTTAAAGAAAAATGATTCTCTGGTGGTCCAAGGTGGAGTGTGTGGTCTGCTAATCCCATCACTTCTCCAATGGCAAGCCTGACTGATCTGTGGAGTTCAGTAAACGAGTCCTTAGTGAAGCCAACATTGAATCAATGCACCCATAGGCGAGGAAAAAAGGGGAAACATGCAAATGGTCCAATCAAATGCTAGCAAAGCATTATTAACAGAATTAATTAGCATTAAACACCCTTTCAGAATACATCTGCAATGGGCAATTAGAATTAGATTGTTATATAAAAGACAATAACAAATCAAGTAATACAAGTAATGACACACTTTCTTTGCTGAAATCTAAATATATTTGAAAAGTGACAGTTCCTTTCCTCGGACAGTTGGGTTCCCAGCAATAGTTTGTGTTACAACCGCCCCGCTTGCAAAAATGTCCAAATACACATAGAACGTTCCTGTGAGGATATCACTGGGTTAATACTCAGTAGGATTCTCACGGTCCGCTCCCATACAAAGCTCCCAGAGTGGTAAATCCTAAACATGTCAGCCCGGAGCTGAAAATAGTGCACAGAATCACACTAACACTCTTTGATAAACGCACGGGGAGGAAAGGCCAGATCATTCTTACTGTGTCGCAAATACTATGGTCATGGGTGTAGGAATCAGGAGGACGAATCTCCCCTAGAAAGTCTAACGTAACGTTTTAAGATCATACATTTCACTGTTTAAAAATATATAAAACAAAACATGTTAAAAGGACGGGTTACCCCATTCTACTAACAGACTCCCTAGTGATAATATATCATTTTACCAGTCGATAACTGCATGGTTTAATGTAAGCTCCCCAAGTGGGGCTGGGATATTATGTAAGGCTGTCCCACCTTTGATTCCCACGTCGATAACTATGCTCCAATTGAAGAAAAACAATGCTCAAACTGTATTCATACTGTCTGACTAGCCATTCTTTTTTCCACCAAGACTTCCACCGATACTGCAAACGTCACTCAGCAGAAGACATCATATTTTTACAGACCAATAATTTGTTGATTTTTAATTTTTTTTCTTTAACCTCTAATATTTATTGGGACTACTCCCCAACAGTAGTTTTATTTTGAGCAGAATTTAGTTTCCATGATAAACTCCCTGATGTGCTCACAGCCGCGATCTTTGACAGGTTCCCACTGTCTCCTTGGTATGGTTTGTGGCCATTAACAGAACAGGACATGGGCAGAGGTCCCAGAAATGGCGTGGAGGGAAGATATTTGGCTCCTCCTGAAGCAAAGTGGTTAAGAGAATTGGCAGCGAGTTACTTAAGGACAGTGCTAATTCAGGTGAATGAACAGCACTGCATCTCAATATCAATATTTAACTTGTGACCACAGAAATAGAACCAGTAATATTGAGGTATGGAAATTAGTACTATCTGAGAACTTATAGAACAGCTGCTCGGCCAACAAGACAGTCTTCATTTTAGTATGACTCTACCCCTTACTAAGACATGGTCATACACACAACACTTATTCTTGGGTTCTTGGGTAAAACATTGGCTTAAGGATAGAGTACAACGAGTTGTCATTAAAGGTAAATTTTCAGGCTGGACAAAAGTGGTAAGTGGTGTCCCTCAGGGTTCTGTTTTGGGACCGCTTCTATTTATCATATTTATAAATGATCTTGAAATAGGTATTGAAAGCCATGTATCAGTGTTTGCAGATGACACAAAACTTTGTAAAGTAATAAAATGTGAGCAGGATATTGCTTTGCTGCAGAGGGATTTGGATAGATTGGGGGACTGGGCACTAAAATGGCAGATGAAATTTAATGTAGAAAAATGCAAAGTTATGCACTTCGGGGTCAAGAACGCACAAGCCACTTACACCCTAAATTGTAGTGAATTAGGGAAATCCACACACGAAAAGGATTTGGGACTTGTTATAGACAACAAACTAGGCAACAATGTGTAATGTCAATCAGCAGTTGCTAAGGCCAATATGGTATTGTCATGTATAAATAGGGGCATAAATTCTTGGGATGAAAATATAATTTTGCCTCTTTGTAAATCGCTGGTAAGACTACAGTTTTAATATGATGTGCAATTTTGGGCACCTGTTCTAAAGAAGGATATCATGGCACTTGAAAAAGTGCAGAGACAAGCTACAACATTGATAAAAGGAATGGAGCATTTTAGTTATGAAGAAAGGTTAAAAAATTTAAATCTCTTTATTTTGGAAAAACAGCGCCTCAGAGGGGATATGATAGCATTATATAAATATATTCGGGGCCAGAACAAACCATTATCTGGAAATCCATTCATAAACAGGGCTATACATAGGACACAAGGTCACACATTTAGGCTGGAAGAAAGGAGATTTCATCTAAGGCAAATAAAATGTTTTTTTACACTAAGAACTAGATAGATAGATAGATAGATAGATAGATATATAATGCATTATAGGATAGACAGATAGATAGATAATGCATTATAGGATAGATAGATAGATGCATACATAGATAGATAGATAGATAGATAGAAAGATATTTGGGGCCAGTACAAACCATTATCTGGCAATCTATTCATAAACAGGGCTATACATATTATAGGGGTTTTGTTGCCTTCTTTTGGATCAACAGCAAAAACATATGTGAGGAAGGCTGAACTTGATGGACGCAAGTCTCTTTTCAGCTACGTAACTATGTAACTATGTAACTATGTAACTTATCAGACACACCCATTGCAACAAATAAATAAATAAAATGGAAAAACAGAGGAAAAGACATTAGCTAAACTAAATATATGGTTAAATTGCAGCATCCTTCCTAATACAAGAATTACTACTCTCCAAAAGCATAGGCGACAGGGGGGTATACAAAGAGAAAGATCAAATTACCTGAGAGGTACAATAAAGAAAACCAAAACAGAAAACAGATAAAGGCAAAAACAAAATATAAAACATATAAAGTAAACTAATTTCTGGGGGTGCGGGGGGAGGGAGTGGGGAGAGGTAGAGGTATTCCAGGAGCACACTCCATTGCAGTGATTCCACTGACCTGGATTCTTAAAAAAAAAAAAAAATTGAATTAAATGATTCCATTTTATAAATGCCATATGTAGGTGTGACGACACTGCTAAAGACATGTCTCCATCGACAGAATGGTTACAAAATTTTAAAACTAGGGATCCAGGCCTGCGTCTGATCTATCTAACTACCTTCCAAGATTCATTCTCAACCTCTTCGCTTTTAATAAATATAGCGATAACATTGTCAGCATTATAAACGAGGAATGCAAATTAAGATTCCCTTAACATGTTTGCCTGTGAATTGACTGCTAACTAGCAAAATATCCAAATTTTCATGAATTCCGTGCAATATAATCTGCCTTTGAGGGGTCAGTGTGGATCTGGAATAAAATAGTGAGCTGCTGACTTTAAGGAAGAAGGATAGATGTCTTGTGTACAAAGGCGACGCTCTACAAGAGGCAACAACCTGTGGAAGTCTAATTAACAAATTGACCTTTACGGAGTCAATGGTGTTTGTTGACCTCTGGGAGTGGGACAAAATTAGGATTTCATGTTAAGTGTTTTCCCAAAGACTGGAGCTCCACTAAGCTGCTCTTAACCAATTGGTTACTATAGCAGCATGGACTTGTATAATGGAGAAACATCTTACTGTGAGAAGAGTCTAATCAAGGTATATTGCTGGAGGAATTAGTTAAGCATTTAATCATTCAATAATGGGTCACTAATTAAAGAAATAAAAGTAATTGTGCCCAAATGTGAGGAATGTAAGGACTTAGAAATAAAACACAGGAGGAGAAACAGGAACGAATGCATGAAGCGTAACCTAAAGCAACCATCCAATCAAACCGCACACTATGAGGTTATCATTGTTATCCCACTGAGAGAGGGGCTCTCTGACTGTAATCCACATGGTCTCCAGAATAGATGGACTTCTCCATTTATTCCAAACACAGTTAGGGGGGGTTTCAGATTTTACTAGAATTTTACTAGAATATATAATTTAGCTAGTATAAAATTCTGAGATCCATTAATAAAGCTCAACAAAATAATGACTTTCAAATATATTGGTTTAATTTTTAAGATGTTTATTAATGTTTGTTATATAAGAAAAAAAAACTCTAAATATACTTTTTTATATCTGGCATTGCTAGATTGTAGCCCCGAACGCCAATTAAATAAGTCATAATTCATTATATTAATTGGCAAGCAACATTTCCTATTTCCTAGTAGCTAAATTGTTTTATGATTTGTTATCACGCAATGTGATGTTTATGTAACTCCTACATTTATTGAATATGTGTTTGTAAGGTGTGAAATGTTGAAATTCACATCTGGTGTATTTACCTCTGTTTAGCTCCCTGTCAGTTATTGTTAATAGCTCTACGTTCGCTCCTAGAAGTCAGTATAGACCGAGCAGAAAGAAAGGGGAAAAGAAACCGTACTTCTATTTTTCATCTTCCAATGCAATGTGTGCCCTGACTGTGCCTGGACTGACTCACTGGATTGTGATGTCATCTGCTAATCCTCTAATATAACATCACGCGAAAAAAAAGGTTATTTTCAATTTTTTTACAGAATTAGGTGAAATCTTAGCCATATGAAATGTTTTGTCCTTATCCTGACTTGGGGTCCATTTCATGCTGATGGTCTCTCATCCGACCTCTATGCATAGATCTCCACCTCATGAACTTTTCTTCATCTCGTTCTACAGTTATCTTCCCCTTTCACATCCACCACAAATTTAGTCCCATGGATACTTTTGTGGCATTATCGGACCCTGTCAGTCCTTATGGATGGGATCAGCCCAACACGTTTCACGGAAACATGTCCAGAAAGAAGGTCAGTAAAGCTTGCTTGAGACTCTCCTGTGTGGACTCCACTCATACAGCAAGTTAGTAAGGTTTACCATCTTTTATAACATTTATTTTGCCCTTTAATGGTGATCAACCACTGTTAGAATGCAATGGCTTTGACTTATGTTGCATAACATTGCGCACAATACTTCATATGATCTCCTACATTTAAATAAGTCAGACTGCCACTCGTGCATTAAAATCCAGCCCCCGTGGTGTCACCGTGAGACTCGGGAGATACTGAGAAAGTTCTGTGCTCATTGGACAAACTGATTTACAATCCCTTATTGTTATTATCCTCATGGGTTTATCAGGGAATGTCCTTCAAGAACCACTATAATGAGCACCTTCCAGTCAATAATGAAAGTGTCTGAGGGACACTTAGCACTGGCCATTAATATTTCCAAATTCATGCACAAACAGGTACTGCAGAGAAAAAATATTGATAAAAAGTCACAGTATGAAATGTTTAGCTGGCATTAACACCAATCCCTGAGTGTTAATAATGCCGGGTTAATGTGAGTTCACGTCTGGAGAAATAATTCTGATCCTGCTTGCGGAAATCGTGCCAACTTGATGCAAATGGAAAATACATATTCAGGCTGGAAGATAGTCAAAAATATGACAATGTATTAAACGTTGTTAATGAATAATACATCCATTCCAAAACTAGCAGAATAAAATGTTAATATTTTGTCCACAGAAACAAGAATTAAAGGACCACTATAGTGCAAGGAAAACATACTCCCCCACCCTCAGGGTCCCCCTCCCGCCCGGCTCTGGGGAGAGGAAAGGGATAAAACTTATATTTTTTCCAGCGCCGGGCGGAGAGCTCTCCTCCTCCTCTCGGCCTCCTCTCCTCCCATTCGGCTGAATGCGCACGCGCGGCAAGAGCTGCGCGCGCATTCAGCCGGTCTCATAGGAAAGCATTAACAATGCTTTCCTATGGACGCTTGAGTCTTCTCACTGTGATTTTCACAGTGAGAATCACGCAAGCGCCTCTAGCAGCTGTCAATGAGACAGCCACTAGAGGATTTGGAGGCTGGATTAACCCTATTATAAACATAGCAGTTTCTCTGAAACTGCTATGTTTATAAAAAAAAATGGGTTAACCCTAGAGGGACCTGGCACCCAGACCACTTCATTAAGCTGAAGTGGTCTGGGTGCCTAGAATGGTCCTTTAATTACAATGTTCATAGCTAATTAAACAAATTAGGAAAACTTTTTAAAAACTCTTAATGCAGAAAAGCATGTCTCAACGATATTTCCCAAAGGCCTTCATTAATGGACCTGTCTGCTCTTTAAATGTGGGGAAGATGTAGTTCACTTCAGGCAAAGATTAAAATAATTATTCCATTAATATTATAGATTAATTGGGCGAATATATTAACCTGCTGCAATTACAAAAATGTGGAAAAAAACCACAATAATATGTTTTCTATATTTTTGTATATTATATTGTACAGCTGGTAAAAATCAACGCAGTGATCAGAAAACATCTCACTATAATGTGCAGCAATCAGCAGAGATGGGGAGAGACAGGTCAGTTCCTATGTGCCTGCCACAAACACAACTTGGACAAAATGTATATTGAGCAACCAGACATGAGCATTGTACCTGCCTGATTGACAGCTCTGAGGGGCTGTCTTACACAGGGTTTATACAAATGACTGTAGTTATAAGCCACTCTAACAGCTGAGAGGGAATGCAGGGTACTCACTGTGTCATCAAATGTGACTTTATGCAAAGATGTGATGGTATTTAGAGGGACATTTTAATATTTATTAAGCTATTTTGGATAGTATAGGAAATATTTTTGATATTTTTACATGCGTCATGGGTTATTTACTAAACATTAAATTACAGTGAATCTAAAACTGAATTGCCAGATGAAGCCCAAACTAGCTGATCTGTGATTATCACAGTTGGCTGAATTGGGGATTTTTTTTTTAAATCAGCTATTTTGGCCTAAATGTGTAAATAACTCCATTGTCTACAATTATGTTTAGGAAGGGGAGGCTGATTAGCAGTCTGAAGTACCCATTTAAATACTGCATTGAGTATTGAGGTGTTTTCAATAAAATGTAAAATAGTTCTAGCCACTGGCTGCTGTGTTTATATGCTCAGTAATGGATATGTTTACATTTACAACACGCTGAACAGACACATCCATGTGCTTTTTATTGCTCTGATGTGCTGTGAGATAAGCAAAACACACAAAAACTATTCTAATAAGAATGTTACATCCTGGAATACACAGCACATGTCTTCAAGCTTAACACTCACTCAGCAAGCACTCAGCACACACTCACACTCAGCACACACACAACATACTCAGCACAAACTCAGCACACACTCAGCAAGCACTCAGCACACACTCAGCACACACTCAGCACACACGGCACACACTCAGCACACACTCAGTACACATGCGCCACACACTTAGCACACACTCAGTACACATTCAACACACGGCACACACTCAGCACACACTCAGTACACATTCAGCACACACGGCACACACTCAGCACACACTCAGTACACATGCGCCACACACTTAGCACACACTCAGCACACATTCAGCACACACTCAGTACACATGCGCCACACACTTAGCACACACTCAGCACACATTCAGCACACACTCAGCACACATTCAGCACGCACTCAGCACACACTTAGCACACATTCAGCACACACTTAGCACACACTCAGCATGCACTCAGCACGCACTCAGCATGCACTCATCATAAATTTAGTACACACTTAACACACTGAGCACATACTCAGCAATCACTCAGCACACACTCAGCATGCACTCAGCACACACTCAGAACACACACAGCACGCTCTCAGCACACATGCAGGACTCACTCAGCACACACTCATAGAAACATAGAATGTGACGGCAGATACAGTGAGGGAAAAATGTATTTGATCCCCTGCTGATTTCGAACATTTGCCCACTGACAAAGAAATGATCCGTCTGTAATGTTAATGGTAGCCAAAAATCTTGCTGATTGATAGGGGATCAAATACTTATTTCACTCATTGACATGGAAATCAATTTAGAACTTTTTTGACTTGTGTTTTTCTGGATTTATGTTTTTGTTATTTTGTCTCTCACTGTTAAAATACACCTACCATTAAAATTATAGACTGATCCTTTATTTGTCAGTGGGTGATAGTGAGGATTTTTCTCTGTCAGGAATTTTCCCCTGCCATGGTCTTTTGTATCAATTTGCAACTCTCTGTATTTCTCCTTGTCCCCAAACCAGCTGGTGAGGAGCCCCCAATGAATGAGTCAAGACAATGCCAGGTTCAAAGTGACTTCTGAGCATTTAATGAGCTGTGTAACAGTTTATGTTCAAGAGGAAACAGGGGTGGTCTTACAAACATTATCCAATCCTAACAAAATCATCGATCTTATCTTAACATCTTAACCTATAGCAAGCTTGCAGGTGTATCTTCATGTTTGGGCCTTGCTCAAAGCTAAGTTTCACACTTCAAATTAATATGCATGCGCACTACGAATTAAAGATATTTACTATTAAATTCTAAATTACACATTACTATGCAGTTATGATCAAAGAGAGAAAAACAGAAAATAAGGCGATGACTGATGGCTAGAGGACACATACAGCTGTGTTCGAACGTTTGCATACCCTTGGAGACTTGGTAATATATGGACCATTTTTAAAGAAAACATGAGTGAGCAGGCAAAACACATTTCTTTTATGTCTTATGGGATTTATATTCAACTGTAGGTAGAATGGCACAAACATCGAACAAAACATGAAATGACCCCAGTCCAAAAGTCTGCATACCCTTAGTTCTTAATACTGTGTATTGCCCCTGTTAGCATCAATGACAGCGTGCAGTCTTTTGTAATAGTTTCTATGAGGCCCCTAATTCTTGCAGGTAGCATAGCTGCCCATTCGTCTTGGCAAAATGCCTACAGGTCATGCAAAGTCTTTGGTTGTTTAGTATGAACCGCACGTTTGAGATCTCCCCAGAGTGGCTCGATAATATTAAGGTCAGGAGACTGTGATGGCCACTCGAGAATCTTCACCTTTTTCTGCTGAAGCCTTCGTGCAGAAGAATGCAAATTGTCTGCCAGTATTTTCTGATAACATGCTGCATTCACTACTGTGAAGTTAAAACTGTTTTGAGTTGACCTAGAGAGTTTACTGCTGAGTCCCTTTTCAAACATATTTCATGTTCCAGAAAAGGTGTCTTAAACTCTGATTTCTGTTTTCACTGCTGAGTCCCTTACTAAATTTCCTTGTAAATCTTTATAACTGTTAGATAGGATTACATGATGTATTATTCATCATTTAGACACGTCCTACAAGATCACTATTGAGTCTCATACTTCTGTTCACTCTAAGCTGTGGAGATGATTTATGGGTTTCCCTGTTGAGTCCTATTCTACAGAACTCTTCACAGCTGTGACCACGCATCATTCGGCTGATAAACAAACCCAGATCTTGCGGCCGATTGAGGAGCTGCTGAGATCAGTCTGTGCTATGACTGCACAGCTCCTATGCTGCCATGTACTAATGCAGGGAGTTGGCATAAATGTTAATTCAGTGCACAGTGATCACAGCAGCAGCAGAGCACTGGGCCCAGGGCTTATGAGCCAAATCAAAAGTCTGTATATGCATGTGAGTGTGTGAATAAGCATGTGCGTGTATATTTAATGTGTGTGTGTGTTTGTGTGTGTGTGTGAATGTGTGCGTGTGTGAATAGGCACATGAGCTTGTATTTGTGTGAATGTTTATGTGTGTGTGTGTGTGTTTGTGTGTGTGTGTGTGTGAATGTGTGCGTGTGTGAATAGGCACATGAGCTTGTATTTGTGTGAATGTTTATGTGTGTGTGTGTGTATGAATGTGAGTATATGTGTGTATATAAATGTGAGTGTGCATGCATTTGTTATTTCCCTAACAAAGAGGTGGTATGGCATTGCAGAGAGTGAACAACAAAAAAAAAAACAAAACAAAACAATTGTACAGTTTGGGAAGGGGGGCCGGAGTGTCAATATACATTACCGTCACAGGTACCTCACTAGCTCCTTATCTGAATGGTTTAAACTACAGAGTTTGTTCTTGATCTGTCAGTTAATAAAATTAATAACAAAGCATTCGTGTTTCCTAATGAAAAATGTATAGTGCTTATTCACAAAACCAAGGACGACTGAGAGTTAACAGTCAAAGCAAAATGACATTTTAGGTCAAAGTATTCCCCACTTTCCCAGCCTGGCTGTTTAATTGTTTAACTCGGTATTTATTATCCACTTGCAAGGTTTGATTTTTTTGATAGAGCTATGCCTGTGAATATTATTTTATTTACTTTTACTTACTCTTATCCAATTCAGAGCACTATTGTCGCCTCTTTTTATTTCCTCTTGGCGCCTTGAATGACCAGATGGTGTCTATAGACGCACTCTCTTCACAAATCCCATAAGCGAGGATTATACCGCTGTACGCCCTTCACACCAGAGCTAGCCATAGCTCTTTTAAATGTGAGTTCTCCACCTCATACTACTATCCTACTCTCTGGCTTTTCGATGGATTGCACTATTGGCTGCCCCTATCTCTTTGTCTTCCATATATACGAATACCCTGAGACATTGAGGATGCACCCACCCCCACTGAAAAGTCTACTCATCTACATTCCATCAAGCATTGCTGCTCTAGTGAGACCCTTTTGGACTATTTTACGTTACTTTAATTTTTTTTGATGGCGCAGCCATACCCCTTCTCTTTTTATTGTCTTATCTATTTATTGAAGGATTTGAGGGGTCTCCTTCATTTGGGTTGCTGCCCATTTACGTATTGTCTGTTAATTAGCGCTGATTTCCTTTTGTATTACGTGCAGTTAAAGCCTGTATATAATCAGGCAAGGAAATGATCCAAGTGATGTCATTCATAAAGGTTCTCACATGAAGAACCTTTTATGGGAGAGTGCCAAATTCATTCAAATTCAGAGTTTAGTGAAATTAAAAATCTATCGTTCTTCGTGAGAATAGAGCAGTTGCGTGGAGGTGATACGTTACTTCCAGAAGGAGTTACCAGAAGAAGAGGGCTGGACCAAGAACAGCCCCACCACTGGGTAATACGAGGGATTTATAAAAAAAACTTTAATGTTGAGGGTTTTTAATTGAAATCTCTCAGATCACATGTGTTCATCTAAATATGATCATTATTAGTAGCAGTATTTATATAGAGGTAACATATTTCACAGCACATTACAATTAGAGAGAAGGATGAAGAAGGCTCAAAGGAACTTACTATCTATAATCAAACACATTTATAACAATAGTAATAATAATAAAAGATAATCATATTAATATATAAGTATTTAACCAGGAAATTAACATTTAACTTGCTATTATTTTCAAATTACATCCTGGGTTATACATGTTATTATTATCTGATTTAATAGATATTTCATCTTAGGTCTATTGTTGAAGTATCATATCATTTCATTTGTAAATTTAACATGTTTTCTGTAGTCTTTCTTTCTTTCCTAACCAATGTACCTTTAAATATAAAAAAATAAAAATAAAAATAATTGGTAAAAAAAGCTGCAGAATGAAGAAGATATGGGTGTTTCAGAAATATGAATCCAATATTACACTAGCGACAGGGGAGAGCATGTAACGCCAGACTGATCTTTTACACCGTGATTATAGTTTATTAACAATGTTATTCAGGGCGTTCTTTATCCAATTTACTAAAGAACACACAGGTGGGACTTATTCACAAAGCTGAGAGTTATTAAGAATTGAAAAGATAGATGCACATTTAAGACAAAAGCAGTAAGCTGGAACATAGCTGAAATTGAGATTTTTTTTTTGTCAGCCATTTTCATCCAAAATTTCCCTTAAGATTTTTTTCCACTTCCCAATTTAGTGATAAATGTGTTGCCTCTCTCTCTGTATTACAGGGGGCTAACAATGAAATGGTTCCAAAGTTAGACCTGGGGCATTTCAAGACCACACTCGGGGTTCCAGCACCTGTCAGCACCCATTAGCAACACCCCTGCTTGGTCCCCATTTAACTAGTATAATGCAAAGAGTAATGTATTATCAGATTAATATGGGAGATAGAGTTAGTCTTTACACACTAGTTGCAGTGCCTTACTAGGAATTGTACTAACAGAAAAACAGAAAACTGATTTATTTTTCCATTTAAGATAGAAACTGGATGGCCATTCCCTCAAGATAACGCTGGGGAAGTGGCTGAATAGGCCACGAGTATTCTCAAAACATTGGGTTTACTGTTTGGAGACAGAAACTCAGAGAAGGGTCACTAGTTACTGTATACCTCGATGCCAGATCTTCTAAAATTCCACTTCTATGCTGTAACCAAGATTGCAAAATCTTATCTGGCAGGATATAAAAATGAACCTTCCAGCAAGGTTTCCCAAATATGACCCAGATGTTGGAGAACAAATTGTAAAGTGGGCTATGTTTTCCATCACTGGCAACAAGGTAAAGAATGCGTGTGTTTCTCTGTGTCCTGAAACAATCACTCCGCAGTGTACGTTCAGCTGCTCTCAATGAAGCCAACACAAAGCATTCATCCTCCCAAATACCATGTAGTTATAGAGGGAGAGAAAGGCCCTGAAACTGTTCAAAGACTAACTCCTTCCACATTATTTCTGATGGTTGTTGGACACCAGCAGATAATCAGAGAAGGAAAGTAAATGACAAACATAAAAAATAATAAACATGGTTAGATTGCAAAGTTTGATCTAAAAAAAAAACATGTATTCTGCGATTCCTCGGTGTAATCTAAAGAGCTTGCAATATGAATACAGCTTCCATAAGCTAATGTGTGCCCAAGGCCTAACTAGTCTTACACAGCAGGAAAGCATGATATTAATTAATGCCTCTCTTATCAATAAGAATCACCAATAGGATGCGTACTTCGCCAAAATGATGCATGGTATCTGGGAGAGAAATGTCCTATTACACCTGGCTCTCTGCTTTCTAAGACATGGCATACCAACCTAACAGGAACCCATGCCAAGGGAATCTGCTTAAAATGACTGCTGAATGTGGGCCAGCTGGCTCATGGAGGACCTCCCATTACATGTGAAGACAATCTGTCCTTCAAACTGCTCCAGTGACATCAGGAGAAGCAGTACGCTAAGGACACGTATAGTGTTTTTTATTTAAATCATACTTCAGAACTTCACGTGTCTTGACAATAGAACGAAAAGTATAAAAACTCAACGCCTAATGTATGGAAACTGATGGCGTGGCAGTAAACAAGAACTCTTTTTAATATGGAACTCCTTTCTTTTCCTGAGCCAACAGATGTGTTGATTAAAGGAGTTGTAAAAAATGTAACATTCTGTATACATAAATTGCTATTTTTTTTACAGATTATACAGACATTATATGTTATAAAAAAAATCATGGAAAAGTTGAAATGAACAATGCATTAAAGTAAAAGATCTATTCAATCGTGTGGAATACTTTTACACGTAATGCAGATATTATAAAAACAAACAAGAAAATTATTTTGATTTAAAAGCATTAGATTGTGCACCAGCAAAACAAAATAGCATCGTCAGAGCTGTCAAAGCCATTATTGTGACGTTTTATAAGATCACGGAAACATTACAGAGCCATTCTGAATAATGTAATAATATTACAACAATAAGCAATGTATTTTTATAGAGATAAAAGTGAAAGTGTGTGTCTGGGTGATTGATGATGTAAGGTAGTAATTGTTTCAATCCCAAAAGCTCAGGGGGTTACAGGACGTGTGTTGATACAGTTATAGTGCACAGATGGTGATAAAGGGTTATCGCTATTTGATAAATCTGGTTTGTCCCA
Organism: Pelobates cultripes; assembly: GCA_933207985.1. Classification (NCBI taxonomy): domain Eukaryota; kingdom Metazoa; phylum Chordata; class Amphibia; order Anura; family Pelobatidae; genus Pelobates; species Pelobates cultripes. The sequence goes on from OW240915.1 coordinate 8,764,110, forward strand.
ATCGATTTGTCTGAAGGAATTTTAATTCGAGTTTAATCCAGGCACCATTTAAAGCTCATTTTCCTGCCAATGGTTCACAGAATGATCTAACGTCCCAATACTGGGCTACAGTTGGCTAGGATGATCTAACGTCCCAATCCTGGGCTACAGTTGGGTAGACTGATCTAACGTCCCAATCCTGGGCTACAGTTGGGTAGAATGATCTAACGTCCTAATCCTGGGCTACAGTTGGGTAGACTGATCTAATGTCCCAATCCTGGGCTACAGTTGGGTAAAATGATCTAACGTCCCAATCCTGGGCTACAGCTGGGTAGAATGATCTAACGTCCCAATCCTGGGCTACAGTTGGGTAGAATGATCTAACGTCCCAATCCTGGGCTACAGTTGGGTAGAATGATCTAACGTCCCAATCCTGGGCTACAGTTGGGTAGAATGATCTAATGTCCCAATCCTAGGCTACAGTTGGGTAGAATGATCTTATGCCCCATTAACTTGCCTTGGGTGGAGACAAACATTGTCCAGTAAGTACACCATTGCTGACCAAATGGAATGTGTTAGTGGTCAGGTAGATTTTTTTGTAAATACTCACCTTAGACATAGCAGAACGGAGGAGGGACATACTAAGAATAGCTTCAGTTATCTGATTATTGTTATACCATGGTAATTACATTGCCTTGGGGTAATTTAGAACCTGAAAACTCAATGAGAAAGATACATTTCCAATATTGGTCTGTATTACTATGTATCTTTGGGTTTGCATGGGGAAACAAAACAAATCCTTCTCTGCATTTTCTATGAACTCTGAATCTATAAGGAAATCCTACAAGAAAGATAAACAGTAAAGCAAACATTGAAAAATAAGAAGGAAGCAGCCTTAATATGGAGCTTGAAGGGCAGGTTAGTCTGGTAGAAACAGTTTCTGTCGAGGAACCATGTTTTCAGTTTCTTGTGATGCGAGCGATGGTCTTCATTCTGGAGTGGATAGGAGTTAGCATTGTGCACGGGTGGAAGTTTGTGTTTGTGTGAATAGTTTTGCCTGAAAAAAAAAAATGTGTTTTGGTCAATCTGGATTCACCCATGTGACGTTTTGGTTCAGATTAATTTCGTCCATGTAATAGTTTCAGGAAAAATATTCGGATGAACCAAAAGGGCTCCAAAAATTGGAGAGTTGGTGTATTGCAAAATATACAGATATATTATGTATGTTTCTTGAAGCACATTTTCATGCTAACTAACCAAAAAGACAAACAAAAACAGGAGGATCTGAAAAGAAATCTATATTTATAAATGTATATAGTATATATTTACTAAATATAAAGTATAATATATAAAACATTTATTTACTATTCCTCTTTTGTCCCTCTAACGGTCACTTCTCCCTTCATCTGTGAATAATTACAACATTTAGTGGCTGTCCCATAGCCATCAATCATTTTTCCCCCATTAATCTTTTTTTTTTTCCTGCCACAGATGGAATGTATCACGGTTGCGTAGTAACCCAACACGCACTAAACCCACAGAAAACCCAAGCACGTATTACCTAACCTTAGAATGGTCGGGTTTAATGAAGATAGAAAAGTGTAGTCAAGGAATAGCCAAAGTCAGGATACCGGAGATCAGTAGAACGATACAAGAATAGCTGGGTCAGGATATCAGAAAGGAGAAAAGTCAAGATACAAGCCGAGTCAGGGAACCAGAAAACAGAGAAGTCAAAAGCCAAGCCGAGTCAAATCACAACTAACCTAGTAGTCACAGAGAATATCAAATAGCACTAAAGGGAACACAAGGAACCACAACAGGGCAATGAACAAAGCAAAAGGCGCCCTTTTTATACGGGAGCATCTTTTGCTTTAAGGCCATGCCCCCAAAATGGGGCCAGTGTTGATGACGTGGGGCCATGTCATCGACGTCATGACATCGGTGCATATGCATCACGTCATTAAAAGGGGCATGACTCCAGCGTCTGGCGTGGGATGTGCTGGGAGATGATTCGGCTTCCGGTACTGCACCACGTGGGCATGTTGTTGAGAGGTAAAAGATGGTTACGGAATGACAATATTGCCCATTGTGTGGTTAGTTTTTTTTTGTGATTTGTCTATGTAGCGTTTTGGAATTTGTGATTTTGGACAAACTGCTGACCCAAAATTCAAACGAATCACAAATCTGGAAAAACAGAATACCGTTTAATGGACACTACACTCCGGAGCGGAACTCCCTACAGAGGTGGACATAACAAGGAAGACTGCTATTGAAGCTCTATTCCACGAGAAGAAATTACCTTGATTGGCCTTGTTCAGCAGATAATGATTTTAATAAAGCACTCACAGTATGCTCTGGAATTATTTCTTTAGTGTTCCAAGGAACTCGAGACAGAATGACAGGGGTTCCGGATCAGGAATGTTACGCTTGAATAGGAGAAATTGGAAGTAGCATCAGGTTTACCTCATTATACGGAATGTCTGTAGTAAATTTAGGAGCTGGTTTACGGCGAGAGAATGATGGTAAATGTACAGATTTCAAGGTGGGGATCATGTTTACATGGAATAGGTTCTATTATAATGATAATACCGATCAGGCTTTCTTGGTGATCTGATATTTCTTTGTTGTGTAAAGGGACACCTCATTGTTGAGTGAAGTTAGTAGGCCTCTTACAGCCGTAGCATTTTCAATTCTTATTATAAGCCTGGATGGTTCCTGTTCTCGGATACTTTGTATCTTCTCCTGTAATGGTGCGTCATGTTTTGGTCCCTGTGATGCTATGAGATGATGATATGTTCAAGGAATTGGAGTGTTACTGACCTCACCATTGATTGGAACTCTGGAAGATGGAGAGATTCTTTCTTACATTGCACTGGAGGAGTCCATGGTTGTCATGTATTCTGTAATGGCTGTGGGCTAATATCTAGGTTCCTGTCCATATATATGTTCAAGTCACTCATGGTTCAATGAATTATTTGAGATCAATGAATTACCCTGTGGGACAACAGAGAACATGATTGTATTATTTTGGAGATGATGAAGAGGTATGTACTGATTGCACGGCTGATCTTGTTTTATGATTTTATAATAATATATACAGTGACATTTCTGAAACTCTATGATTCTTTATCCCCTTACTATGAACCTGTTCTTAGAGTATAATTTATGTATTGGGGGAAATTTGTACAGGGTTGGTGATTTTTGGTGATTGCTGTTAGCCCTGTGTCAGTGACACCTGTATATATATTCTGTGGTCATGGATGTGCGTGGTAAATGGTGCAGCCCACCAAGAAACCCACCAAGTAGCACATTGCCTGCTGGACATGACATTAACCCCTTCTACAAGAAAAATTAATTTATAATCCATTAGGGAAGGTGCATCAGGAAGGCTCAATCAAAATGAATAATGAAAACTCCACTGGGGGTACGGGAATCAGGAGACAATACACAGGGTCTCTCCTCCTGGCATGGTATAATAAATGTGGCTGCTGCAGAATTTACTGGTTCACTTGGTGTCCCATCCAATTCTTCAAGTCAAGATATTGGGAGTTCTTGAACAAAAATGCCCAACTTCAGCAAACAACGTATCTTGTTTTTGTAAGTTAGTCTGAAGTCAAGCCTTTGTGAATAGAATCTGTCTGCTTGTTATACAGTACTTTTTAATGAATCCACATCTTTGATATTTGAGTTCACAAATGAGAATATTTGGGGGGGGGCATTAATCCTATCTGAAATCTAGAAAAAAAATACTTTTTATCCACATTTCTAATTTGATTTTCTGAAATGTTGAGAATGCCTTAATCCCTTAAGGACCAAATTTCTGAGAATGTCTTATATTTTGCACCTCAAAACAACAGCACATGGAGAGACAAAATAGTATAAGAACAGACAGGTGCAAACCATATAAACACTCCCTCAAGTGCTTTAAATATTCAAATGTATATAGAATATAGAATGCACACTATAACAATCTCAAAAAACTTAGCTTTATTATGTACAAAAAAGTACCAAAGTGAAAACATATAAGAAAAAATAAACAAAGTGACAGAAGTAAGGGCAAACACAATAAAACAATAGTAAATTACCAAAAAAATTCTTACAAGCCTCCAGACAGAAACACGAGTCACCAAACCCCCCAACGTTTCAGCACCAACTGGCTGCCTTTATCAAGGGTACCTGTATCCATGTTCCCATGTGTCTGCTTATAAAGCCCTCTTACAGCTGATGGCCATCAGCACAAATTGTTACCAGCTCAGGAAGGGACATCATCACCTCACGTCCTGGCACAATATTTTAATAGTAACATTGTAATATCAAATCAAAACTGATTGGGTGCACTGAAAACATATATGGAGTAAAAAGAGTCATGGGGCCTAAAATAATAATAACAGATGTTAAAATTCTAATAACCAACCTCTATAGACAATAAGTGTACTCCCACTTTATCCGGTGTTCATAACCGCCATCGTACTTATTGGCAGAACACACACAAACACCTGTATAAATATCCTGCTCGCGCATGCGCATAATGGCAAACTGCCGTGTATGCACATAGCAACACCATACCTGCGCAGGCGCAGGCGGCAACTAACAATCAAAATAATGCAATGAGCATTAATAATCTATATTAATTATACTCCATAAGTATCAATACCCCACATACAAATACACTAAGCATATATTACATATGTACATGCAAAAGAGGACTAATAAGAATAAATAGTCATAAATCCACCTTATAAATAGAAAATAATCGGTGAGCCTATACATGAAATATCTCCCACCAATATTATAAAGCAAAACACAGGAAAAAAAAGACACCAAAAAGTGATGTGCAGAAAAGTATTTTAATTCGACAAACACCCAATGTGTGATAGATAGATTACTACAGATGCCAAACAGGCAATGATAATACATAGCAGTTCTCCACGTAATACTGACTTAGCTGTGTAATAACTGTCCAAAAAATTAATTCAATACATTAACATATTTACACAAAAAAATAAAAATTAGAAAAATCATTCATATTGTACACAAGATAATATAATACAATGTAACCCACACATTAAGAGGCTATTCATCATCAATTTAAAGATACAACTACATATTCAGAAATTACATCACAAGCATGTATCATTCTATAAATATATCAATATTATTAAATAATTCACTATAAATATATACCATATTAGAATAATCGTTGTCACATCAACTTCATCAATCTGTACACTATACATACCCATGTCAACCACATAGGGTTCACATAGATAAATAACATCATACCATAACATTATATTTTGCACCTAACATTTTTAAGATCATGGTCTGGATATACCCTTTACTGTCATTCCCACAACACACAACCCCACCACCAATATAAAATGTCAATCATTTGTAAGAAACAAAACACACGTTATTTTTCTGTCCACCTCGTTCAATTTATTCTCTGTTGGATATTGTTATCGATCAGGCTGATATAATTATGAAAAAATAAATAATTCTGGATGTCCAAGCTATTGATTGTATCTAATGCTTCCCGTGTGTATGACCTGACGTGAGTCTGTCTTCTCTATAGAAGCTCGATAGGCCAAATATCTACGAACTCCATTTCCACGATGCTCTGCTAACATGTCGCTGTTTTAGTGCTATCTCACATCTCTGGAATGAAAGAAAATACTATCAGCTTGCAAATTTATACTCTTGTTGATTTACCATAACCAGCTGTACCAAAAGTGTAGACAAAGGGACAGAAAGACACAGCTCACAGAAAGACACAGCTCAATTGCCCACAAAAGCTATCATCAGAGAAAGCAATGTAAATACCGGCTAAAATTTATACAATCATTACTCTAATGGGTAATAAGGCAATTAGAACCACAATTCTGATGAAGGGAACATAACACAAAACAACAATCAAATACTCAGGAAATATTAAACACAATAAGTAAAGACAATCAGGAGATGGGTCACCTGGGGACACTTTGCCCAGTGCAGATACCAACACTACATATTCGCTGTCCATTTTACAGAATGAACGACATGGACATAAAAATAATTCTTAATTGTAATTAACAAGGGCAATGACTGTCACTGCTCCAAAATATTACATTAGTTACACATAGGTGTCATTGAGAGGACAAGGGAAGGAGAGAGATTGAAAACCCATCCCTTACATAGCCATCTCCTTGCTGTTCACTGTCTGTGGACCTTCATGGCAATGTCACATATGCTGGCTACGAAGTGTGCAGACCCTAAGTGCGCCATTTACACTAACACCGGGTACACACTTACTTGAAAGATGCCCTGACTTATTATTAGGTTTTTTTTTTCTTTTCCTTATGCCCCTTGTCCATAGTCATTATATTTATTATCTTTTCTTCCTTGCACCATATCTCAAAGCATGGACACCGCCATTTTGTTCTCCTCTGTCCATGTTGTCTGCAGTTTCCCCTTCTATGCGTTTCTCTTGATGGATGGATTTTGGGTAAAATGGAGACCATTGAGGTTGAAATGAAAACTTGCTCTAGGTTGCCAAAGATTACTCTCCCCATAAGAAGAGTAATGGGCTTAAATTCACTTCGAATTCACTTTGTATTCCTGACAATCCCCATTTAGAAAATGACCCTGATAGACGTGAATTGTCACAACTTGGCTCTGTAAGCCTGAGTTTTCCTATTTGATTATCAATTCACTGAAACTTGCTAATTAGCCAATAAAACCCCTCATTTTATTTTCAGTCTCCCTGCACATCAAAACATTGTCACAAGCTTGCTCCATTTTTCCTAGACGTAGACATATTAAAAAGGGATACCATATAATTTCTAAAAAAAATCTCCTCAATATTTCAGTAAAACATCAATAAGTGGAAGAAATAACAATTTAAAAAATAGAAATGTGCATAATATTAATACTCATATTGGCTTGAACATCCATTTAAACATAAAATTGCAATTTTGTGATAATTTTCATTTTAAAATAAATGTTATTTAAATTTTTTTTAACAAAGAAAAAGAAAGAAGAGGTTAAAGCTATTTGAATAATGATTATAGGCAACACTTTATTTCAAATATGTCAAATATGTAAAAGAAATCTGTCCCTGTTATTGAAATCCCAACAGGTCATCTGTAACGTCTGGTATGTTCCCCATCAGCATCATTCTGATTTACCATGTGATATCCACAAGCTAACCTTCTTTCTTCAAATAAATAATATCTTCAAAAGAAATCCAAATTATATCCAGGAAAATTCTGCTTTATAAAATGCGGAATTATTTACGTGTCTTTTTGAATAAGGTGACGATTGCTGTTATATAAAAATCTATATCATAGTAAAGTTAAATAATATAAAAACACTCAGCGTACAGGGAAATGTGGTCAGTGCTGTTAAATGTTACAGAACAGGATTCAGAATCCAGAAAACTTGGATGGTCTGTGTATGATTTATAAGGTGTTTGCTTGATAGCAGATCTGGTATTTAAATGGTGAGAAGACACTAAGTTACCAGTGCATTTAACTGTATTGCATACCTCCCATTATTTCAGACAGAGAAAAGGGATCATTTTCATTTTGGGGGTGTGAGGGGAGCGCGGACTGGACTGTTCGGAGAAATGTTAGGTGACCTATAATAATTTATGCATCTAAAATGTAATGTATAACAATTTACAACAATGTATCTTATTTACACAGACTGATTTCTAAACACACTTATTGTAGTTTAACCCCTTAAGGACCAAACTTGTGGAATAAAAGGGAATCATGACATGTCACACATGTCATGTGTCCTTAAGGGGTTAAAGACACATTACTGTGAGTACTAATGCTGTGGAGCTCTGTTATACACTCAGCTGCACCAACGATATGAAGCTCCTAGAAGAGAGGGACATTAGGAGAGAAAAGAGAGACAAAGGGATTGGGCTCAAAATAGGGACTGTGCTTCCTACATAAGGACACTTGGGAGGTATGGTTGTTGCAAATGGCCTAGAATTGGCTAATTTTACTAGAGATAAATACAAGCCAGCATTTGCTTGCAAGCATGCATACAGTGGATGTGATCTACTTGGATTTTGCCAAGGCATTTGATACGGTTCCTCACAATAGGTTAGTCTTTAAACTAAAAGAAATTGGTCTAGATGAATATTCTTGTTCTTGGGTAGAACACTGGCTTAAGGATAGAGTACAACGAGTTGTCAATAATGGTAAATTTTCAAGCTGGACAAAAGTGGTAAGTGGTGTCCCTCAGGGTTCTGTTTTGGGACCGCTTCTATTTAACATATTTATAAATGATCTTGAAATAGGCATTGAAAGCTATGTATCAGTGTTTGCAGATGACACAAAACTTTGTAAAGTAATAAAATGTGAGCAGGATATTGCTTTGCTGCAGAGGGATTTGGATAGATTGGGGGACTGGGCACTCAAATGGCAGATGAAATTTAATGTAAAAAATGCAAAGTTATACACTTTGGGGTCAAGAATGCACAAGCAACTTACACCCTAAATGGTAGTGAATTAGGGATAACCACACACGAAAAGGATTTGGGAATTGTTATAGACAACAAACTAGGCAGCAATATGCAATGTCAATCTGCAGTTGCTAAGGCCAATAAGGTTTTGTCATGTATAAATAGGGGCATAAATTCTCAGGATGAAAATATAATTTTGCCTCTTTATAAATCGTTGGTAAAACCACACCTTGAATATGCTATGCAATTTTGGTCACCTGTTCTAAAGAAGGATATCATGGCACCAGAAAAAGTGCAGAGACAGGCTACAAAATTGATAAAAGGAATGGAGCATTTTAGTTACAAAGAAAGGTTCAAAAATGTAAATCTCTTTAGTTTGGAAAAAACAACACCTCAGAGGGGATATGATAACATTATACAAATATATTTGGGGCCAGTACAAACCATTATCTGGAAATCTATTCATAAACAGGGCTATACATAGGACACGAGGTCACACATTTAGGCTGGAAGAAAGGAGATTTCATCTAAGGCAAAGAAAAGGTTTTTTTACACTAAGAACAATAAGGATATGGAATTCTCTGCCTGAAGAGGTGGTTTTGTCAGAGTCCATACAGATGTTTAAAGTGAAATTGGATAAATACTTACAAAAACATAACATACAGGGATATAATTTCTAATTAGTGGGGTAATAGCTGCTTGATCCAAGGAGACATCTGACTGCTATTCTGGGGTCAAGAAGGAATTTTTTCCTAGTTTTTGGCAAAATTGGAAGCGCTTCAGACCAGGATTTTTGCCTTCTTTTGGATCAACAGCAACAACATTTGTGAGGAAGGCTGAACTTGATGGACGCAAGTCTCTTTTCAGCTATTTAACTAATACTATGTAACCTCCTGGTAAAGGGTTAATGCGTTTCTCCCAGAAGAGCAATTTGTTACACATCCTTCTGAAATCAATCATCCACCTAGCGGACAATCTTCACATGCATGTAATGTGTTTAACATCAGCTGCCAGCACTGCAGCCAATCTGATGCATAACGCCCTGGCACAGAACTGGTTAATAAATCTCCAGCGTGAAATCCATTTCTCTGTTGCGGAGCGCGTTGATGCATTTTTATTTGATTCCTGCATGGAATGCATTCCATATTGCTCTGAAACAGATTCCTGTGATCAAGGAGACAATGTATTTCACACTCACCGGGAAGGGAATGGGTTAATGCCAGCCTGCCCTGTATCACGCCCTGTTTTACATACTCCTCAATTTGTGCACAGTGATTCGGGATTGGGAAACTCGTGGGTTTCAGGTGAATTTTTGTCCTGCAAATAGACCCATAATATAAATATATTAATAGAAATAGTATGTATATATTTTGCAGGACACCGGTGACTGCATTTTCTCAACATTTGGTTCAAAGATCGAGTGAGAAAAAGTCCTCAATAGAGTGAAAAAAGGAGGAGGCGTAAAAACAGATATCCATGTTTATATATTGTGTAATTATTAAGACATGATACATAAATCTAGAGTATTTTGTTACCGCTTCCCCTGGTTTCCCTCTATCGGTCACTTTTCACTCAATCTGTGAATAAAATCACATTTAATGACTCTTCCCTAGCCATCAATCATCAATTTTTTGGCTGCTCAGATAGAATTCCCAACCATGAAACAAACTAATCATTGTCCACTTTGTTATTTTTGTGATCTGTCCATATAATGTTTCAGGTTGGACGATCCGCCATTTCCCAAAACTTGGACGAATTGGAATTTGTTTGAAACAATGCACAGCCTACTTACTAACCTGGCAGTAAATGGGTTAATATAACCATTCATTAAATTATAATTGTATATAATAGGTAAATGTCAACATCTTCCTGCTTGAACAACTATTCCTGAACAGAATGGGTTAAACCAGTCTTCCTGTGCAAACAATGCATTACAACTGCCTCTGGCAAAGTATAGGTTAATGCGTCCTTTGCCAGTAATGTTCCACGGCTGTGAATAGGTTCACAAAGGGTGCATTGCACACTCCTATGACACACGAAGAGTTAATGTTATTATTCACTGCAGGCAATGCATTGCACAATAAGCTGATGGCACTGAATAGGTTAATTTGTTAGTATGTTCTGGCATTTAATAGGGCAATGTGTTAGTATCCTCTGGCATTGTATTGGTTAATCTGTTGCTATCCTCTGGCATTGAATGGGTTAATGTGTTAGTGTCCCCTGGTATTGAATGGGTTAATGTGTTAGTATCATCTTCCCAGATAATGCAGCACACATTACAGCACTGAATGGGTCAATGTGTTAGCATTGAAAGGGTTAAGGTGTTGATATACTCTGGCATTGAATGGTTTAATGTGTTAATGTCCTCTTTCCATTTTAATGCAGTACACAATCTCCTGGCACTGCATAGGTTAATGTCTTAGTGTCCTCTGGCACTGAATGGGTTAATGTGTTAGTGTCGTCCTCCTCCTAGTTAATTCAGTACACAAACAGGCACTGAATGGGTTAATGTGTTAGTGTCCTCTTCCCAGATAATGCAGCACACAATCCACTGGCACTGAAAGTGTGTGGCATTGGATAGGTTAATAAAAGCCTCCCCCATTGTAAGTACATTACACATGGTTAAGACCCAAAATGTGTTAATGCAGACGATGCTTTGCACACTCTGGCATATGATGGGTTAATACAAGGAGGGCAATGAATTACACACTGCCCTGGCACAGAGTAAGTTCATAGCAGTCAATGCATTGCAGCCACACTGGCACAGAATACTTGCAGGGGATTCATTACAGAATGGGTTAGTTTACCCTTTGTTTATAATAGCTTACTATTTCACACTGCCATGGAGCAGAAGGAAGCACAGAGGAACACAGAAAGGGTTAATGTCTGAATTCTCTAAAATAAATGGATTGTGAGCTCATGTGTCACAGAACGTTATATAATATATACAGTGTCTGTCAATGAATGGGTTAATACCGGCTCTGCCCACAGACAACAGTCATGTGAGGAGTTAATGCCAACCTTATTACCAGTCACTGTCTGCAGAACACATGCAGCCCTGTCACAGAATGGCACTGTACTGGCACTGTGTGGGTTAATGCCAGCCTTCCCTGCATGCAATGCCTATCACACCTATCTGGCACGGGATGGGTTAATCAGAGCAAACGTAGGGAAATACAGTCAGTTTTTCCCTCTGGTGACTGCTGACAGTGTTTGGGCAGAGTGTGCACTGTGCTGTGCAGACAGTGTGCTCAGTGCAATGCAGGCAGTGTGCGCTGTGCAGTGCAGATAGTGTGCTCAGTGCAATGCAGGCAGTGTGCGCTGTGCTGACAGTGTGTTATGTGCTGTGCAGACAGTGTGCTCAGTGCAGTGCAGACAGTGTGCTCAGTGCAATGCAGGCAGTGTGCGCTGTGCTGACAGTGTGTTATGTGCTGTGCAGACAGTGTGCTCAGTGCAGGTAGTGTGCTCTGTACTGTGCAGGCAGTGTGCTCTATGCTGTGCAGTGTACTATGTGCTGGGCAGGCAGGGTGCTTGTCCTGTGCAGTGTTGGGCAGAGTGTGTTCTGTGTTGTGCAGGCAGTGTGCTATAGTTGTGCAATGTTGGGCAGACTGTGCTCTGTGTTGTGTAGACAGTGTGCTCTGTGTTGTGCAGGCAGTGTGCTATAGTTGTGCAATGTTGGGCAGACTGTGCTCTGTGTTGTGCAGACAGTGTGCTCTGTGCTGTGCAGGCAGTGTGCTGTGCAGTGTTGGGCAGAGAGTGCCCTGTGGTGTGCACTCTGCTGACAGTGTGCTCTGTGCTGTGCAGGCAGCAGTCAGGGCATTGAAGGGTGGGCTGCTGTATAAACATGTTTCTCAGTGTCTTAAAGTCACATGGCTGGCTGTGAGAAGCCAATGGGCTGCAGACCATGCTGGTTTTATACCTGCCCCCCAGTAGTAAGTCCCTCACATGCACTGAGCTCCAGTCAGAGTCCTCAGTCAGTCCTTCCCCCCTTGGAGAGAGCCCCTTTTCATAAAATGAGCTGAAGGCTGCTATTGACTGGCCAAGTGAGCTGTGAAAGAGCATCTGACTGCCTAATGCAGAATATCTCTCCCAAAACAGTATCCCCATCAGCCTGATATCACCCTCCAGGACTCCTGCCTCTCAGCTCTGCCCCTGCCGGAACTGGAGGGACCTTCTGGGCATCACTGGATTCCCATCAATGGACCCACCCTGCCGGGAGAAGGTGCCCTGTAACTTGGAGTGAGTGAAGTGACATTGGGGGCAGAGCACGTGAAGCTGACAAGCTCCCACCCTGTGTACTCCTTCCAGGGGTGGACTTTGACCTCAGGGGGTCCTGCTCTCAATGGGGGAGGCTGCATGTGCTCTTATACACAGAGAGAGCTTCTGTAAGGGGTCAGCAGGGGCTGGCTGGACATGGTCATTTAACTCCAAAGACATTAACCCCATTCACAGAGATTAGTCCCTCAACAAACCTGGAGAACTGAGAGACCAGCTGTATCACCCAGACCAAAGATAACTGTATCCAGAAAGGAGAATTCTATGAACTGAGTCAACTACATCACTAAGGCCATCCTCCACTTCCATACAGATCAGCTGTGTCTAGAGAGATCTCCTATATCTACAGAGACTATATATATTCAGAAAGATCACTTAGATCCACAAGGATTAACTGTATCAAGAATTATCTCCTATATCTACAAGGACTAACTGTATCCAGACAGATCACTTAGATCCACAAACATTGCTTGTTCGAAGAAAGATTGATTGTATCCAGTAATATCCATCGTTTTCTGCCAGATGTGACTCAGTAACAGGGGAAGCCGTTGTGGGTTCCAGCACAGAACTGGTTTGTCCCAGAGAGGTCCTTGTCCCAGTCAGGTCACTGTGTCCAGAGCTGAGTGTCATCCAGAATAGGTCAGGGTCAGTCCTGAGCAGAGATTCCAGGAGTCTCAGTGAAGAATGGATCCAGGTTCCAAGTGCAAAGTTTGACTGCAATCCTGGACTGTTACAGTGATACTATCTCTTCCAGCAGGGAATACATGGGATGGAATGAACACATACAAATCTTGTCCCATCTATCTGACACTTCTTGGGCAGGAGAGAGGGCAGTCCTCGGCTCACATATGGATGTGATTGCTTCCTAGATGTACACAAACTAAACTCCCAGCTCCTTCCTCTGAGACTGACTCTCCATAATAACTGCTTTATTTGTATCTGTTGCAAAGCTTGGGGCCACCAGGAGTTATGGCTTATACATCCTGGGACAAGGTGAGAAGGGCCAGCCAGCTGGACTCCCTGGCAATGAGCATCGTTGGCTAATTGGAAGGTCTGTACAGATTCTGCCTTTGCTCTCCCACCTCTTGGATGCAGTGACCTTGGATATGGGATCATTTTTGGTGACTTCTAGTCTGTGTGTAATTCTCTGCTGCTCACTATTACATTCGGTTAATTCTCAGGTAAGTTGATGACAGCCCTGCTTGTGATGAGTTTGTTTGTTTATTTAATGTCTGTTTTGTTACATCTAGTGCATGGATACATTGTGTATTATTTTTATTTTCTCTATTTATAAAGTTAACATGTTTAGCAAAGCCCTCTTGTTTATAAATGTGGTTTATTTGATGTGTCCTCTCTATAAATCAGGGAGATCTAGGCTTTCCCCATGGTATAGCAAGGCAAACAATGGATAATTGGAATTAAACAGCCATACCTCCTTCTATAACCCCTGCCCTGCAATAAAACACCGAGTTTTACATATGGAGTAAGCCAACCCCTATTAATTTCATCCAGCTGGTCGCTGAACCTTCCAGTGATGTGAGTTGGAGTTCATCACAGCTGGAGCACCATAGCTTGTATCAGTGATGGGCAGCAATGGTCACTGCAGCGTTTAAATATATTTGGGCTGGCTGAGCATCATGAGAGTGTGGCTTAGATCTGCAGTGTCAAGGTGAAACATTCATGCTCTGACTATCCCTGGCATTTAGAGGGTTAAATACACATGTCTGGGGAGCAAATGGACACTTTGCCCAGACCCAGGCGTCCTATGTAACAGCTTCAGAACCTGGATGTAATTAAAATGTCATTGCAACTTACTGATGTTTCTATTTATTGTTTTGCAATTCTCTCTTATTAACGATTTTCCCTGCAGGAAATGGGCCTTAGCGTGTCTGTAGTAGTATTTCTAAAGGAACTTAAATCACTGATAAAACTTAAAAATATATATATTTAATTTATAAAGCTCCAACCTATTCCACAGCGCTGTACAATCTGACAAGAGGTGACAAATGTAAGCATGTTAGGGGGGTGTCATGGTCTCTGCTGTGTCTGAGTCCTGGTCTCTGTGTTGACTATGACTGATGTCTGTGTTGACTATGATTGATGTCTGTGTTGACTATGTCCTGTTATAGCTTACCTTACAGGAGTGGCTTTTCTGGCTATAATGTGATTTGTGTCCAATACCCCACATATAGAAGACTCTGGGTACAGGTCCACATGCTGGGTGCCCTGTATAAACACATCATGCTTACTGTAAGGATCTGCATACAAAATCTGCTTGATTGCTCTGCTCACCTACATTATTATGGGAGAATGGTTTTATAATTCTCCTGATCTCGTTTCATTATTGGATGCTATTAATCAAATACACAGATATGGCAGACTGAGTCTGACCAGGTTTAATGGCAATTCTCACTTGGACTGCAGTGATATCCTCCCATTGTAAATCTGAGCAGCCAGACAGGGACTATTTTACAGTAATATTTACTATTGGGGGTTACTGGGAACCTGTCAGGGAGAAGGGGGACCTGCCTTGTATCAGGACAGAACACAGACTGATCACCCAGCCTCCCTGCAGCAATGTGATAAGCCTGGTGATTGATATGCCTTGGGAAGTGGTTTAATGATTAATGTGTGTTTTACATAAACTGTTCATTAATTAGTGGCTAGAATAGTGAAAGCATGAGATTGCCTGAATGTGCCTCTTTAACTATTTCATTGCCAGGCTGGGGGAGGTAAATGAAGCAGTGAGGTCGCTTGCAGGGTTTTTCAGTAACGTGAGGATTGTTGGGGATTCCAAGTGTATTTCTCACTTCTTCAAGAAAGCATATCACTTAAACTGTTAGCAGGTTTTTATCCCCCACCCCCCATGACTCCTCTCCTGCAACTGTCAAAAAATTACCTACTAAGCCCTCAGTGAATACTTTTTTTAACAACCTACTTCGTACCCGTACTTATACCCTTTGTGTCACTTTACCCCACTCCCTCTAGAATGTAAGCTCATTGAGCAGGGCCCTCCACCACTCGGTTCCTGTACGTCCAGTTGTCTGGTTACAATTACATGTCTGTTAGTCCACCCATTGTACAGCGCTACGGAATCTGATGGCGCTATATAAATAATAATAATAATAATTTCAAAAGTAATTATTATTGGTATTATTAGTATGAAATTCACAATAAATTCACAATGAATTCCCGTCAAATCTCACTTTATTGAATTACTCTGAAAGTGAATTTCAAATTTAATTCCAAATAGTCAAACTGTAAGAAATGGTCCGAGTCAGTTTCACTTCCAGTTCCCGTATGTTTGTCTTAAATTCGAAATTCACTTTCAATTCACTTGAAGTTCTCCACAACTGCCACGTTAGTGAATAAACCTTATTAATATAAATTAGAGCGAAATCGCTCGGGGTTTCCTTTGGTGATTTTGTAAAATGTGTGAAATCACAGATGTCTTTTTTTATCATTCGAAAAACTGAAGCATTTAAAGCTGACACTGGACTGTCTCTTGAAAGCCGGGGGTCAATTCACTAATCAGGGAATTGGGGAGAATTAACAAGGCCGTAGTAACTGAGCTGGAAAAATAGCTGAATTGTAGAATTTTTTGCAGTTAATTTATTTTGAAGTGAAATGTGGAATTTGAGTGTTATTTCTCCAGAATTTTCATTTTAGTGGATAGCCTCCGAGTTTGGAGTGAATTTTCATAGCAAGAAATTATCTTTCCTCTTTGCCTTTTGTATCCATAACACTTTAGCGTCACACAGTTTATAGTTTACAAACAGTCTATTACATTGCTAAACCCTGCAGTAACTGGATGAGACTCTCAATCGCCAACCCCTGCAGTTAGTCATTGAGTAACTTTATGTTTGAGTAAGCTTATAAGGACGCCTCCTTGCCCAAGTACAAAGAAAGACAAATCACTTTCATTGCCCCCAATGAAAACTTGAATGCATTTAAATACACATTTTTTCATTGAGGATATATCTAAAAACTACTTGCAAAAGCTGTGGATCTCTTGTCTGCAGCTTTTACAAGCCCTCCCCCCCGGGCCCCACCCAGACTTTCTGTGTCTGTCCAATCACAGACCTCCCAGTGCAGCTCAATGAGAAGTCTTTGCAAGGCAGGTGCTCTGGGCAATTGCTGCATCTTGAGTTTAGCTCTGCTGAGCTAAACAAACCAGGAAGTAACAGGACTGGTTATCTGATTGACAGCCAGAGGGTGTAACTAGGTTAAATGCTTAAAGTTTCAATTTCTATTGCAATCTGCACTTTTTGTAAAATAAAAAAGAGGACACACTCTTCACTTCAGCAGGCTAACATCTTTAGGGTCTGGAGTCTCCCTTTAATGGATTTTCCTCCTTTTCTTACTTGAAAAAGTGGCAATTTTTACAGAAATCAGCATTTTTATAAAGCTCATAAATTGCTCTTTCTCGGTTGTCAGTCAGACAGAGCTCTACTTCCTGATTATCTGTGTCCTAGGACATCATGGATGCCAAGCTGTTATAGACATAGAGATAGATATAGATGTAAAATTCCACCCCAACATCCCAACATTATAAATAAATGTATTTATTTATTTATTTACAACCTTTAAGAGTTCCTTTAGCCATCACCGTCACGCCATCTGCACCATTTATGAAGTTGTATCTTTCAGTTTGTCTGTTGAAATGACAACGTGATGTTATATGGAACACAGCATTGTTTGGCTTGACTGTTACCCTTTGAATTTCCCAGGCAGTTGGCAAATTAATTGAGTTTATTGTCCTGTTAGTTTATGTGGTTTATGTCAAATTCGGCTTTTCCTGTGCTGTTTTACCTCCAAGTTCGGATTAAGTATAATTGACTAAATTTTTGTGAGTACACAGATTTATTACATTACATATTAATCAGATTTATCGTATTATTTAATAAGTGTAAATAGCTTTTTTGGCTATCCCTGCTCACTCTGTGTGTGAGTCACCCTTGAACCTTTTTTTTCACGATGTTGGAATAAAATGAGCCTACCCCGACTTTGGGACTAGAAGTGTGGTCGTTTTCAGTATACATTCTGTATGTTTTGAAACATCACTTCCCTCCTAAAGTGAGTTCTTTATTTACAGTGAATTCATTTGGTAACAAAATTGCCGATCCAGTTTCTTTTCACATACACATTTTTTTTATTTTTTTATTAATGAATTGGCAGATTTTTCAATATGTACATTTTTTTAAATTGCACTTTTTACTACTGTAGAACATTAGACAGTCCCAGACAAACATCTGTCCGTCTATCTGTCTATCTATTTATTTATCTATCTATCATGATGTAAATAATAACTGTGGAGACTTGTCAAGCGTGTGTGTGAATGCAGTGGTGTGTATAAGTCCAGGGTTCTGTTTGTGTAACATTTTGTGTGTCTGAATACAGGGGTGCATTTGTGTAGCGTGTCAGTGTTTGTCCAATACTGGAAGGTATAAATGTTGTACAGGAAAGGGGAGGGTCTGGCGAGGCCATTCCAGGGACACATTACTTGTCAATGGGGATACGGCAACAATTACAACAATATACACTGATTACTGCACACTCCAGGCATCAGTGTGACAGCCACTAGAGGCAATATAAACATTTCACCCAGAGAATCTGCCTCTTACCGATTCACACCCAAAAACATTCTCATTCTCCCTTCAAGCCTACAAATCTGCCTATTCAGAGTACTTGCCCCTTAACCATAAGACCCTTAAAATCCCTCCATCTCCCCTAAATCCCTGAGAACCTGTTATTTCCACTTGTTTTATTTCTGCATTGAGCTTCTGATTAAAACACATCTTTAAACGGGGAATCCCCTCTTCCCTTTACTGTGAGACACAGGGAGCGCCCCATCATCACTTTCAACAAAATCTGGTATAAACTCTCTGAAATGCATAATTCTCAACAGATGATTTATACATTGTAACCCAACCTGTTAGTAGTTGTATCTGCCAGGAATAAAATCTGTTCTATTTTAACCCTGATTAACCCTTAAAGGGACACTCTAGGGCGGACCTTTAACCCAGCACCGAGGGACATCGGTGCTTGGATCAGGTAAGTGAATAAAGGGTTTTTAACCCTTTATTTACCGGGCGTGAGGGAGGGGGGAGGCAGAGGGATCGGTATTGCCAGGAATAAAGCTTTGTATTCCTGGCTCTACAGTATCCCTTTAACATGTTGTTTGCTTATATATTATTATTATTATTTATAAAGCGCCAACAAACTCCACAGTGCTGTACAAGGAAATTAAGATTGCAGATATATTAATTGCTTGGAAAGTTTATGCCAGAGAGATTTGCCAGCTTTCCGAGTTCATTGTTAAGTCTATAAAGATCTGTCAGGTTCAGATTATTTTTGATGGACGGTATTCACCTGACACACTGACAGAGTATCATTTTATTCATGTTCTGTGTGAGGATGCCCCTTGCTGGTCTACGCAATGGGTGCAGTGTCCATCATGGTCTGGTGGGAGATCAGAGTTCTAACTCATTGGCCCAATGCACCCACTGCAGAGGCTAATAGTCTGCTCCTTTACCGAGTACAGACCCTGTGCAGTGCTTCTGGCCTTTCACAGAGCTGACACCGGGTACTATACAGGTAGGTTACCTCACATAATATGCAGGTATGGGGATTGCTCATACAGATAGTGTGCCACGTACTACATGCAGGTAGGTTAATGGGTCACACAGATATAATACCACTTACAGCATCCAGGTAGGTTAATGGGTCACACAGCTATAATACCACTTACTGCATCCAGGTAGGTTAAAGGGTCACACAGGTATAATACCACTTACTGCATGCAGGTAGCTTAATGGGTCACACAGGTATAATACCACTTACTGCATGCAGGTAGGTTAATGGGTCACACAGGTATAATACCACTTACTGCATGCAGGTAGGTTAATGGGTCACACAGGTATAATACCACTTACAGCATCCAGGTAGGTTAATGGGTCACACAGGTATAATACCACTTACTGCATGCAGGTAGGTTAATGGGTCACACAGGTATAATACCATTTACAGCATCCAGGTAGGTTAATGGGTCACACAAGTATAATACCACTTACTGCATCCAGGTAGGTTAATGGGTCACACAGGTATAATACCACTTACTGCATCCAGGTAGGTTAATGGGTCACACAGGTATAATACCACTTACTGCATGCAGGTAGGTTAATGGGTCACACAGGTATAATACCACTTACTGTATCCATGTAGGTTAATGGGTCACACAGGTATAATACCACTTTCGGCATCCAGGTAGGTTAATGGGTCACACAGGTATAATACCACTTACTGCATGCAGGTAGGTTAATGGGTCACACAGGTATAATACCACTTACTGCATGCAGGTAGTTTAATGGGTCACACAGGTATAATACCACTTACAGCATCCAGGTAGGTTAATGGGTCACACAGGTATAATACCACTTACTGCATGCAGGTAGGTTAATGGGTCACACAGGTATAATACCACTTACTGCATGCAGGTAGGTTAATCTGATATGTTTCAGATATGTTCTCTTTGTAATGGCACAAGATGAGCTGAAACCAGCTTGAGTCCTGAGCGGGGACCCACCGAAGGGCAGGCTATTTTAGCTGCTGTCCGTTCTCAGAATACTCTTGCGACCCATTTTTTGCTCTCCATCAGCCCCACTGGATCCCAGGGTAAGAATCCATTCCTGGTCTTCCAGAGGTAGGGATTTCTGCTGGATTTAAATTTGAATTAAAAAAATATAATAATTTGTGAGTGCTTGAGAAAGGAAGTGTGAGTATGTCATTATCAGTATTTGGGTCTAGAAATGTGTGTGTCTATGAGTGTGTGTGTGTGTGTCTGTCAGTGAGTGTGTGTACCTGTGAGTGAGTGTGTTAGTGAGTGCATCTGTGTCTATAAGTTACTATATATATATATATATATATATATGTGTGTGTGTGTGTGTGTGTCTGTCTGTCAGTGAATGTGTGTGTCTGTCAGTGAATGTGTGTGTCTGTCAGTGAATGTGTGTGTCTGTGAATGTGTATGTGTTTGTCAGTGAGTGAATGTGTGTGTGTGTGTGTGTCTGTCAGAGTGTGTCAAGGGTGTGTGTGTGTATGTCAGTGGGTGTGCTTGTCTGTCAAAGTGTGTCAAATCAGTGAGGATGTGTGTGTCAAATCAGTGAGTGTGTGTGTCCGTCAGTGAGTGTGTCAGTGAATATGTATCTGAGTGTGTGTGCCTGTCAGTGAATGGATGTTTCAGTTAAAGTATGTGTTGATTAACCCCTTAAGGACCAAACTTCTGGAATAAAAGGGAATCATGACATGTCACACATGTCATGTGTCCTTAAGGGGTTAAACAATGTGTGTGTCAATGATTGTGTAACTGCCAGTGAGTGTATGTCAGTCCATGCATCAGTGAGGGCATGTATCTGTCAGTCAAAGTGTGTGTTGGCCTTAAACAAGAAGAGGTGCAGCCTTGACCGAAAGGTGTGGGCAAATTTTAGATTAGGGGGCTGCCCGAGTTTTGTCATGCTGCACAAATCAAAAACACACCACTGCACACAGGTAAAGTACCACTTACAGCATGCAGGTAGGTTGATACAGGTAGAGTGCCACTTACAGCATGCAGGTAGGTTAATGGGTTATACAGGTAGAATGCCACTTACAGCATGCAGGTAGGTTAATGGGTTATACAGGTATAGTGCCACTTACAGCATGCAGGTAGGTTAATGGGTTATACAGGTAGAGTGCCACTTACAGCATGCATGTAGATTAATGGGTTATACAGGTAGAGTGCCACTTACAGCATGCAGGTAGGGTTATACAGGTAGAGTGCCACTTACAGCATGCAGGTAGGTTAATGGGTTAAACAGGTAGAGTGCCACTTACAGCATGCAGGTAGGTTAATGGGTTATACAGGTAGAGTGCCACTTACAGCATGCAGGTAGGTTAATGGGTTATACAGATAGAGTGCCACTTACAGCATGCAGGTAGGTTAATGGGTTATACAGGTATAGTGCCACTTACAGCTTGCAGGTAGGTTAATGGGTTATACAGATATAGTGCCACTTACAGCTTGCAGGTAGGTTAATGGGTTATACAGGTAGAGTGCCACTTACAGAATGCAGGTAGGGTTATACAGGTAGAGTGCCACTTACAGCATGCAGGTAGGTTAATGGGTTATACAGGTAGAGTGCCACTTACAGCATGCAGGTAGGTTAATGGGTTATACAGGTATAGTGCCACTTACAGCTTGCAGGTAGGTTAATGGGTTATACAGGTAGAATGCCACTTACAGCATGCAGGTAGGGTTATACAGGTAGAGTGCCACTTACAGCATGCAGGTAGCTTAATGGTTATACAGGTATAATACCACTCACAGCTTGCAGGTAGGTTAATGGGCTATACAGGTATAATGCCACTTACAGCATGCAGGTAGGTTAATGGGTTATACAGGTAGAATGCCACTTACAGCATGCAGGTAGGTTAATGGGTTATACAGGTAGAATGCCACTTTCAGCATGCAGGTAGGTTAATGGGTTATACAGGTAGAATACCACTTACAGCATGCAGGTAGGTTAATGGGTTATACAGGTAGAGTGCCACTTTCAGCATGCAGGTAGGTTAATGGGTTATACAGGTAGAATGCCACTTACAGCATGCAGGTAGGTTAATGGGTTATACAGGTAGAGTGCCACTTACAGCATGCAGGTAGCTTAATGGGTTATACAGGTATAATACCACTTACAGCATGCAGGTAGGTTAATGGGTTATACAGGTAGAGTACCACTTACATCATGCAGGTAGGTTAATGGGTTATACAAGTAGGGTGCCACTTACAGCATGCAGGTAGGTTAATGGGTTATACATGTGTAATTCCACTTACAGCATGCAGGTAGGTTAATAGTTATACAGGTAGAATACCACTTACAGCATGCAGGTAGGTTAATGGGTTATACAGGTATAGTGCCACTTACAGTTTGCAGGTAGGTTAATGGGTTATACAGGTAGAGTGCCACTTACAGAATGCAGGTAGGGTTATACAGGTAGAGTGCCACTTACAGCATGCAGGTAGGTTAATGGGTTATACAGGTAGAGTGCCACTTACAGCATGCAGGTAGGTTAATGGGTTATACAGGTATAGTGCCACTTACAGCTTGCAGGTAGGTTAATGGGTTATACAGGTAGAATGCCACTTACAGCATGCAGGTAGGGTTATACAGGTAGAGTGCCACTTACAGCATGCAGGTAGCTTAATGGTTATACAGGTATAATACCACTCACAGCTTGCAGGTAGGTTAATGGGTTATACAGGTATAATGCCACTTACAGCATGCAGGTAGGTTAATGGGTTATACAGGTAGAATGCCACTTACAGCATGCAGGTAGGTTAATGGGTTATACAGGTAGAATGCCACTTACAGCATGCAGGTAGGTTAATGGGTTATACAGGTAGAGTGCCACTTACAGCATGCAGGTAGGTTAATGGGTTATACAGGTAGAATGCCACTTACAGCATGCAGGTAGGTTAATGGGTTATACAGGTAGAGTGCCACTTTCAGCATGCAGGTAGGTTAATGGGTTATACAGGTAGAGTGCCACTTACAGCATGCAGGTAGCTTAATGGGTTATACAGGTATAATACCACTTACAGCATGCAGGTAGGTTAATGGGTTATACATGTGTAATTCCACTTACAGCATGCAGGTAGGTTAATAGTTATACAGGTAGAATACCACTTACAGCATGCAGGTAGGTTAATGGGTTATACAGGTATAATGCCACTTACAGCATGCAGGTAGGTTAATGGGTTATACAGGTAGAGTGCCACTTACAGCATGCAGGTAGGTTAATGGGTTATAGAGGTACAATACCACTTACAGCATGCAGGTAGGTTAATGGGTTATACAGGTAGAGTGCCACTTACGGCATGCAGGTAGGTTAATGGGTTATGCAGGTATAGTGCCACTTACAGCTTGCAGGTAGGTTAATGGGTTATACAGGTATAGTGCCACTTACAGCTTGCAGGTAGGTTAATGGGTTATAGAGGTACAATACCACTTACAGCATGCAGGTAGGTTAATGGGTTATACAAGTAGGGTGCCACTTACAGCATGCAAGTAGGTTAATGGGTTATACATGTGTAATTCCACTTACAGCATGCAGGTAGGTTAATGGGTTGTACATGTGTAATTCCACTTACAGCTTGCAGGTAGGTTAATGGGTTATACAGGTATAGTGCCACTTACAGCTTGCAGGTAGGTTAATGGGTTATACAGGTAGAATGCCACTTACAACATACAGGTAGGTGTTTTAAACATGTGAATTCTTTATTGGAAGATCTCATTACTTAAACTAGCGGCAGTGTGTGTTGGAGTCTGGCAGTGTGTGTTGGAGTCTGACATTGACATTGTGTGTTGGAGTCTGGCATTGTGTGTTGGAGTCTGGCATTGTGTGTGTCGTCTCGGCAAAAAACACAAACCTTCTCTCCATTCAGTCTTCATATTTTCCTGACATTTAGATATTATTGTAGTTTTCTAATCTATAATTCATTGTTTACTTTTATCATGTGGGAGATTAGACTATTCAATTATTTATTCCATTTTTTACGTTAATGTTTTTTCTCTTATTATACATAATTTGATTTCTGCTTTTATTATGACATTTAAAGTGATGTGTAATGTTTGTGTGTTATCCCAAATCTGTTACCACTAATATGTAAAACTGCCCTGTTTACCCCAAATAAATCTGAATAAATACCCAGCCAGCAGTCATCTCTCGGACGACAAATTTGTGTTTACGTTTATTCCTTTCAAAATGAAATGCAGACGGCTTTGTAGATTCTAACTAATATTACTGTTCTGAAATATTCCGACACAGATTGTGTCATTGTGGCAACAGGCCACTAGAGGGCAGCATTAGTGATGGCCATTGATGTCCTAGATTAGCCTGCTTGTCACCTATTTCTGCTTGCCAGACCATGTGTGCAGTTATTATTATTATTATTATTATTATTATTATTATTATTTTATTATTATTTTTTAGATAGTGCCAGCAAATTCCATAGCGCTGTACAATGGGATTTATTAACTGAACTGCCGGATCCAGCATCAGTGGGAATGTGGAAGAGAGAATGTAGTTTCAATGTGTGTTTGAATAATGCTCTCTATTTGTTTTTTCTATAGCTGAGTTGGAGAATCTCCACAAATGACATATTTTTCCTAAATATTGATATTTGGATTGCAGTTCACAACAATTTGGACTATAGGGAATATTTCTATTAATAAATCATTAGGTTTAATTCAGAGATTATCCAGATATATTTATAGTAACAATTGCACGTCAAACATTTCCCACAACGAGGCGAGGTGCAGAGTGATGTATTTTAATATTCGTATCCTGGGGTTTTCTCCTATACCCCACCTTTACATAGCCTTTTATTTTTGCTTTCTTTCGCAGAGCCTCGAGCTATGTTCTAGTGTTGCAGCGTTGTGTCTCTCTTTGACTCTTGAGCATCATTCTTCCCTTACCTGCCCTGTGTGCTGTGTCCTTCCCTGCAGAGCCTTGTGCGGGCTCCTTCCCTCATCATTGCTTGCCTTTCTGCCTCCTTCCCTGCAGAGCCTTGTGCTGGCTCCTTCCCTCGTCATTGCTTTCCTTTCTGCCTCCTTCCCTGCAGAGCTTCATGCTGGCTCCTTCCCTCGTCATTGCTTTCCTTTCTGCCTCCTTCCCTGCAGAGCTTTGTGCTGGCTCCTTCCCTCGTCATTGCTTTCCTTTCTGCCTCCTTCCCTGCAGAGCCTTGTGCTGGCTCCTTCCCTCGTCATTGCTTTCCTTTCTGCCTCCTTCCCTGCAGAGCTTTGTGCTGGCTCCTTCCCTCGTCATTGCTTGCCTTTCTGCCTCCTTCCCTGCAGAGCTTTGTGCTGGCTCCTTCCCTCGTCATTGCTTGCCTTTCTGCCTCCTTCCCTGCAGAGCTTTGTGCTGGCTCCTTCCCTCGTCATTGCTTGCCTTTCTGCCTCCTTCCCTGCAGAGCTTTGTGCTGGCTCCTTCCCTCGTCATTGCTTTCCTTTCTGCCTCCTTCCCTGCAGAGCTTTGTGCTTGCTCCTTCCCTCGTCATTGCTTGCCTTTCTGCCTCCTTCCCTGCAGAGCCTTGTGCTGGCTCCTTCCCTCGTCATTACTTTCCTTTCCTGCCTTCTTCTGGCAGAGCCTTGGTTGGCTTGTAGGGGCATTTGCCCCTGAACCATTTAGCATACAAAGGTTGTGGGTTGCAGCATCCTATCAACATAGATTTTTTTTAAATAAAAGCAGCTAAGAGAGTGTTGGAATGCCCAAAACAGCAAGCAGGAACTGTGCAAGAGCTTTATTACCAGCCTGTGCATGCGCAGTGTGTGTTAGTGCATGGGTTTCTGGTCTCCAAGCCTAGACTTGTCTGCTGGGATATTTCCCGGGGAATTGGCGGAATATGATGTATATGTCTGATGTATTCTTTATTAGCTCTGATGACTTGAAATCTCTTGTGTCAGATGAGGACCTCCTCCTTCTCTAGCGGCCTATGTATTATCACCACGCCGGCCAGTTACCATTGAAATCATTGCGAGACTTGAGTCTAGAGTAACCCTGGGGCAAAATGTGAATAGTGGTGCTGTCTCCATAGAAACCAATAGAATGTTACACTTTAGCGTTCTGCTCCAGAATTGTTTATTATAGTGACGCTCAATATGAGCAAAGCTCACTGAGAACTGCTAAACATCACCCCTAATTCAGTACTGCGGATAGATCCTTTGTGCTACTCCTTTGGCAATGAAGGGGTTAAAGATGTTTGTCTCTGTGTTGCTAAAACATTGCAGAGACTGAACGATACATTTACTTTTTCCAGATAGATTTTATTTTTTTTCTGGAAGTATCCCTTACACATTTTCCAGTTCTGGCTTCATTGATTGGATTGTTGTGAAGGGTGTCATTTCGGAATAATCCCCATGTGGACCTGTGATCCATTCAGGAGAGGCCTGAGGTTTAGTCCAATTTCTGTTTAACGACTGGAAGTATTGTTTGTGTCCATTAATATAGAATTTCAGCTTTTGTTACACCGCCTGAGCGCTCATGTGACACATCTCATCATTTTCCATTTCAAATCCCTGGTTTCCAAATCACTTTTTTTGTTGTTAGAAGCATTTATCTTATTTTAGAGCTTCAATTCTCAAACCAGCATCAAAAAGGACAACTGCAATCCCAAAACATTTATCGTAAATCTCCCCCGTTGCTTCGAAAATACTGGTTTAATGATTGAGTCAGTCTACAAACCGTGAAAATAAAACAGGCGCAATGGAGGAGTTAAAGAGAAATCCAATGCTATTTAGGGAGAACAGTGCAGAGCTCTTTTCAAAAATAGAACATCAGCGTTTTCTTGTGTCATAGAAAAAGCCATTTGTATAAAACCATCTCGTAAAATAAGAACAATCTTTGGTTATAAACGTAAAAATATTCCCCGACCTGGCAATTTTTATACCTGACTATTTTTGAATAAAGTTCTAAATTTCCTTGTTAATTTTAACAATTTCAAGTTACATGAAGAAACCTGTAAGTGTCTATTTACTAAACTTGGCATTGGGTGATAAAATGATAAGAGAATTATAAGTTCAACATTCTCTAACTCACCTATTTACATAAGATTTGGATTTCATTTTTAAATTCGATTTCTTTTTAACCACCGATTAGTTTAAATTCCTCCAAATCGGCCAAATAGCTCAGGAATTCATACCCAAACGTCAAGTATTTCATAAAAGAATTGCCACACAGTCCACAAAACAACAGAAACACAAGTTTTAAAAACAAAAAAACCTGTAAATGAAATAAAACAACTCAGTGCTTGGGACTGCATTTTGAAATGACTTTGTCAATTTTTGCAAACTCATGATTTAGTCTTTAGTTGCCCAAATAAACCACTTACTTTAGCCGAAATCTTCAATCTTGAAATCTTGTTTTGTTAACAAAATTTGGACTAGCCGAACTGCCATTTGCCTGAAATGTGGTTGGCCCCAAAAAAATTATTATTAATTTTTTTTTATTCCACCCAATTTATTTTTTTTCTCTGTGCTAAATCTAAATTTTTATGATTGTGGAAAGAACATTTGGTCATTGGTGGTAAGAGAGACAGGGAGATAATAGTGTTGCGTATATCTGGGAAGTAAAGCCCCACTTACTCCTCGAGGAGTTTGATTATATCTGCAAATATGATCAGCACCATTTGGGAGCAAACTTACTTAGGCAAGCATTGGGCCTGAAAAAGATGGAAGTCAGATCATATGATGCACATTGTTTAATTAATTTCCACTGACTTAGCGACATTTTAAAAAAGCACGCAGCTGACATGTGCTCATCGATACGACCAGCGTTGTAATAGATCTGTTACCATGCAATACTTCAAAATAACACCACTGCAATTCTGAATGAAGCAGCTATTTACTCACTTCCCTGTGTCCCTACTTAAATTGTCTTTGAGGACAAGTATAATGTTTTGTCTCTGGACATGGATGAAATGTGCTGGGAATGTGCGTACACATGAGAACATAGAACATGCGTAGAACATGCGTAATATGCTGGGTATGCACGGATACGGGAGAGTGTGAATGTAACGTGCTGAGTACTGGAGGGTAAAAGTGAATGTTTAGGAAAGTGTGGATATAATGTGCTGTGTATACCCTCAGGGGAGAGTTTGGGTGTAAAGTGGTAGGTGGTGTGCATAACTTGGAAGACAACGAGTATATTTTAAAGACCACTATAGGATTACAAGCCTGTATACCAAGCTATATCCAGCTCAAACTGGGAGAGGGAACATGACAACTCACACTGGGGGGAGCACAGCAGCTCACACTGGAGGGAACACAGCAGCTCACACTGGGGGGAGCACAGCAGCTCACACTGGAGGGAATACAGCAGCTCACACTGGGGGAACACAGAAGCTCACACCGAAGAAAGCACAGCAGCTCACACTGGGGAACACAGCAGCTCACACTGGAGGGAACACAGCAGCTCACACTGGGGGGAATACAGCAGCTCACACTGGGGGAACACAGCAGCTCACACTGGAGGGAACACAGCAGCTCACACTGGGGAACACAGCAGCTCACACTGGAGGGAACACAGCAGCTCACACTGGGGGAACACAGCAGCTCACACTGGGGAACACAGCAGCTCACACTGGAGGGAATACAGCAGCTCACACTGGGGGGAACACAGCAGCTCACACTGGGGGAACATAGCAGCTCACACTGGAGGTAATACAGCAGCTCACACTAGGGGGAACATAGCAGCTCATACTGGGGGAACACAGCAGCTCACACTGGGGGGAACACAGCAGCTCACACTGGGGGGAACACAGCAGCTCACACTGGAGGGAACACAGCAGCTCACACTGAAAGGAGGACAATTAACTAAAAAACATAAAATGTGTTACAATATAAAGGAATACGGACAATTCTGCAAAGCTGGCATCACCCTCTCCTAACAGATGAATTGACTGCCCGTTTGTATACTGTCACTCTGACAAAGGAAACGATCCATCTGATTAGAATATTCTTCCTCTAAGTCGGCCGTGATGTCTGCCCCGGCTCTATAAATAGAAAACAACTAACTGTCAGAAATGGCTGATCTGATGGCTTTTCCAACTGTTTGTACAGCAGCCAGTTCAATTCGCTGTCTTGGAGAGGGTGACGCTCTGTCATTAGCCAAATATTTTGTGTGTGTTCACACGGCAAGCTTTGGGTCTGAGATAAAAAGAGAGAGTGAGACAAGTAAACGGCGATGGGTCCCATTCCCCAGGGACAGGATTTTACATTTATAGCAACTTAGTTGCTCTTCTTTTACAAGCGTCTCTAGATCGATGTTTTAAAATAGTTAGTAATAAATCACTGATAAGACCGTAGGATCTCATGAGAATACATGTATTTTTATTCAAAAGCTGTTTGAGCATGTTAGAAGATTGTGTATATTATTTTCTAATGTGTATATCTTGTATACTTTGTTATTATGTCTATCAATTATTGCACTGTCAAACACCATTTGTAAAGTGCCCTGTACACCACACTTTATAAATAAAATATACACACACTGTATACCTACTGCACTTACTGTACCTCCCTCTACTGTAATGTAACCCGTAAAGGGCTGAGTACACCTGTTAGCACTATATAAATAAAATATACATACACCTGTTACAGCTATATAAATAAAATATACATACACTGTATACCTACTGCACTTACTGTACCTCCCTCTACTGTAATGTAACCTGTAAAGTGCTGAGTACACCTGTTAGCGCTATATAAATACAATATACACACACTGTATACCTACTGCACTTACTGTATCTCCCTCTAATGAAATGTAACCTGTAAAGTGCTGAGTACACCTGTTAGCGCTATATAAATAAAATATACATACACTGTATACCTACTGCACTTACTGTATCTCCCTCTAATGAAATGTAACCTGTAAAGTGCTGCGCTATATAAATAAAATATACATACACTGTATACATACTGCATTTACAAGGTAAGTTAACTGGAGGGTTGCTCCGATGTATGTCATTTTGTGTGTTTGTGTGTGTATGTGCGAGTGTGTGTATGTGTCACTGTGTGTGCTAGTGTGTGTGTGTATCTGTGTGTGTGTCAATGTGTTTGTGTATCTGTCAAGGTGTGTGTATCAATGTGTTAGTATGTGCATATGTGTGTGTGTATGTCAGTGTTTGTGTATCTGAGTGTGTATCTGAGTGTCTGTATGTGCAAGTGTGTGTATCTGTGGGTTCAAGTGTTTGTATATGTCACTGTGCGTATCTGAGTCTGCGTGTACTTGTTTTTTCTAGGTTTGTGTATGTGTCACTGTGCATCTGAGTCTGTGTATGTGTAACTGAGTGTGTGTGTCTTTGTGTGTATGTCAGTATGTGTGTATCAGTGTGTCTGTATGTGCCAGTGTGTTTATCTGAGTGTGTGTGTAAGTGTGTGTAAGTTGTGTGCATCTGCGTGTCAAGTTTGTGTATGTGTCACTGAGTGTATCTAAGTGTGTGTGTGTGTCAGTATGTGTATATTGGGGTATGTGTGTGTGTGTGTGTGTGTGTGTCAAGTTCTGTGCATGTGTCAAGGTTTGTATCTTTGTGTCTGGGTGTATATGTCGGTGTGTATATAAATGTTATTGTATGTGTCAATGTTTTTATATGTGTGTCTGTGTGTTAATGTGTCTGTATACATTATGTATGTACGTATGCGGCAGTATATGTATATACATCCCAGCAACTTTTTGCCAGGGAGTGTTTCCTTTATATAATTAGAAAATTAAAATAGATTGACTTTAAAGTGGGCATCTAAAATATTCTGAAGTATTTTAAGAGCTTTTTAATGTGGTTGGCCATAAATTTAAATGTGGTTCTGAATAACACATAGCTGGTGACATTCACTTCTAAGTATTTGGAAATAAACCACTAAATCCTTTCTAACTTCAAGGATCACATGATGCTGTGCATTGTAGGAAAAGATTAAAGGGACACGGCCCATGTTAACTTTGCCCTAAACAGCACAACTTAATTCTTGTGGTTTGAAAAGTGGCACCAAAGAAAATATTGGAAGTATCAAACTAATCTGTGCAATTCCCCTTTTCTACACAACATCAAACTGTCCTACATTTGGTAGAACCTCTTTGGTACATCTCCACTTCCTTCTATACGACTTGTTACTGTGGACCTCTGACAAGATATATTGATCCAAGTCTTCTTGGGGTTAAAATGTAAAAAATTACCCAACTTAAAAGAGGAGAAATCAAGAATTTCAGCAAAAAATGTCATTGGTTTCTATGGTAATCACTTTTAGAACTTTGCCTAATTTTTCATTTAGCAAAAATGTTTAAATCTCTCATCGTAGTAAGTATACTTTCTTAAAAAACGTATTAATTAATAGGTTTCTAAAGGAATTAAATGTGCACTTTTTGCGACATACTCTATTCATCTTTGGGACCAGGTTCAACAAAACTGACTAGATGAGGGGCGGACTATGCGATAAAATATTAAAGAGAATTATAAATAAAAGGTTATAGCTCTCTAGCTATAAAAAAACAATGTGATCCTTACTAAAGGCATGTCCCTAATATTTCAAATTATATTAAAAAAAAAAACAGAAAACAAAAATAAGAATACAAATATGGTAAATATAAAATACAAAAAAAAAGAAAACACAATGAAGATCCAAGAAGCAAACGAGAGCAAATGACAAGATTCAGTGCAATATTTAGTTGATTAATATTTATTTATCCATTGAGTTGACAAGTAAGCAAGAAATGTGGATTAATGATATAACTAAAGAATGTAATAATTAAATCAAAACAACAGAATAAAAAAATAAAAAAAACGAATAATTAAGGATCAAATTCCCGTGCATGATTTCAGACTTAGTCACTCTACGATGAACTAATACAGGGGTAAGAAACCTTTGTCACTCCAGATGTTGTGGACTAATTCTCTGTGTAGGTACACTGTTTGTTATGTGTTATTGTGTGTAGGAGCACTGTTTGTTATGTGTTACTGTGTGTTGGGACACTGTTTGTTATGTGTTACTGTGTGTAGGTGCACTGTTTGTTATGTGTTATTGTGTGTAGGTACACTGTTTGTTATGTGTTACTGTGTGTAGGTACACTGTTTGTTATGTGTTACTGTGTGTAGGTGCACTGTTTGTTATGTGTTACTGTGTGTAGGAGCACTGTTTGTTATGTGTTACTGTGTGTAGGAGCACTGTTTGTTATGTGTTACTGTGTGTAGCAGCGCTGTTTGTTATGTGTTACTGTGTGTAGGTGCACTGTTTGTTATGTGTTACTGTGTGTAGGAGCACTGTTTATGTGTTATTGTGTGTAGGTACACTGTTTGTTATGTGGTACTGTGTGTAGGGACACTGTTTGTTATGTGTTACTGTGTGTAGGTACACTGTTTGTTATGTCTTACCGTGTGTAGGTGCACTGTTTGTTATGTGTTACTGTGTGTAGGAGCACTGTTTGTTATGTGTTATTGTGTGTAGGAGCACTGTTTATGTGTTACTCTGTGTAAGTACACTATTTGTTATGTGTTACTGTGTGTAGGTGCACTGTTTGTTATGTGTTACTGTGTGTAAGAGCACTGTTTGTTATGTGTTACTGTGTGTGTGTGTGTACACTGTTTGTTATGTGTTACTGTGTGTAGGGACACTGTTTGTTGTGCATAACTGTGTGTAAGTGCACTGTTTGTTATGTGTTACTGTGTGTAGGGACACTGTTTGTTATGTGTTACTGTGTGTGTAGGTGCACTGTTTGTTATGTGTTACTGTGTGTAGGGACACTGTTTGTTATGTGTTACTGTATGTAGGAGCACTGTTTGTTATGTGTTACTGTGTGTAGGGACACTGTTTGTTATGTGTTACTGTGTGTGTAGGTACACTGTTTGTTATGTGTTACTGTGTGTAGGTGCACTGTTTGTTATGTGTTACTGTGTGTATGTACACTGTTTGTTATGTGTTACTGTGTGTAGGTGCACTGTTTGTTATGTGTCACTGTGTGGGTAGGTGCACTGTTTGTTATGTGTTATTGTGTGTAGGTGCACTGTTTGTTATGTGTTACTGTGTGTAGGTACACTGTTTGTTATGTGTTACTGTGTGTAGGTGCACTGTTTTTTATGTGTTACTGTGTGTAGGTGCACTGTTTGTTATGTGTTACTGTGTGTAGCAGCGCTGTTTGTTATGTGTTACTGTGTGTAGCAGCACTGTTTGTTGTGTGTTACTGTGTGTAAGTGCACTGTTTGTTATGTGTTACTGTGTGTAAGTGCACTGTTTGTTATGTGTTACTGTGTGTAAGTGCACTGTTTGTTATGTGTTACTGTGTGTAGGTGCACTGTTTGTTATGTGTTACTGTGTGTAGCAGCACTGTTTGTTGTGTGTTACTGTGTGTAGGAGCACTGTTTGTTATGTGTTACTGTGTGTAGCAGCGCTGTTTCTTATGTGTTACTGTGTGTAGCAGCACTGTTTGTTGTGTGTTACTGTGTGTAGGTGCACTGTTTGTTATGTTTTACTGTGTGTAAGTGCACTGTTTGTAATGTGTTACTGTGTGAATTACATGTAGAATTTTTCATAGAGGAGGGTATGTCGTAT
>OW240915.1:8798049-8809791 GCA_933207985.1 Pelobates cultripes
GGGTCTGTTGCTGATTGGCTGGAATGTGTCTGCTGACTGTGAGGTACAGGGTCAAAGTTTACTCAATGATGAGTCCGTGGCGAACTGTTCGTGAACCGTTCGGCGAACCGTTCGGGACATCACTATTTACCACCATAGTATCAGATATGCATGTCTGGGATCCTGACACGTTCCTTTAACCCCTTAAGGACACATGACATGTGTGACATGTCATGATTCCCTTTTATTCCAGAAGTTTGGTCCTTAAGGGGTTAAGGACAGACAATAAGTTCTGGATGGTTTTTCCAATTTAGTGGTTTTGGTACACACGTCTCCAGAAGTCACGTTAGTGGAGTTTTGCTATAATGTCAAACCGTCACGCGTTTTACCTTTGACCTCCGCAGACTGCAAGTGTGAATAAAACACAAGGAGAGTGACAGTATTGTGTTTGTAAAACTACAACCTCACATTTAATACCGCCGAGCATTAATGGATCGAGGCTTGAAAATTGTCCATCACATTCTCTGCTCCCAGTTCTTCCTTCATGCCTGGCCCTGGTCTACATAAAGGATTTACCCGGACTGGACAAGCAAAGTCTGACTGCAAACTGCACCCTCCTCCCAACACAGTAACCTTCTATCCAACTCTTAACTGTTAACATACCAGCAGAATCGGTCTCTTGCAATGTTACTGTTAAACTTCTACTCTTCTTTTTACTTTTTAAACAGCTTTTTAAACAGCTGTTACTTATTTGACAATTTTAAAGAGTAACGTTGTGTTTCTAACGCAGTATCTATCACACACAGATAACCATTTCACTACGTACACCTTTCAGAATCTATAAAATACATTTGCTGAGTTTCTCCTGCTTTGGCAAGGTATATTTAAATATAAATTCAGAATTTAGATCTATAACTTTAAGGACCAATTGACTCATGAAGTCTATCTTTAAATAATCGCTATGGCTGAAATTAATGGGAGTTGCAGTCCACACCACCTTCTAGCCATGCAGCTCCTGACCCTAAGCCCCCTAACTCTTACACTTTGCTCTTAACGCTAAACCCGTCTCATGCTCTAATTTTACCTTAAAACCCTACGTCCCCTTCAATAGAAGCCCCCCTAAGAATACTACAAACCTAAGCCCCCCCCCCAAAAAAAACCTAACAACAACCCCAGTACTAATCCCTCAACCCTAAAAGTCCACCTCAACTTAAAATCATTCACCCAAACCTCAGCTCAACTGTTATGTTGTCCCCTGCGTCGTGTATAGAATTGCTTTAAGACGGTATCTGACGTTTCCATGGTTTCCATACCGTGTATCCAGGAACACAGAAATTTTATGTGTAATATTTTCACTGTCATTGCATTCATTGTTACATGTCCTGCTCACTGACTGACTGCTATGTTATAATGTCATTAATGCTTGTCGTTACCTTTACGAGAATTAGGATGTGACTATACTGTTACATGAAGTCACCTGACAATGTTTCAGGGTACTTGTAACATCATTCATCAATCCATCACATGCAACACATGCTGATAAATAATCATTCCCTCTGAGAACTACAAACAATATTCCCTTGGAGTTGTAAGAAGAATATGTTTGAAAACAATGGAATTGCCTCCCAGTGGGAGCAGTAACAGTGATATAGAAAGGGTAGTAGATACCTGGAATAGCCTCCCAGTGGGAGCAGTAACAGTGATATAGAAAGGGTAGTAGATACCTGGAATAGCCTTCCAGTGGGAGCAGTAACAGTGATATAGAAAGGGTAGTAGATACCTGGAATAGCCTTCCAGTGGGAGCAGTAACAGTGATATACAAAGGGTAGTAGATACCTGGAATAGCCTTCTAGTGCGAGCAGTAACAGTGATATAGAAAGGGTAGTAGATACCTGGAATAGCCTTCCAGTGGGATCAGTAACAGTGATATAGACAGGGTAGTAGATACCAGGAATAGCCTTCCAGTGGGAGCAGTAACAGCGATATAAAAAGGGTAGTAGATACCTGGAATAGCCTTCCAGTGGGAGCAGTAACAGTGACATAGAAAGGGTAGTAGATACCTGGAATAGCCTTCCAGTGGGAGCAGTAACAGTGATATAGAAAGGGTAGTAGATACCTGGAATAGCCTTCCAGTGGGAGCAGTAACAGTGATATAGAAAGGGTAGTAGATACCTGGAATAGCCTTCCAGTGGGAGCAGTAACAGTGATATAGAAAGGGTAGTAGATACCTGGAATAGCCTTCCAGTGGGAGCAGTAACAGTGATATAGAAAGGGTAGTAGATACCTGGAATAGCCTTCCAGTGGGAGCAGTAACTGTGATATAGAAAGGGTAGTAGATACCTGGAATAGCCTTTCAATGGGAGCAGTAACAGTGATATAGAAAGGGTAGTAGATACATGGAATAGCCTTCCAGTGGGAGCAGTAACAGTGATATAGAAAGGGTAGTAGATACCTGGAATAGCCTTTCAATGGGAGCAGTAACAGTGATATAGAAAGGGTGGTAGATACATGGAGTAATAATATCAGTAACCAAGGTTAAGGAATTGAATAATGTGAATATTCCTAGAAGTTGCCGTATTATAGTCCATTTATTTGTTATCTGTTGGCTCCAGCCATATTGCTGCAATGTGTAATTACAAGTCTGAGATTGAGAATGAGAGATAGATAGATCTTTAATGTGATATTGACACATTGTTCTCTCTCTGTGACTTGCTTTACCTCTAATCCTGATCCTTAACCTTTCTTGTTATGGTCATTAAACAGCCAATCGCAATATGTTTCTCTCTGCTATAATTACAGGGATTTATGTCACAGAGTGAGGGCTGAAATCGATCGGTTGGTCCTGAGGTTGGATTTTTTTCAGTGTCACTAGAAATTAATCAATAAAATATAGGAATGATGTGATTATATTAGGTCTCTCCTCATTCATTGAGTTGGGAAATCAACAAAATGCATAACATTAACTGCATCTGGACGAAAGTGAAACGCTATGTTTTCTCTCTGGCCATTTCTGAGATAATGATCAGGCAAAGGTCAGAGGAACCGTCATTTAGAAAATTGGAGAGGGGTTGGATAAGGTCAGAAAAAAGAGTTACAGTAATAGAAAGTAAAAGAGAAGATTATGGCTTGGAAAAATAACCTGGGAGAGAATACAGAGAGGCAAATTGATTTGGGATGGAAAGATGGGCACATGGGTTTGAACTGGACGGACATGTAGAAGGAAAAAAGCAATGGTTGAGGAGACACAAAAAGGCAAGGAATAGTGGTAGGATGGAAAGGTAAGATAAAGAAGCAGGAATCATGAGACTCCAAGAATGAGTGTTCGAAGGAACTATAGGGTATATTATTATTAGCGTCAATATATTCAACGGAGAGTTACAATTATAGAAAGGAGATATTGAGATGTGAAGAAGGTCCTGCTCCAACAAGTTTATAATCTATGAGAATTTGAGGTTCTACGGCAGAGATTGGCAACTTTCTTCTCTCCAGATGTTGTGGACTATATCCCCCATAATGCTCTTACACCCATAATGCGGGTAAAGCATCATGGGAGGAATGGTCCAAAACATCTGGAGTGCCGAAGGTTGCCTATGCCTGTTCTAAGGCTGTATGATGTTACCACTGCTCTTCAATAAATGTTGGAAACATGTTAGCTATAAGACGGATAAAACTGATATTGGAAGCAGATTTGGAGAAAAGCAAGAAGAGTAAGAAGAATGACAAAGATGAAAGTCCGAAATGGAGTCTGAGAAGCCCACAATAACGCACATCTTATGAAGCTATAATGAGCACTGGGCAGGTTCAGCTCATTTGAGCGTGAAATGAACATATTATAACAGGCCTTCTGTATTCTTTCTTTACCCCATATAGAACCTTCACGTCTAATGTGTTCCCTGGGTCTTCCAAGCTGTACTGAGCTCCTATCATTAATGTTTATAGAGCGGGCAGTGACTCAGTGCGTTAATCAGTATTGTGGGATTTGGGAGCCTGACAGATACCTGTGGTCTCATTTGGGGCTAGAAAAGCGAGATCTTAGCAGGATCAGAATGCCACACAGAGATAATTAAAGCCAGGGACTGTCTGTTCCGAGGGATCAGAGCTAAGCTGTTTGGCGATGGAATGGCACCGTGTTTCAAAGTAAGGCCACAAAATATCACCACCCGCCACATAGAATTCCTTTCACCTTTCATGCGTCTTACCAGAAAGTCTTCACTTTGAACATCTCAAAATAGTCAGGCAGAAGCAGCAATTTCAAATCTGGGGTTTATAATTTGCCGGCTCTTATTTGTGGTGAGAACTATTTTGCCGATCCAGGCGTAGCTAAGGATTCATCCAAGCTTATGCATCACATCTATAGAACATTGCAAAACCCACAGTTTTTAAACACCTATAATTTTTAACTCACAAATCATATTTATCTGGAACTTCAAAGCTTTTGCAGAGAGTCACGGGGGATATTTTTCCATAATTTTGACCTTGCAGCTTAGAATGTGTAACAGATGCTTTGTGGATAACAGAGAATGTGCAGATACCCGGGACATTGAGCACAGCGATACTTGGTCACATCTTAAAGGGGCAGTCTGCCAAAGTCAGATTAAGGTTATATTCAGGTTATAAGTGCTATATAATCATAGGCTGCTTACATTTTGCAGATGTCGGAATGGAAAGTGTTTCTTGAGTAGAACCCAACCACAGGGAGTGGACTTGCCCAGGACTTCAGAATAACTGACCTGTTTAATAGATCAGCAGATACAAGGGGTAGAGTGGAGTATTCTGCTGAACATGTAATGGAAACACTGCCTAGAACATTGCCTTAAAGCACCATAACCACTACTGTGATTTGATGTGGTGCCTGGAGTCTGTATGTGCAGCATTTTGCTATGAAACACTGCACATATTGAGTTTAACCCATTTGTCGCTGGAGGTATATCTCCTTTACTTGCAGCATTATAGGGTTCGTCATTACTGAGCATGGATCAAGACTGGTCACTGTCCACTCTGTGCATATTTTTATGGCTGGTGCTATCAGCTGATCCTCTCAGCCAATAAATGAGCGGCAGTATCAACATTCAGCTTCTAAATCTGCGCAGAAGACGGATGTTGTAAGACTTCATGAGAAAATACTCTGGGTCTTGAGGGACCAAGGTAGGAGGGAAAACTGTTGTAAAATGGTTTGCCCCATAAATTATCATTTATATGCAGATGACACACAAATCTACCTGTCCTCTCCTAATCTCTCTCCACCCATCTTGACGCGTGTCTCTGACTGCCTCTCCGTGACTTCCAACTGGATGGCTGCCCACTTCCTTAAACTCAACCTGTCCAAAACAGAACTTCTGGTCTTTCCTCCCTCAAGTGTTGCTACTCACATGTCTGTCTCCTTTCAAGTCAACGGCGCCACCATCACCTCTACCTCGCAGGCTCGCTGCCTAGGTGTTCTTTTTGACTCTGACGTCTCCACCCGTCATGTCCAGTCGATCACCACATCGTGTCACTTCCATCTCAAAAACATAGCTTACATCCGCCCTTATTTAACGCCAGATGCGGCTAAGGTGCTGGTCCATCCTGTTGTTCTTTCTTGCCTTGACTACTGCAATCCCCTTCTCAGTGGTCTTACGTGTTACCAGATTGCGCCGCTGCAATCTATAATGAATGCGGCGGCAAGGCTCATTTTCCTGCCTCCCCCCTTTGTCAGTCCCTACATTGGCTTCTAGTTAGATATAGGGCTCAATTAAAAATTCTGGTGCTTGCTTAAAAGTCCCTACATAATGCTGCTCCAACCTATCTATCCTCCCTAATACACAAATATGTCCCGTCGAGGCCCCTACGCTCTCCCGAAGACCTATGCCTATCCTCTGTCCGTACTCCTACATCTGATGCTCGCCTCCAAGACTTCTCCAAGGCTGCACCTTTTCTGTGGAACTCCCTTCCCTTCTCAGTTAGACTTTTACCCAGTCTCCACTCCTTCAAAAAATCTTTGAAAACACACTTCTTCAGCAAACATATCATTTAAACTGTTAGCGGGTTTCCATCCCCCAATAATTCCTCTCCTGCAATTGTCAAAAATAATCTACTAAATTCTCAGTGAACACTTTTCTAGCAATCTATTTCATTACCCCTACTTATACCCTCTGTGTCACTATACCCCACTCCCTCTAACATGTAAACTCACTGAGCAGGGCCCTCAATCCCTCTGTTACTGTGTCACTATACCCCACTCCCTCTAACATGTAAACTCACTGAGCAGGGCCCTCAATCCCTCTGTTACTGTGTCACTATACCCCACTCCCTCTAACATGTAAACTCACTGAGCAGGCCCTCAATCCTCTGTTACTGTGTCACTATACCCCACTCCCTCTAACATGTAAACTCACTGAGCAGGCCCTCAATCCCTCTGTTACAGTGTCACTATACCCCACTCCCTCTAGCATGTAAACTCACTGAGCGGGCCCTCAATCCCTCTGTTACTGTGTCACTATACCCCCGCTCCCTCTAGCATGTAACCTCACTGAGCAGGACCCTCAATCCCTCTGTTACTGTCACTATACCCCACTCCCTCTAACATGTAAACTCACTGAGCAGGGCCCTCAATCCCTCTGTTACTGTGTCACTATACCCCACTCTCTCTAACATGTAAAATCACTGAGCAGGGCCCTCAATCCCTCTGTTACTGTGTCACTATACCCCACTCCCTCTAACATGTAACCTCACTGAGCAGGACCCTCAATCCCTCTGTTACTGTCACTATACCCCACTCCCTCTAACATGTAAACTCACTGAGCAGGGCCCTCAATCCCTCTGTTACTGTGTCACTATACCCCACTCCCCCTAACATGTAAAATCACTGAGCAGGGCCCTCAATCCCTCTGTTACTGTGTCACTATACCCCACTCCCTCTAACATGTAAACTCACTGAGCAGGGCCTCAATCCCTCTGTTACTGTGTCACTATACCCCACCCCCTCTAACATGTAAACTCACTGAGCAGGGCCCTCAATCCCTCTGTTACTGTGTCACTATACCCCACTCCCTCTAACATGTAAACTCACTGAGCAGGGCCCTCAATCCCTCTGTTACTGTGTCACTATACCCCACTCTCTCTAACATGTAAGCTCACTGAGCAGGGCCCTCAATCCCCCTGTTACTGTGTCACTATACCCCACTCCCTCTAACATGTAACCTCACTGAGCAGGGCTCTCAATCCCTCTGTTACTGTGTCACTATACCCCACTCCCTCTAACATGTAAACTCACTGAGCAGGTCCTCAATCCCTGGCGCTATATAAATAATAATAATAATAATAATAATTACTGGGGAACGGAACCAGGGCATTACTATCATCATATTTTTGCCAAGTTAAAAAGAGACTTTGCAGTCTGTGCAAACAATATTGTAGGTGTCCAAAAAACGTTGCAGCCTGTCCAGAGTAAAAGCATTCTGGACCTTTGGAGATATGATGTGCTTTACTCAGTCAGATGGCTTGTGTGGTCAGAAACCAATTACAATGATTTATATAGCACCAACATGTAGCGTTGTGCAATA
Organism: Pelobates cultripes; assembly: GCA_933207985.1. NCBI lineage: Eukaryota > Metazoa > Chordata > Amphibia > Anura > Pelobatidae > Pelobates > Pelobates cultripes. The sequence goes on from OW240915.1 coordinate 8,805,570, forward strand.
CGTAAACAATATGAACATCTAATTCTAACAAAACATGAATGATATACGGGAACAGTAGGTAAGGAGGGCCCTGCAAGCCGGACCCTCGTACTATGATATCTTACTTTGGCAGCCTTGATTTCATATCCACTCACGGGGTCTCATACCTCGTAACGACTTAGGTGGGACAATCCAAATTCAAGGACTGCACTTAAACAGGACTCGGTGTGGACTCCCCTGAGTGAGGCTCACCAGGCAAGCTGTCAGTTAGACCCCCCCCCCTTTTTGTTTTTTAATTAACTCCTTATAAATTAATTTTTTTTTGTGCTTGATTTTTAAGTTATTTTTGACTTTGAAGAAGAACCTTTACAATATTTTGTTGACATAATTTAATATGCTAGCAGCACATCTTTGGTTTGACACTATTATCAGAGATTACACATTCATGTCAGTGACACCACTGTGATTATCTGTTGAAGTAACATATTTTTTTTTATTTCCCTCTCTGTGATTAAAACTAAAAGAAATTTGCAGACAAAAAGTCCTAACACCCTTTAAACTATGGCATTTGGATATTTATCAAACACTTAAAATGTATCTAGACGGCTCTAACAGAAGGCATGTGCTGATTTGTCTCGATGCTTGCTTTTTTCAATATTCGTAAAATTAAGTAAAAGGCCCTATTGAGGTGGCAGTTGAAGAGTTAATTAACGTTCAGGAGGGCAGTTCGTGGAAAGGTTTCACAGATGGTAGCATTTCATACATTAGTGAAAATATCTCAGGATCGATGATGTCGACTGGTTAATGGGAAGTGTGACAGTAAGCTGTGAATGGATGTGCATTATCTCACACCTACAGATCTGCCCTTCATGAATTGTATAGCAATATAAAGCTGTTAATGGCATCAGAACAAGTTATAATTGTCTGTAGCAGTAAACACTTTGAAAGTAACAATGATAGCGGAAAAGAGTGACGCGATAAATGGGTCTAGAAATTAAAGGAACACTGTAGTGTCCGGAATATATCGATTCCTTGACACTTTAATCCTGGTGTGACTGTTTAGGTCTCCGGGCCCACTTTGATTTAGCTGAAAAGGTGATTGTATTCACCTTTTCTACCACCGCACACCAATCTCACCGTGGCTGGCCCCGCCATCATAAAACACTGCTCAATTCTCTGTCATTTAGGAGTTAAATATCTTTGTTTATGCAGCAATTGTCACACCTCCCTGCATATAACTCATCATGTAAAGAGTCATCTAATGTTTATATACTTTATTTATTGCACAGTCTGTTTAATTTAGAATTTCTAATCTCCTGCTCTGTTAATAGTTTGCTAGACCCTGCAGGAGCTCTCTGTATGTAAAGTTTAATTTACAGAGCAGGAGAGAAACATCTGAAGTAAGTTAACATCTGATTGAAAAGGAAACACTTTTTTACATGCAGGCTGTGTCAGTCACATCCAGGGGAGGAGTGGCTAGGGCTGAAAAAAGCGAAACAAAGGGGATTTACTTCTAAATGGCAGAGAATTAACCCATGAGACTGCAGAGGCATGATCTATACATAAAAACTACTTCATTGAGCTAACGTTGTTTTGGTGACAATATTGTCCCTTGAAATAAATTTATATTGTTTTCATTTTGCATTTTTTATTGAAAAATGTGGGGGAGATACAACAGTTTAGAGAGTATATTCAGTACTGTATTTTGCAGCTATCTCTATCTGGGTTTTCTAGAATAATTTTAAAATATAAAGAATGCTATTCTGCATTTGCAAAGTACAAATTCACCCCAACTCATTGCGCCATAGAATGTCCAATCTTGCCGGGATGAGTAGCTTTTAGGTCTGGCTAATTACGTAGTACTTGAGAGTTTTTTAACATTGATCTAAATAATACATTTTAAAAAATGGATGCCAAATCCAAACTGCAGTTTTCTTTTAGTAGAAGCAGCGAGAGTGGATAATGGTTCTGATTGTTTAACTACCTTTGTCCACGGTAAAAGATGTGCCCAAAGAATTTTATTAACATTAAGTGGTAATGTGAAATCTAAAATAAACCATCTGATGTAACAAAGTCCTATTTTACACGTAGCAGCTGGAATAAAACTCCTAACGATTCCCATGAATCAGCAAACAATGTCAGTAGATCTAAAAGTGCAGCAGACAAAGTAATTGTAGACATTTAAATAATTAGATATATAATGCAAATGACAATCATTAATGCATTATCTCATTCAGAGAGATTCTAGTTTGGGAAGCCACATCGATCGGCATTTGCAAGAACTTATTTAGGTTGGATATTGGACAATCATTTTATTATTCAAATGGAATCATTATTAATCACTGATGGTTGAGGGAGAAAATTGAAGATTAATTGGCCTTATGTTACATGGTCTGGGTGCCTACAGTCTTTAATACACTGATTAAAAGAATGTTCATATACCATAAAACCTCAATAAATTGAAGTGGTTATGGTGCCTAGCGTGTCCTTTTAATATCTGAACATTCTACCTAGTCTACATAACGAACTTTTCAGAGAAATAATATATTTATACAACTTATACTGAAAGGGTAAAGATTCAATGTAATATTCAACCATCCTCTTCTACAATACATGAGTCTTTACGCTAATTTCTGTAACCGACGTTTGAAAGAAATTGGTTTGAAGAAAGTCATCCCATATTCTGATTCATATTCTGATTATTATTATAGGGACAAAGCGTTTCTTGCATATCAGCATCTAGTCATGAAATTAATTTGTAATTGGCCAGCACTGGAAAAGACATACCATGACTGCTTAGCAGCGGTGGGATCTAAAAGATATTTCAAAAATGTTAAATTCTATATGCAAAACCCTTAATGACAAATAGCTGGTGGGATCCAGGCGAAGGTCAGTAAAGATGGACACGTGAATGGTTGAGGGAACAATACATGTTTTTATTTGTTTGCCGTAGTACAGAAGAAGAATAGAGAGCAACTGATTAGAGATGGTATTTTATAAATGATTCATTTGTATTCCTATATTCTACCTTTAGGGGCCAAAGGCAATGAACATGTGATTCCTTATCTATTTCCTTGATAAGTCTGGGAAAGAAAATTAAAAACAAACGATGCATTTATTATTTTGATAAATAGTATCTGGAGGACAGGCCAAGTCATTCTGGACAAAACGAAGACCGGTGGTTTAGAAAAGCACTATGTTGCATGGCATGTCATGGTGTGACCGTTCTAGTCATTTCAAATTGATGGCTGGGATCTTGCTTTAAGACAGCCATGAGCCTGCAGCATACTTTAGTATAAGGTTCTCTAAGATAACAGAAACTATTAAATGTAGATGACGACAAAAAGGAAAAAAGTAAGAAGGAAATGAATGGAAAATATGGGATAATGTTCTCATTTATTGGGAATGCTAAGTAGTGGCGTTGCTGAAGCAGAATGTGTTGGACACTAAATAATGTTACTGTGTCTCTCCATATCAATTCACACCATAAGATAAATGATTTGAGAAAGAAAAGAGTCAAAAAGTAAGTAATGGGAAATAATGTCAGAAAAAGAATGGAAAGACAAAGAAATACTCACAAATTAGTTACCGTTTCTTGATTCATTAGTCATTGAAATTTACTGCAGGTCCACTTCTGTAGTATACTAGCAATAGGACATAAAGTAGGACACAGTCTGAGTACGGTAAAATCATGTCGTAAGTATAGTTTAGAATAAAGATAGAAAGTTTGGAATTATGAAATGTGAGAGTGAGTTGAGTTGTGTGAAAACATATTACAGTGATGGTTTGGATATTCTGTTTAAACCATTTACGGGATTAAATATAGCAATCGTTATTGACACGTGTAACTAAAAAGAATGGATGGAATGCTTGGCATTTCGTTAGCAGGACCTTACAATAATAGAAATTGTAGCCATTTAGCATAAAAATAATATTTTATGATGGCGTTTCATCTGTAGAGACATATTTTAGTAACGCGATGAAAAGTGTTGATGGAAAAGAAATTAGATGTGAAATTAGATACAGATGGGACGCACCCCTTACAGCGTGTACTAGTTCTCCATCGAAACGAGCATAAGGTAAAAAGGGTTTTTCTTAAATCTGGTTCATTCCATGTGACAGAGATATGAGGTTTAGTTTTGGAGTATAGTATGACTAGTCCATCTAAGCACATCTTTTGTAGCTGTATAAATAAATAAAGACTGAGTAATGGATTATTTTATATCGTCTATGCTAATTTCCG